>JAYKKI010000034.1:10022500-10547500 GCA_039881145.1 Druceiella hillmani
CTCCTGACTTCACTAAAGTTTGAAAATGTTAATTTGGAAAATTCCTTATTGTTAGTGGCAGAGAGTACTTTTGTTGCTTCATTCAATCAAATGTATGTAGGCAATTTATGGTCATAAATTTATTTATGATTCGCCAGAATATGAAAAATAGTCAAATTTAATATGTTCTTTAATTAACGAGAGATCCTATTTTATAAACGAATACGAAAACGTAGCACACAGTTTAGTAAGATTTAGATTCTAGCTAATAAAATAACTTATATAATCAAATCATTTGTTAATTGCAAATAATTTTTTATACAATTTATTGTTAAAAACTTATCTACACAAATTAAAAACATGTCTTAAGCAAGTATATTTACTTGCTAGCTGTCATTAAAACACTAACTATATAATATTTTCTTTATGGAAATGTAGAGCGTACAGTATAAATATGTGTAAATAATAGTAATATTTTATATTTATTGACCTAATGACAAATTTAAACTCTCCCGATTTGAACTGTAATGATGTTATTCTACAGAATTGTTAACCATTCAAGTTAACTAAATGTCGATTAGAAGTAAATATTCAGTATAAGTCGTTATTAGAGATAAAAGATGGTCCTCGTGCAATTCTTAGTGTACAAATTTGTTAAATTACAAGTATATTATGTATACAGCTCAGATTGAAACACGGTTTAAAGGTTCCAACAAAATAAAATTTCGGTAAAACTTATTAACTCGTCAGGGTTTTTGGTAGTTTTATGCAGCTCATTTATTGTGTTGAATTTTACTTTTTTTGGATATTTTTAAAGATTTATATAAAATGGAACCTATTTTCATATTGAGAAGATACAGAAAGATAAAAACGTTACATTACATTTATATTTGTTTATTCCGTTTAATAATTCGTTTCATTATATGTGGTATGACAATTAGAAAGTTGGTTTAAGGCTTTCTACGACGATATGAATTTCTTTTTCCGTCTCAACAAATTGCAAGGTGTATACTATATGTCAATTATTGAACTTATTCCAGTTCTATCTTAAAACATGAACATAATGCGAGTTTTGTTATTGCAAGTTAGTGTATTTAAAAGACTACAAGTAAACTTAAGCAGCGTCGTCTAAAGTCTAAGTGCAATAAAAGTGGTTAGGTAAATATCACAATATCAAAAAAATATATATACATACACCACAATTCTGCACGTCCAGTGCACGATTGTGATATTTTTTGCAATCGCTAAAGTTGCAGTCGTTCAAAATTGCAATCGAGTCAAATATAAATTCGTGCGATGACTGAACAATCGAAATTATTTTTCAATTGTTTCCAATCTACCAAACGAAGCCGAGCTGTGCTCTCGTTCGGTCGAGGCGCAAATATTGAACCCGTCCAATCAAATATCGTCGAAAAGCTTTGAGATATTGAAGTAATTGAAATAATTGATGGAAAACGTTTCAGTATTGCGCATCACTAGCTGTTAAGTATAAATACAGTAGGTATATTTTGCCGCTGAAAACAGTTACGACACACGCTGTGAAATTATAGTCCCTTGATGGTTTCAAATAAATTAGGATCGGAGCATCTTATCATTCAGATATAATCATTCAGTTTTGTTATCAATAATTGTCGTTATAACATAGGCTTAAGTTAAATTTAAATTGTTTAAATTTGCAAAACAATATTTAGTATTTTAATTTTTACGTGGATAGTGATTAAACTTCTTTATAACATCAATAATAGAAAATTTTAAACAACATGTGATTTCACATGATATAAATATTCTAAGAGATAAAGTTGGAATATGTCAATATTGATTAAATTTTTGGCGAACTATTTAATTTTAAATTAACACACGAATTTGCTAATCTAAAATATTTAAAAAAAAACTAATTTAGTTGTTAAATCAATTTAGAAGAATGTATTTTCAATGTGAATTTAATTCCCAACTAAAACCTATTTGCCGTAATTAAAACTCGTTCACCTGGAATATTTTGACAAAGAATAATTCGCAAGGTTTATGTAAATTGATAATCATTTATTAAGACAAAACGATTAATAACTCGAATAAATGTAGGACAACAATAGAGTGTTAAATATTATCACACTGTTAGTCAAATTTAGGATACCTCTTAACAGCTTGTTAAATAATTATTAAAAATACGAAGCCATAATAATCCATGAAAATCTAGACAGTCGCAAGTAGTAACAGTATAGTGTATTGTAGATAGAAAATGTGGGAATATAATTTAACTAAGTAGTGGAAATTGAAGCTTTTAGGGGAGTTTTTTCCCACAGAAGTTGGTTTTCGCTATAAAACTACTTTAAATTATAATATAAAAGAAGTCCTAGTAAACTTGCCCGTATTACATTTTGTATCCGTACATATATCTTCTATACCCGCATACAAAAGGGTAGCACATGAAATTTTTGGAATAGGAAAATTGAAGGCCACTAATATATTTGTAATTAATTTATTATTATTCAAATTAATATCCGCAGCACCCTACGCATTGTTCCTTTCGAAGGTCGCAATGGGCTCATTCTCCCTTGGCCATATCTTCCATAGCCTTTTCGAAGGCCGCCACCGAATCTTCGGCGTTCAATATTGATATTCTTCGCAGTTTATCTTTTATTCTTGGGAATAAATGAAAAATATATTCCACTGCAAAGGAATTGCTCCTGATGTTTTCCCAAATAACATGCAAACAACTACTCCTATATATCCGTTCGTAATAACAGTTCTTTTATTTTATGAAAAAATATATTAGAGCTGTTACTAGTGAGATGTTGAATTTTCATTTATTCTAGAGATAAAATTTTATTATTTCACATTTTCATAACAAATTCGGCCAATATTGACAGTAATATAAAACATAGTTTAAAAAACGAAACTTTACACATCTGCATATTTTTTCTTCACACTTTCAAAATTCATTCCTGCGAGCAAGATATTTACTATAATTTGATTTGAAATTTAAAGTTACTTTTAACGAAAAGTGAATGAAAATTCAGTACCATGGGATTAATTAATTTATACCAACACTGGAATAAATATCATATTATTTTAATAATTTTTCTTTTTCAAAAATTATTTATACCCAGTATTATTAAAACAAAAAGGAAAAAATTTCAATGGCTTATTTGTGACATGTATATCATACACCTCAGGAATCGGCTATAAAAACGCTTCATGAATTTAAATCATGAAGCATTTGTAATAAGTAAAATAAAATTTAAGATTCAAAGAGTGAAATACTTAAAAAATTTAACATAACAATATTTGGATTTATTCGAGTTTAATGGAGATAAAAAAACTTTCTTCATTTCTACAAAAAGTTTCAGGGCAAAATAAAAGTGAAATGATACAATTATGAATACATGTGAAAACATTCTTCTCTTTGGATTACATTTACACAAACCAGCTTAATAAATAGAAAAAAAGGATTTCGACATTCTAAACTACAGATAGCCTTTCTTTTTCGAATGTTTCGAAAGTTTACAAAGCTCAGTGGGAAAAATGACATTATATTACGGAATTAATTAAAAGTCAGGTGATCAATGAGATTAGTAATGTAATTATTAAAGTAAAAAATCTTTATGAAAAATCACTGATAAACTGATATAAAATATCGAACATGTAATAGAAGAAAAAGTAAGCAGAACGTCTTTGATTTATGGTTAAAAAAATTAAACTAGTGGCTGGCAAATGAATCACAGCGAGTTTTGAAAATTGAACGGAAGGCTGTTTCGGCAAAACTGGAGAGATATAATAAAATGGCCATAATTGTTATTAATGTTATTTCACTCGCTCACTGAACCAAAAGTTTTATTGGAGCCCACACGGAGCCAATCACTGTTTGATGATAGAACGGGTGCAAAATACGTTTCTCCTGTATCTGTATATGAAACAGCATTGTCACTTCCCCTTTCTATTATCTACCAACATACTTTTGGGTATACTAGATTTCCATTCCATGCAGAAGAGACGTTAAGCTTATGGAATTTATATCCCAGCTATTAAGAAAAAAAATTCTAGGCCCTTTACAATTGAGTAAACTGTCGTTCTTCATACCTGCCAATTCCCTACGTTCACGCAATCATTACCGAATTGTATAGAAACTCTCCAGATTCTCGCGACATTCAACTGCCCATCTGATCGCGGTCGTAACAGAATATGATTTGTTTATGATGAATGAAGGTAAATTTGTCGAAATGTGTCGTCGTTATCTTTTCTAGTTTATTTTGTATTCATGTTTCACATATACTTTCTTTTGTTTTATTTATTATGCCAGTAATTGTTATTTGTAATCTGTCAATAAATATATGTAAATAAGTAAATAACTAAATAATTTAAAAATTAAACATGATAAATATGAGTAGAACTAAAACTACGGGGTTGTATAAACTTTTACTCTATTTAAGAGTGCGTGGTTTTTCTGTTGAACTGTTTGTCAATATTAATATTATTTTTCGCTATGTTAGCAGCTAGTATTTTCTTCATATTAGTAAATATAGCGTGAGTGTAACAAAAACACTTGAGTTTTATTACTCATGATATTTTAGTGGGTTTTTTAAATATTTGTTGTTTAAATATATTATATGATAAATGTTAGAGCAGAATTAAAGCTTATTAAATAAAACAATTTTTAAAATAGACTAGGTAAAGAAAATTATCTAAAAATGGCATCTTTGATCATCATCAACTCATTGTTTTTCAGCGAAATAAAAAAATCTAATTTTTTTATGAGAAATTCCTTCTGGCTTTATTTTGCGACTAATAAAAAACTGCATGAAAAAATTATCCAAAACATTTTTAGGAAAAAATATTTAATCAATTATTTTTCACTAATTAAAACCAGTAGACATTCTCAAGCCTCTTAAAAATTATGTTTATTGTTACTTATTTTGAAGGTAAACAATTTTCTTTCTAAAATGCACTCCACATGTTTATATGTCTAAAACCCATTACTTATTGACAAAAACTATATATTGTTTGGACCAGTATTCGTTTCTGTGATTTCCGCCGAATAAATATATTTTTACATCTTTAATATTCAATAAATTAATTTTTACTTTACTGCAAAATCTTTTCAGCAAAAAAAATAAATAAATTTATACTGTCCTAGAAATTTGAACAATTTGCAAAGATCTGTTTGCTCAGTTTAAAACAAATTTTCAAATATTGAATATATTTGGCGTTAATTTTGTAGAAATTCATTATTCACAATTAAATGAAACTACGTGATGTAGTATTATTTCTACTATTTTTAATTTCTTTACCACGACCTAAGTTTCGTTGTATTACAACATCTTCAGGTGGGATATAAGCAATCTTTGCTTATATCCACCTGAAGATGTTGTAATACAACGAAACCTAGGTCGTGGTAAAGAAATTAAAGATAGTAGAAATAATACTACATCACGTAGTTTCATTTAATTGTGGACAAATTTTCAAGTCAAAATGGAACACAGACTCAATTAAAATTTTAATTACCTTTTTAGAACTTCTATCATTATTATTTATGCTCCGATTTTGGAAAATTATTGCATTTATTTTTTGGCTCTAGCCTTGATTTATAACATTTAATCTCTTTGGTATTATGTGACATTAGCGAAGGTCGTACAAAGCTATGAAAAATAACTTATATGTTAATTTATTTATTTATAAAATTGAAAATGGTTATTTTGAAATTTCTTTTTGGCATATAGATGTTATTTTGTACATCATATACGTACAAAAATTAGATGAAAAATTGCTTAGAAATCTGTTTGTTTTTAAACATTTGTTTAAAAAATACGTTTCCATATTTTACGGAAAAAGAACTATAAAAGTTTAGATGATTTCAACTTTCTGTTCCATTATTACACGAGAAATTTAAGCCAGTACTGAAAATACACGAAAGTGAAATATTTTTCCATCACCAAAGGGGACGTCAAACGAAATTTTCCACCGATCGCACAGAATTTTCAATAAAAATAAAAGCACTTTGTGCTTTGTGAGAGTGAATATTCATGCCACCTTTCACCCTTTTCATTGAACTCGAATATTTGATTTTTGAAATTTGAGCAAAACTAATAATTTTATTTGTCGCGTATGAGTGTTTGTGTGACGAAGTAAACACTTATAATCAAATATTTGTCGTATCGATTTATAGTGAATCAGATGGGCAATCATTGTTTTAGCAAAATTACTGCAATAACTTATTAAGTACGAATAGAAGAGTCGTGTTACGTGATATCAGCACACAAAACACATTTAAACGTTTAAATATATCTGAGTAGACAGTTTTTGTATTTAACTATTTATAAACATTAATATTATTTTCCGCAGATATATATTGCCCACTAAATCTTTTAGAGCTTAAGGACGCAGAATGTGGGAAAGCTGACGTAAACGTAGGAGGAACCAGATTCAAAAAACACTTGGTACTCCGGTTAGGTGATGTTCTACACAGCGCCGAGAATAGAAATATGTGTGGGAATATAATTAAAGAGAACATGTTATCCAAAGGTAGCCACGATTCTCAGCAGCAAGGGGACGACTCAAGACAAAGGTATTTTCACAATCTTTAATGTATGAAATTATCGTAATTTTTTGCTGTTTATAATATATGATATGTTTATATATAAGTATTAACGGTAATGTATTGTTTAATGTAGGAAATTATCGTAATTAAAGATGTAAGGAGTAAAATATTGTTAAAGGTATAAAAGGCTATAGGGGGTAAAATATTTTAAAATATTAGGGTAATCAGTTTTAAAAATGCGGCAAAAAAGCCCAAGTTTCTACGTAAATATTTGTTAAGAAAAATCACTCTGAAAGACAGACCATCCGATGGTCACCTAAATGAATTCACTAGGGATTTTTTGCTTTTAAAATATCTAACTTTAAAAATTTAACCCGTAATTTTTTTATATTAAAAGACAGAGTTTCATACTTTTAATAACGTTGTATTTCTTAAAAACAAGTCAAGACAAAATAAATAAATTAATAACTGTAGAGTTACCATAATGCAATTCCAAATATTGTTTAGAGAAAAATTACTTTTCTGAGCCAGTAATTTCGTGTATTTACGTTATAATAAGAACCCGTATGAGAATCTAGAGTATATATTTTATTTTATATTGAAAGTTTTGACCAGTTTACAGTGAACTACTAAATATTGTACAATCGGTTTACCAATATATAATGATAAACGATATAAATAGCATAGCATTTGTTCAATTTAAAACATTACGTAGGTTAATTGAATAATTTCGTCGTTCAACCCTGAATTGAATCACTATCTGTTGCCAATTAACACTATGTTAAAGCAAAATTGGTGCAGTTTTCCCTGGTTTCAAATAACGGTAATGTATTATTTTACTACTTTTACGTATATAAATATAAGTGAAATATGTCAGTCATATACAAGTAACGTGACCTCCTGGGAGACTATAACTGATATGATTATCTAACGTTATAATAAGAACCCGTATGAGAATCTAGAGTATATATTTTATTCCATATTGAAAGTTTTGACCAGTTTACAGTGAACTACTAAATATTGTCCAATCGGCTTACCAATATATAATGATAGACGATATAAATAGCATAGCATTTGTTCAATTTAAAACATTACATAGTTTAATTGAATAATTTCGTCGTTCAACTCTGAATTGAATCACTATCTGTTGCCAATTAACACTATGTTAAACCAAAATTGGTGCAGTTTTCCCTGGTTTCAAATAACGGTAATGTATTATTTTACTACTTTTACGTATATAAATATAAGTGAAATATGTCAGTCATATACAAGTAACGTGACCTCCTGGGAGACTATAACTGATATGATTATCTAACGTTATAATAAGAACCCGTATGAGAATCTAGAGTATATATTTTATTCCATATTGAAAGTTTTGACCAGTTTACAGTGAACTACTAAATATTGTCCAATCGGTTTACCAATATATAATGATAGACGATATAAATAGCATAGCATTTGTTCAATTTAAAACATTACATAGTTTAATTGAATAATTTCGTCGTTCAACCCTGAATTGAATCACTATCTGTTGCCAATTAACACTATGTTAAAGCAAAATTGGTGCAGTTTTCCCTGGTTTCAAATAACGGTAATGTATTATTTTACTGCTTTTACGTATATAAACATAAGAGAAATATGTCAGCCATATACAAGTAACGTGACCTCCTGGGAAACTATGACTGAAATGATTATCTAAAGTTATATATGATTGATTCGCCAATTAAATATTAAATCATTTTCAACTTTTTTGCAAATTTCTATTAATTAGAATTATAAAAGAATGAAAAAAGAGCCAATAAAATGAGATTTATTGGAATCATATTTAAATTGTTGATCGGGATAACCTTGATTAATTAAAAGAAAACAAGAATAATGACGAGAGTTAGGAACGTAGTGGAAGCAATCGTGTGCCAGCGGGTGACATTGGGAATATATTCTGATAGGAAGGAATACATCAACATGGACAAGGAGAGATTTCGGGTTGAAAATTCGTGCTAATAACAATAACAGATTGATATTACTCCAAAAATGACATATAGAATTCTGCAATTAGCCAATTAATAATTTTAAACCTAATCTAATAGCGTAACGGTAGCATGTGATGGAAAAGAGTGGAAAATTGGAGAGAAGACCTATATCCGAATGTGAGCGCATCAAAGACTGGAACAGGTACTCCTACAGATGTGTGTGAATACATTATGAAAGAATTCAAAAATACAGAAAAATTTAAAATTTCTTTAAAACTCGAGGAATAATCCTGATTTACAGTTCATGTTTCTGAAAAAAGTAAATTATTCTGGGATAGACATACGCAAGAATTGAAATTAAATGTGTTTTTATTTGATTTATTAATCTAAGTAATTAAAATAAAGTTCAACATTTTGTGTTTGCTAAGTAATCGATTCAATTAATTCGAATAAATGTTCACTAAATATATGTAAGAGGAATAAACAATCATTCACACCAATATTGAGCCATATTCTAAAAAAATTATAACGAAATTTTTAAAATAAAATTTTTTGGTCGGTAATTAACTTATATCTATTTTACAAACCAAGATTAAATATTAAAAATATATTTCATTAGAACATCTCACTGTCGTCTCAACTACAAAAACGGTAATCAGTAGTCTACCGAAATTAATATGTCAATAGCTACTCAAATTCAGAAAACACAAATATGATAATTGACATTAGACGGACATGTACATATTAAATTATAAGAAAATTATAATTATGAAATATTCTACATGTGGAATGAAGATGAAAAGGTAAGTTATTTTTTTAATTTATATATATTTCCTATCCTCCATTTAATCGTTACGTTATCACGTGACCGATTTTTATGCATTCATGATTTTTACAAAACTTTCTTTGTTGGGGCTATACATTGTTCTCACAAATAATGCCCCATCTATCAAATGACTTATCTGTCTATATATTACACATCTTGAAATAATATTTTAAAAGTATGTTGATTTTATTAAATGTGATAAATTACGTTTTAACTTCTTATAACAAAAAACTTATTTAAAGAAATCAATACATTTTACATTCCTGTGCAGGCGGAAATAAGTCCCGTCAATTTTATTGAGTGGTTTGGATATTTAACTGAAAATTTCCTCTTCATTACTTGTCAATCTATGAATTTTCTTTAAGGGCAATGAGTGGATGTCATGTTAATATATTTTCAACGTTTTCCGTTAAATAATTAGATTCTCGTCCCATTTTATAAAACGTCTTTAAAATTGGAAAACGTATTTTTGATTGGTTCATTTAAGAAACTGTACATTGAGATAAAAAAAATGCTTATCGCAATTTTAAAAAAAAATAATAGAAAAGAAATAGTATGTGAGAATGTACATCGAATTTAATAATGATATATTATGATTATCCATCCCCTCCATCGCATCCCCTATACAAATTCCAACATTTACCTACATATCACCATAAATTATATACCAAATATCAGAATACTCGTCTTAAACCTAAATACAGAATTGAATTCCTTAGTCATACACTCGTATTACAACCTAACTATAAATTACATATATTGTATTTACACTTTATAACTATTATATCTCATAACATGGTAATCAACGGTTTCATATTTTTTGGATGTCTTGTGCACTATTCAAATGTGATGCGTTCTATTATCGGTTCTAATTGTTAAAATAGAACATTATTATTAATTCTTGTTAGTCTATATAATAGGCTCAATTTCGATTCAAAATTTGATATGAAATTAATTGGAATATTCGTGAAAACCTCAAAAATATTTCTGTTGAAAATTTTAAATAGTTTGAAAACAATTTTAAAAAAATTTATATTAAGTAAATTCAAGCTTACAATAAACCGTTTTAATCACTGCGCCTGTGATTTTCAAAAACTAATGAAATTATATTTATAGAACTATACTAGTATTTTAATTATTATTTATTAATCTAAATAATACATAAAATAAATGCAAAAAATATCCCCAAAGTTAAACTTCAAACTCTTAATTCATTCTGTGACAAATTCATTTTCATTTAAATGAAATAAACATGCATTAATAGAAACACTACCACTAATATTCATTAAATTACTCCCAACCACTAACAACAATAAAGAATTACAGCAAGTATGACATGTTGCAACCCACTTCCCCGAATTTTAAGTAGAAAGTTCGTAAATTCAATTAAACTGTTCAAAATATGAGTCCTCTAGAGATCCTCTGTTAATGGCTATCCGGAGCTCGATAAATTTAATTTCACACCTGGCAAGAAAATTCAGGGTGAATTTTTGTCAATATGGTGGAATTTTTATACAGTATCTCAAAGAATAATTTTTTTATATCAAAACTAATAAGATAAATCGAATAATGGTGACAACATTTTGAATTTTATTTATTTTAATATGTACTTACGATTCGAATTTTTTTTAATATTCAACCATTTCAATTATTGTACTCAATCACATCATTAAAATTACCGATTTTAAACACTTACGTGTGTATTTTCAGGAAAAACTTAACACGATGTCCCAACCAGTCTATGAGAAATCTTTATAACAAATTGTTCTTATTTAGCATTGATTTGAATAAACGATAAACAAAAATTGTAATGTCCTTCACAAAAATTCAATATTATCTCTCTCGCCCGTTTAAATAAAAAGAGTAACGTGATGGTGCGTAACTTATTTTTGATATTAGCAATGGTAATTTTTGATATACGAATCTCATAAATATTTTACTTTAGAGAACAAAACGGAGTGCTCACCTAAACCCTGACTATTAAGCAAAACACGTAATAAAATTTTGCTGATTGGAATTAAAAACTGGTCAAGTTTCAGTTCTAGCACTCTCAGGCGGACAAAATATATTGCAATCCGAATTGATTGTTTTTGAAAATATCCACTGAATAAAAATTATTTTAAGCTTGTTACACTTAAAAATTACATTTGGTAGTTAGAAGGCAAAAATTAGTCAGTGATCTAATATAATCTTTTGGAATAAAATTTAAATAAACATTTACAAATTTGTACTTTACCACTAGGTTCGCGTTCTTATATCTTTGTTCGCGTTCTTATGGTTTGACACGCGTTCTTATATCTAGAAACCTAAAGAGAAAAATGTTTTCTTGCGGAACCGCCTAGAATGATTAAAATAAAAATGAAATAATAATTTTTTCGTGATTATTTGAGTAATGTATGTGATAAATATAAACGGTCGTGAGATACTTTCGTATACCCAATAATATATGATAAATATTATTCGGTATCCTTAAGTACCTGACGACCGTTGTAGCATAATACGGTATCTAATAATGTTATATTTTTCAAGCCACTGTGTAACCGTTAATAGAGACACTCTCTTCCTTACAAGTACACCGAACTGCGTCATGAGCTTCAACTGCTTATCAATCTATAGAGAAAAGTTATTAAAATTTTTCATCATTTTGTAATGCTTGCTTTTGAGATTAACATATCGGTTGTAACTATGCAACATCTTCTGCGCTCATTTAACAAAATCTCTATTAAACAAATTATTTTAAAGGCCGAAATTTAAAAAAAGTTATCGTTATTGAAAAATGTGATAAAAATAAAAATCTTTATATGAAATTAAGAAAAAATCTCAAATACTACTTTGTTATTATTATTGCATAAAAGTATAATACTAATTTCATTTAATCTAGCCTATTCCGTTTTGAAGATATTCCCATTTTCTTACATTTCATACTTTTCTATTGACTCAGTTTTAAAAAATTGCTTTCTTATAAACAAAAATGCGTAGTTTCAGTGCTCCATAATTTTTGGCGTCACTGTGATACTGTATTATGCTAAACTGATCACAAAGCACACATTCTTTGACTGTGTGGCGCACCTCGGAGACCCGGGCTTGATTCCCGAGGGGAGGGGTTGGACTGGTGTTTTGGTTGACTGTAAGAGGTGGCTTTCGTAGCAATAAATCCGTAGCATGAATCATTTAGATACATCAAAGTTTATAAATAAATAAACTAAGTTACGTCTATCCGTTATGGTGAAGCAATAGTGTTCGGTTTTCCCTACTATTAAATCTGCAGAAGTATCAATCCAGGACCTATTCATTAACTTCTTACAGGTACCATTTCACCATTTCAAATACAACGACCTTTATTCTACCTTTGGACAGCTTCAAATTTAAAAAAATATATTTTACAGATAGAAAGTAAATGAAAATAAATATTAGGATTATCTTTTCATTTGTTAAGTGTTCATTTTAAAAAA
Organism: Druceiella hillmani; assembly: GCA_039881145.1. Classification (NCBI taxonomy): domain Eukaryota; kingdom Metazoa; phylum Arthropoda; class Insecta; order Lepidoptera; family Hepialidae; genus Druceiella; species Druceiella hillmani. Next base: position 10,035,260 of record JAYKKI010000034.1, read on the forward strand.
TCTTTTGAACTTTCTTCGTACAATCTCATTGTTTATAGTCAATTCTTAGCACAAATGCTGCACCCGCTGACTTATATCAAAGTACTGAATATGTATCTTCAGTAAACTTAGCACGCCCCGAGGTATTTCACACCCCACAGCCAATTTTAAAACGAACTCTCAAACCTTAATACGAAATACGCCATAAATTTAATTATATAAATTGAATTTCTGAATTTATTTAGGCACGACACGAAGCTGTAATGAGTCCATCAAAATAAATCCAATTTGTCTCGTTGCAATAATCATTACGTGCCTGGGGCCACGTTTCTCGGTTTAGTAATAGCTTGGTTAAAGTACTATGTGTAGGCTGATGTGGATATATTTCCTTACAAATAAATTTGGATTTAACATTATAGTCTCACTGTGGTTATTAAATGCATTGATGATTTTCAAATGTGAATATTTTTAAGTTATATTTATTTAAGTGGTTTTAAAAATAAAGGCTACTGAAAAGATTTGATATTGACAAGTATTAAGATTTCTTATATTTGCCACATTTTTCAGTACTAAAATATACGAAAGGATTTTTATTGTTTTCCCAAAAGTTTCTGTTTATTATCCAGAGGTCGATAACTACTGAATGAAAAATATATGCTTATTTCATATTGTTTACATCTTTATTTTTTTTTAAAGTTGGCAACTTTATTTAACTTTTTTATATTTTTTCTAACGAGGTTCTCTTCATGTTAAAAATAGAGTGCCGATTTTTTTTCCATGGACGTATGATTCGTCGTAAAACATTTTAGGTAGATAATTTTTTTCTTCAACATTTTGAAATATTCGTGTATGATATATATATGGATAGTATATATTTTGACGGTAATCAGTCGTTTTCGTTACGGAGTTTCGCAAATAATTATACACGTATTTCATTATAAATATACTTTTAATTTAGATTGAAATAAACTACTAGATATTTCTTACGGTTTTGCTAACATAGAATTAGATTAATTTGAAATAATACAGGGTTTTTATTTGGGCCCAATTACATGAAGAACGATAGAATAGTCGAGTCCTGAGGGAATAAAAAATATAATACAATAAGCTCATTTATTTAAATATTCGAATTGAGGTGAAAGGATTAGGTAAAACAAAGTGATAATATATGCCACCCAAAGGCACAAACAACTTTTATAGAAATCCTACAAAACTGACTTAGCTAAGTTACCCATATTGTAAAATATTGACATGATCAGTACAAAAAAAATTATGCAATTATTCTAACATATTTATTTGTATGATCATTAAATAAGTAAATATATTATACATCATAAGAACAATGCAGAGGCGGCAAGATTCAAATATTTTTATCTAAGTATAGTTTAAAGATAAGTTAGGACACATAGTTGAAAGTGACCATGGCGGAAATGTGGTAAATACATGCAGATAAATGTAATTTCGCATTAAACAAAAATGACACGCAAATTAGGTTTTTACATTTCAACTTTGTAAACAATGTTAGATGTAAAGGCACACACTGATTCACAAAATAATCACCCACTGATTCACAAAATAATCTTCTGAACTACTAAGTTTACAAACTTTTTTGACCCGAATATTTCTCATAATTTTTAGGTATTTTTTTTAGTACTATTTTGACCCGAATATTTCTCATAATTTTTAGGTATGTTACTTTTCAAAATTCAGCACCTAAAGGTATAAAAACGTGGGTCGAAAATTTTATGGAAATTTAGAAATCATTTAAGATTGAGATGTAAAAATTAATAAGTAGACCCTCAGGTAGAAATATAGTAATACCTATCTCGGTGTTTTCGGGTGAGAGTAAATTATCATCACATAAAAAAGCAAAAGACCAACTAACTACTTATACCGTCCTAAAAATTATGGATAATCAAAATTTGCTACAATAATGTTTATATATTCTCGTCTTCTATTAAATATGTAGAATATTTTACACAGAATGATGGATACATCTTCACCTCCACATCTAGATACTAATTTTTTTATCATATTTAATAACTCTAATTTTTTTAAAGTGTTGGATAATGATACATTAATGTCTGCCCCTAGGTCTAAAATGCCTCTAATATCTTCTCTATTGACTTTTATGTTTAAATATAATGATTTTTTTTTTAAATATTAGTGCTAAACATTTAACGTCATATGTAAAAAAAACCAAGAACGTTTAGAGTTTTCCCTGAAAATTTAGACCTTCTGACTTCTCGTAGAATTTCTTTCTGACTTGTGAGTTATCGTGATTTCGACATGGACGATACGTACTGTGACATATTTCTACTGGTTTTGGTATTTATAAAACTTGTATTTATTTGTAAAATCGTTATTGTTACCATGTTCAAATTGAATTAGTTAAATATTTCAATAATTACCATCAAATATAGCAGTGAATATTGGGTCTTTTTCACAGATTTTATCAGACCTGTGATTATAAATATATGGACAGTATTAAGACCACCTTTTCCATCCAACACAAGTACAATTGCACACATCCGATGTGACAGTTTTCGCCAATAAAAATAATATTAATTTAACCTCAAACTACACAGAAAAATTAAATTACTTTATTTTTTAATGCTTCAAAAAGATTTTAAGTACAAATTTATATTCTCAATTATCACTTCACTCCAATAAAGTACGTAGTGTATTGTTAAATTGTATTATAGGGTTATTTTAAAAATATATCTCAGTTCTAATTCGAGTACAATATAATTATGCTATAGTTGTTTTTTGTGATGAATTGCGTGTAATTAAACCTATTTAATTTACATTTTTGTGCAGATTTGTGCAATAGTTTTAGAACCATCTTAAGTAATACTAAAATCCATGTTACTGATTCTTTTAATTAAAAGTTTACACCATATATAAAATCAAATAAAAGCTTGATTAATTATTTTACCCCTTATATATTTTATTTATATGGATATTTAATTTTGAGAGACAACTATAGAAATATAGAAGTTAAGTATATTTGGAAAAAATAGTTATGGTAAACGGAGAGAAACACAAATAAGTAATTTTACTTATAAAAACTCGTTTTCCTTTTAAAGAACCGAATGCAAAGAACTAATTTTTAAGAACCCAATAAATTTATTGTTTATTATTTTTTAGTGTGTTAGATTGCGTGCGTAAGATAAACACTAAAACCAAACACACAAATTCTTTTACATTAATTCAACTCATTATTTGCACCTAAACCAACCCGGAAATGCTCAGCGATTTGACTTAATTGTAACGCGAAGGTGTATTGAATGAAAATTAATTGGGCACAAGAGGATGACACCATAATAAACGGGTAAGTAAAACAGTAATCACAAGGCAATGCGAATAAAGTAGATATAAAGAGCGGTAATAAACATCAAAGAGGAAAAAAAGGTGACCGTACTTAATTTAAGATTTGTAAACAAATTAACCTAATAACCTGTGGTAAATTTAACTATGAGCTATTTTGAATGAGTGGTGTTAAGTGATATTGTAATGATACTTTTATTTTATTTCCAAAGTTTTCTAAAGTTTATAAGGTTTTATTTACTTAATATCCTTTTCCAACATATTATGTTCTCTTATAAAGATAAATCTGCGCTTGGTTCGGTTCGGTCTAATTCTTGCTTTACCTATGTCCAAACTTTTGATGAAGAAATGACTATTGATATTATTAGAAACTGTCTTGTCATTTGGACGAGCACATTTAAAAATGGGGTTATAATATCAAGCCATTTGTTCTTCCCTTTTGACAATACACACCACATTCATTAAGAAATAGTTATGAAGAACAATTAAAATAGTGAGGCTTCTCTCTAGCCTATGTTCTCATCTTTTGACCTAGCCTATGTTCAGTTGTATGTATTAATTAAGTTTAACAAAAAAGTTTATTTATTTATTAGTATTGTTATTGGATCTAAAATATTAAACGCATGAAATGACAGGTTAAATAAAACACATAAAAAATTAAAAAGAAAATTTGCTTACCAGAAAATTTCGATGAAAACTCGATTAAATTTTATTATGTATATATATGTATATATATGTATATATATATATATATATATATATATATATATATATATGTATAGAATATTATTTTTAGAATGACTATTTAATAGTATTGGCATACTCTTAAACATTCATTGCCCCCCAAATTTCATTACTATTCTTTAATAAACCCATGATGACTTATGGAAATAAGTTTAAATGGCTATTTTAGAAATTAAGTTAAGGACCATTTTACATAAATATCAATATGTTACAGTGTGTAAAATGTTAACCTTCTATTCTTAAATATTGAGGAGGTAAAATACTTGATCATTACACAAAAAAAACCAATGTGGTTCTTCCTAAGGCATCGAATTACAACAGCAATTAAAATCAGCTAAATTTATTCACACTGTGCTATAAAAAGACAAATCGTTTTTTGTAAAATCAAAAACTTTGTTATTTATTTTTCATATCTTTCCAAGTGCTATTTGGTTCTATGAAATGTAAAAAAAAATTTTCTTTTCCTTATATTCAAATTTTAGTTGATTCAAACAAGTTTTGAACAATGCAACTAACGCTAATTTACTGAACTAAAATAAATAATGTGAAGTAACGTAATGACCAAGTATCAAAATAGGTCTATTTTGCTCTGAGAAACTTTTAACTTTCATCGGGACTAAAAACTTAACGGCATTATTCAACTTTTTAACGAACTGAAATGCGGGAAAGTAATTCCTATGCAAACCGTATCAATGTTCTAACTTGAATTACTATCCAAAAGAACTACATATTATTTATTTCGATTGTAAAAATAATGTCCTTTTTGTCGAATTATCTGATTAGCAGATTTTTTTTAAATTGCATATATTTACGTAACATTTCGTAACTTAATAAATCGTATTCATCTAGGTCATACATTATTCATAGTATAATTTTGTGGGTGAATCCGCATTTATAAAGTGGACAAAGTCAGTAGTAAAATAAATATATCAAATATTTTACAATAATCAAAATGTAAAGAACTACAGAGAGTAACGCAATAAGTTTGTAAAGTAAAAAAGTCTAAGTTCCCGTATTATTTTGGGTTTCCTAATAGAAGAGAACAAAAAAAACTGTGCTCTTAAAAAATCACTCATGTATCCGTCCTTCTGTCTTTACATCACAGCCGTTTCTCGGAAATAATTTCACGAAGAAACATGTAATTTGGCTAAGATATAAAGCATATAAATCTGAGTATATCTCAACAGATAATATTAAGGATATTCTCAAGAAATAAAAGTACTTACGTATTGATATATTTGAGGGCGCAAATTTCGCTGAAGCGCTCTCATTTTGAAGCTGGTCAAATTAAGAAAGGTTATAAAAAAACAGCATGATTGGCAGTTCACTAGAAAATAATAGCGATGACTTTAAATCTCATATTTATGACAAATTTGATATTAATACCCGTGCACAAGACAGAAACAGGGAATACGTGGTGAATAATAGTATCATAAATCATTTAACGAAAACGTTATTTACCCTTAAATGTTAATATAGGACTACATGTGAATGGAAACTTCCAACTGAAAAATCTACTCCTATTTAACAAGCTTTATTTTATAAGAATTTGATGTCTATTTGTTATTCAATATTATACCTACCCTGGAATGATTGTATGATATTATTGCTCAGACTCCACTATCTCGCCGAGTCAACATATATTGATAAACTCATTTAATGATTAAGTGAAGCTTATTTATTGTTCTAACTTTAGTTTAGTTTTAGTTTAATGAAGTCAATAAATATCATAAAAAAACTTTTTTTCTTAATATAATCCTTAAAAAAAGTAGAGAGGATATAAAAAAGCCCCTCCCTCGCAGTGCCGATTGTAGCAGATTCAGTATTAAATACTCATATTTAACGGGTATAAAACACGATATCTAACTAAAAAAGTAATTTTTGATTTTAACCTGATTTAAAATTGTGTGTCTTATGCTAAACATTATTACAATTTTTTTCATAATTTGTCATGTTTCAAGCAAATTTCCCGCATTTAACGTTTGTCGATTTTATCTTTTTTAATATTGAATCATCAATTCATCAGAATGGGATGTCGAAATCATTTTAAGGAAATTTTTTTTTTATTCAAACAAAATATTTCAATTTTACTTATGACATAGACAGCCTTAAAAAATTAAAATAGGGAAGAACGGATATTTTTCTTTTTAACTTTTGTTAATATTTTTGTATTGGCAGTAATAAAATTATCCAAACTAGTTAATTGGTTTTGATGTTTAAATCAAATTTCCCCTTCAATAATTCCATTTATCGAATTTTCATTTAAGACAATCGGAGCAAGCCCCCAAAGTTTTCTATTAAGTTATTCTACCCTGATTTCATGACACGTTAATTTTTTTTTTGCTTGAATAATAATTTTGTATGTATGAATAATAATTTTATATATATAAAATGAAATAACGGTTCATATTTAATAATATCATAACCAAAATAAAAATGTTTACCAACTGATTTGAAGATTCGGTTTTTTTCATTATCATAAAAAATCAATCTTTTTCTAGCAGGTAATTACTCAAATTATAGCTTTCTAAATAAAAAAATATTTTATGTTATTTTATATTTAATAACTATTGAATAAATTCTCTAAAAAACATTTTACGTTAAAAATTAAATTAGTTTTATAAATTTCCTTATTACGTAACTACTTCACTATCAGCATAAAAAATATTTTATTTTACTTTATGTTGAATAAATATTTTATGTTGAATAAATTCTTTAAAAATACAATTTACGTTAAAAATGAAATTAGTTTCATAAATTTCTTTTTTACGTAACTACTTCATTATTTACATAAAAATATTTTACGTTATTTTATGTTGAATAACTATTTTATGTTGATTAAATTCTTTAAAGAAACATTTTACTTCATTATTAACATAAAAAATATTTTATGTTGAATAATTATTTTATGTTGAATAAATTCTTTAAAAAACATTTTACGTTAAAAATGAAATTAGTTTTATAAATGTCCTCATTATTAACATAAAAAATATTTTATATTATTTTATGTTGAATAAATATTTTGTGTTGAATAAATTCTTTAAAAAAACATTTTGCGTTAAAAATGAAATTAGTCTTATAAATGTCCTCATTACTTAACTACTTCATTATTAACATAAAAAATATTTTATGTCATTTTATGTTGAAAAACTATTTTATGATGAATAAATTCTTTAAAAAACATTCTACTTCATTATTAACATAAAAAATATTTTATGTTATTTTATGTTGAATAAATTCTTTAAAAAGACATTTTACTTCATTATTAACATAAAATATTATGTTGAATAACTATTTTATTTTGAATGAATTCTTTAAAAAACATTTTACGTTAAAAATTAAATTAGTCTTATAAATGTCCTCATTACTTAACTACTTCATTATTAACATAAAAAATATTTTATGTTAATATTGAAGATTTCTTCTGAAACCTTATATAACTGTTACGGATACGAATATGCGACCCTGGGTTACCTCGATGAAAAAAATATTTTTATGGTGAAAGTATTAATTTATACCATTTAATATTTTTGTTACATTTGCAAATCAAAAAATCTAAGTTGTCATAGTAATGTGATAATGAAATTAAAATACAAAATTCAAAGTAAATCCAAATAATCAACATCTTGAGAAGCATTAGACAAACAGTCGGAGTATATATGTGCGACTTTGACCGTTCTGATTATATTGGATCTTGAGTTGGTGCAGTTAACGAAGTTGAATTTTCTTAGTCATCTTCTCATGCTCGGGAATATTCTTTAAAGGCGACAAAAAGGATAACAGAAGCATGTCTTCCTCATCAAGTCCTAAAGCATCGTCCGTTTCGTTACTCGCCATAACCCATTTGTTAAAAGTGTCAAATATTTCTTTCATGCCATCAACTGCCTTTTTTCTTTCGATTGTTTTATCTCTTGAGTACAGCTGCTTTTGGCATTCCTTCAGTCTTTGCTGCTCTCCACCGAAACAGCTTACTTTACTTTATCCCCGTAAATAAACAAATACACAAATAGTAAGTGAAATTTCTTACTTTATAGGGATTTTCCTAAAATATAAGTGTTTACCACAACCAAGAAAAGAGAAGGGACTAAAAACTTTTATTCCTAAATTTTATATTAAATTGGGAAATATTTACTCTTTGATATCCTTTAAACTTGACATGGTTTCCATTTATTACCATGGTCTTCTTATATCACTGGTCTTGAGGATTTCTCAATTTAATGTCTAGGATGGTTCCAAGTTTTGTAATTTTCTTTTGTTCAATTGATACTTTAAGATATTTACATATATATATATATATATATATATATATATATATATATATATATATATATATATATATATATACATATATATATATATATATATATATATATATATATATATATATATATATATATATATATACAATTTTATATAATTTTTCTATGTTTTGTAAATAGTCCAACATCTCTAAAAATAAGTACCTAATAAAGTGCTTATTATATATTTTGATTTTCAATAGTTTAATAAAATTAGTAGAAAATAGAAACGACTCTGAACTGTAACTATGTGCAGGTACCGAAAAACGACTTTTGAACGTATTTTTTTTTATTTTCACTACTTTCAACGTCTTGTCGAACCCAGATAATGAAGTTGCATTAAATAATTTTACGACAAATGAACTTAATATCAGTTAGATATATTTTTAATAGATATAATAATAACAATATGGTTAGTCTTATATCTAATTGTCTAATTGTTTTGCTTCATTTTATTTTCATGAAATTATTTCAATACATGATCTTAACTTCTGGTTTAGAATATAAACTTTGCTTCAGACATTTCATTAAATTTTGGATATATTATATAGGTTTTAAAAAAATAAATAAAATCAATTATATGATGTTGTTATACTCCTTTCTTCTAATAATATTAAAAATTGAAAAACATTTAACTGAAATTTTAATGACTTTAATAATATAATGTTCAAAACATAATCACTGAGTACTGATCAATTAGGTTGACGTCCTTTTAAGCACAGACGTTTGAAGGGTAATTAAATACAAAATTCTGAACCTACTAGACTGAGTCTGCTAGTTCACGCGGCATCAACTCCTATATTTTTTAGTTTTAAAGAATTAATAGAATTTTATTTCAGTACCAAACTTCAAATTTTAGTAGATTTTAATTTAGATGTCCTCAAGTTTTGAAGGGCTCAAGCACGATCTAATTGACACTAGAGGTGATTCATGAAGGGTATAAAATATAATTACCTTATAAGTTTTAAATTTGTAGGACTCTGTTATTTTAGGATTCGAAATATTATATGTCATGCCGTTATGGCTATTACAAGTACCCTTCATATGGAGTAAAATGAAAGAAGTGAGAGAGATAGGGAAGCCAAGCAAGTTCAAACAAACAAATGAAATCATTGGAGTTGCAGAAAATACAATAATTGCAGTCGTTCTTTTTAGTTCGCAACTTGTTTAGTTATCTGTGCGGTATTTTAAATGTACGCCAATTGGTTAACCTTTAATATTTGTTTTACGTAACGTTTAAAGTTCCTCGTCCGATTATTTTTCGTTTTCTTCAGATATATCCCTTATTGATATTTCTAGGGATAGGATATTTCCATCTCAAAGCCTAGAAATGTAATTAAATATATTTGCATTCAGAGAAAAGCTTTTTAGTTTCCTGATACATTTTCTGCAATTCTGGACGGCCGTTTCAGAAGTATGTCATAAATTGTTGTACCAATTACGGGAGCTGTATCTCTCTTAAACTTATTAAAAACCCATATTGGCCGTTTATAAATATTTAACTATTATTTTCAGGAGTAAGGAATATCAAGAGTTGCAAATGACAATTCCTCGAGACATTTTATTATCAATAACTATACTTTTACGTGGTAGTAATATTGATGCATAGTAATTAGTTATATTTTTTAAAAAAAATGTTGATATATGAAACATCATATGTCGCGATAACTATATTCCTTGTAGATATGCAAGTTTTGTTCGGTTTTGTTATTCAAATAAATATATCGGAAAAGTTTTATGAAAATATTGTATAAATTACCATTTGCATCACTATAGTATAAATGATATTTTATTTTCGATTCAATCTCTCAGAACATGCCATAGTTATTTTGGATTGGGTTAACACGACAATGTTTATAGCTAAGATTTATTTTGGTGTTTCTGACAAAACATGCCTTTTTATTTATTCTCTAGTGGTCAATTTGTAATTCAAGATTTTTTTTTAAATTGTATATTTCGGAGTTCATTTGAAAATTCGTCTGTCTAAACTTGTTCTGAACCTGTATAATTTATATTGTGTTCTTGGTAACTTTGCGTACGTTTATTATCTTTTTTTGATGATGAAAAGTAATAGTTTAAAGGGAATTGTGTGTGTTCTTACGTATGCACGTTAGAAAATATACTTCTTTGGCATAATATGAGAAAAACTTTATTTAGCACGGAATTGAAATAATAAAAGTGCTGGAGTGGGGTTATAAATACGATTGGTATAATATATATTTAATCAAATAATTAAATTGGAAACATTACAATTTAAAATTTATTTCACAGTTGAGTGATCAACCATTTTATTTTTCTGCTGGCTTTCAATTGTACGCCAATCATTTGCCAGACCATTTCCAAATTATGGCCTTTTAACTTTATTATTTTCTTATAAAACTAGTAAGTAACTTGATCCCTTTATCTAAAATTACAAACGTTATTATTGAACATAATATTACTATGATTATTAATATTAACATTATTTATGATAATAATAACAATTTCATTATTATTTTTATTACATTATTTAAATTAAATTAAAATACTTTACAAATTGAATACATCGCATTCAGTTTAATGTAAAAATATGTATATAAAAACGGTCTGGCAGGTGATACCAGCCACCATTCATCTGTAAAATAGACTACACAGATATATGTTTTGTGAGCAACTTTATTCTGTCTATATTTTGTTGCATTCGTAAAATTTGGTAACATCATCATTTGGTAATATTATAAAATATCTTATGAATATTTCACCCTCAGTAAAATAAAAAAAAATTTCAAAAATTGTATCATTATACTTTTAGCATATTATTTTCTATAACATTTGTTCCCAAACCGTGAAAACTAGACATTTTTCCTGTTACGTTTATGGTAACATATATACGAAGTAGTTATTTGGAAACTAGTATAATGGGGTGCGGTAAATAGTTTGGAAATTGATGGCACATTCTATTTATATTACCAGCAGACCCTAAAGAAATCATGCTAAAAATTAATGTCTTGACCCTTGTCACCAACTTTCATATTTTTGTTTTTCTTTTTTCGGAGGAGACATTCATCATTCAATCTTTCGCCCAAATCTTTCTCACTTTAGAGAAGATTTATTTTAAAATTGTTTCATTAACTTTTTACCAGTTATAAAATTTTCGAAAATTATAAAAATTTTCTTGTAAATGAACCAAAGCTGACCGCCAAAATCGTCATTTTTATTGAGTATCCGTGCTTTCTCACTTCGTCTTGAAACATCTATCAACATGCTTGTGAACAGCTTCCAAAATGTAATATATTTGTTTCTCGCCTGGTTCTGTATTTGGTGGGTTATCGATCGTTTTAATTAATTGTAGATTTTAAACCCATTTCACATTTAGTTTTAAGCCAAAAAAGAAAGAAAATATCAATTCATATGCGTCACCTATTGTAATTAAATAGTCACAAGGCCGTCTGTATGCGACCGTGGAAGTAGTTTTGTTGAGGTGTATATTATATTTTGTTACTTTTTAACCGAATTCAGAAAAGTTTTAATTTATGGATATATATATATATATATATATATATATATATATATATATATATATATATATATGTGTGTGTGTGTGTGTGTGTGTAATGCTTAAATTACTTGAAATTAAATAAAGTAATGAAAAAAAAAAATTTGTATAACAGATTGCAATTAAAATAGGTAGACACAATGGCATTATACCGCGTGAATGTGTCACGAACGATTGAAAATTAAGTTAGCTTAATTATCATGACTTCATTCAGTGCTAATCAACCTGTATTTATTCCCTGCATTGAGAGGTTATCTCTCAGTTGCTTTATTTGACTGTCTATTATTTTACACTAACACATAATAATGCCACTTTGCGAGAAAGGGAAATATATCAATTTTACTTCTACTACTAATAAAAGTAAAAAGATATCATTACGAAGACCGGCATTCAAATATTAACATTTTAATATTTCAGGAATTACACCAAATTTTTTTTGAATTTACAAGTGACGTATTTTTTAGAACACAATTAAAAGTGGTAATATTTTTTTCATTTTCCCGACTCCAATTCTATGATGTACTTATAATTTTCGATGTTATCGAGACTTAAGATTATGCAAGAGCCAATTTATACTTCATCGGCGATGAAGAGGTTAAATTTAAAATAATAAAATTTATGTTAAAAAATTTAAAAAAAATCATAGTGTTATAATATCACCATCTTTATCAGATACATATATGTATTCGGCATATTTTCGATAATCATTTACCCTGTTCTCGTATTTTATATTATTTTATTGTAAAATATCTATATATCACTTTAAAACAAAGTTTGTCCACATAAGAAAAAGCTTTTTTTGACAACTCTGTTGCAATACACTTAAAAAATTATATCAAATATTATTAAACCATTTTGAGTGATTTGCGTTTTTTTACCTTTCAAAAAATCCGCTTTCTATTTGTTCTTCCACTGTTTTAATCGTTAATAAAACGTTTGACATAATTAGTTTAAATTTATTTTAGGAGCGATAAGATAGTGTCGAGTTTTTGCAAATATATGAAATAAATATTATTTAGAAGATTTGTCTATTTGATAGACTATGAAAAGCAGTCGTTTCGAAAATTAGTTATATTTACACTCTTGCTTTGCAATAATTTATATTCATTTCCAGTCCTAATATTTGACTCCAAAGTTTTGACAAACTAGAAAATTATTTTAATAACCTACATAATAATATATATTACTCAAAGTATATAAAGACACAAAATGTGTGTAAGCTTGTGTGTCTTTCATATTTAGGCTATGTCAAAAAGTATATGGTTTTCATTTAATCAATGAACAAGTCAAACTTATTAACAGTTTATATTTAAATTTTCAGTTTTAAGTTTATCGGTTTAGTAGCATCTAAGTTAGATAACTTGTGCAAACAGATGGACAAATAAAAATCATTTTTCTTCTATTTTTTCTTGTTTTTCCGGCACCATACTCAACAACAAATGATCAAAAATCAAAACGAAGAACAATTAATGTTTAACAAAATAATATATAAAAACAAGTTTTTACAAGATCACAATGTAGGAATTCGTAAAGTTACTGAAAATGAAATTATGTTTTTAATAAATAACAAGAAAAACATGTTTTAAGAACAATTATAAACCGAAGGTAATAAACATAACACTATTTTAATATTTAATTTAAACTTAAACATCTTTTTATTACGTAATCCGGCATTTTTTGGCAGTTTTCAGAATAAACATAGTAACGAGAATTAAAATGTCAACTGAAATGAAACGGTGCTAATTTCGACATTTTGAACCGTTTTAGTGGGACATTAACCGGTCACTAAGGGTCTGTCTTTACGAACAATATAAGTCTACGGAAAATTACGCGTAATTTCTTTTGTCTTTTTTATCCTAGGTTTGTTTCGAACATTCGCCTTTAAATAGCGTGGTCGTTATTTTGATTTTGTTTTTATTCCATTTAGCCCATGTTACTTAGAATAGAATGCCAATTTTATCTAACATACATTTTGAATAAAACATATGCAAATTAAGAAATAATTATGTTTTAGTTCATTCACGAAATGTTTCTAATTAATTAAATATATTTTTTGATGTTGTGTAAGTAGCTAAACTTAATTTAAATTAAATGCAAAATTAACCTCTAACCAATGAAACTATTTAAATTTCTATTAAAAGATCCTGATATAGCATTGTGAAAAAAATTTATTCAAATTTGTCAATGTGCTGATGCTGTTTTGCGATTTATATTTTTCGTTATGTAGATATAAAACCAAATTATATCGATAAAAAAAGAAACATGTCTTTTTAGCCGTAAATATGAACCTGGAATAAAATAACGGAATTATAATAAATAGTTTATATTTTTTCATAATTAAAAAATTCTTACCTAATACTAGCGGTTATTTAATTTTTTAAGATTGAGTTATGATTTGAAGTAAATAGAACGAAGACTTTTTTTTATGCAGCAAGACATTTGGGAAAATGTTATTTTGAGAAAAAATTGTTCAAAGTTTTGGAATTTCATTATTGAGTACAAACATGTCAGCTATAAGCTAGACGAGGAATTATTTTTAAGTATTACGGTTAAGGTATTTTGTTGCGGAGTCAAACTTACATTTGTAGTGTATAAATGACATTTTAGTATGCTTTCGAAAATAATATGTTATCAATTTTTATTAAAAGAAAGTTAATTTTTTTCGAGCTCCTTATAAATATAATTTATAAATAAAAGCCAATTAAGCATATATTCTTTAGACATTTTGTAACTACACGAAAGAAGTATTATTAATAACTAGAAATTATGGAAGTTAACGAGATTATTAAGGTGTTTATTTACTTTAAAATACCCAAAAAGAAAGGTTCAGCAATTATATTACCTCAGTATATTAGTCGTAATATTTATAATTTATTTTCCCATTACTTTTAGTAGACAATTCTAGGCGTTAAACATGAATGCTTCGTGAATTTAGACATTACTTAACGGCTGTTGAATTCTATAATTTATGGGTTAGTTGTTAGTTAATTACAATAAAATGTTTACATTTTCACTATTTAAATCTGTGATATTTATAAGATTATTCCTTTTTTTTATTTTTATTCTGTATCGCTAAGTTTATATTTTCATATTAACAAAATAATGTTTACATGATAATTTTATAGACATCGGCGACGTCTAGATATATAGCCAACATAAGAATTTTTCGTATTTTGAACCCCATATAGAAACTTTTGTGTTTCTTTTAATACAGATCAATTTATTATACTAAGAAAAATTAAATGTTGATTCTATCAAATATTTTACTGATTTGAGTGCAAAGTTATAAAGGAATCAGTCCGTGACTAGAACTGTTTATGAATATTTATTTAATTGTTAATGGTTTTTTTCATCACTTGAATGACATGTGAAATTAAATAAATAATATACACATTTAAACACTTTTATATTTGCACTGTTAAACGTCACTAGTTCTTTTCTATTTTACAAATTTATTATTTTATTGTCTATAAAGCTTTATAAAAAAATTAGTAGCATGATGTCAGCTGCAGTTTCTTATGTATTATATCGGTGCTATAAAAAACTACCACAATTTGGAAAGTAAACCTCAAAAACAGGTATGATAACGAACTTTGGTAAATTATATTAAATTATAAGGAAATGCCCGTTACTGAATTACACTTATTGTAAATTAAGTTAATTTAAAGCATTACGAACAGATAGGAAATTAATGTGACATGTGAATAAATGCGAGGACGTCTGCTTCTTGGAGGCATTTAACCCAGACTAAGCTAACACAAAAATTAATATTTTAAATAAACTGATTGTATTTATGAACAAATTGTTAGAAATTTAACCCAAATAAATACGAAATTACAATGAAACGACATTTCCTTTACAATTGTCATCAATGGGTCTGAATAATGCTCTGAAAACTTAAGAATTAAATTGGATCTCTTTCCATTGGTCGAATTGTATCATCAAACACTAGAATTTTTTTTATATCGCCATTAAAAACTAAATTATCGAGATCGAATTGAGAATGAGGATTGATTTTTTTAAGTAAATATAATCAGCAGGATTCAACACAGTCAAATATTTTTGGCTCCTATTATAATATACAATATTTTCACACATGTTGAATAAATCTTGAAACGCGCGTATTTTATTTAGTAAAATATACAGTCCCTTTTTTAATTTTCTACTGCGCGAATTTTTATTCTCAACTTTTTTTGTTAATATTGGCCTTTAAGTTGAAGAAATTAGGTAATGCTCTTTCTAGGTTATGCTTTTATCACATGGCTCTTTTCAGAGTTCGTTTATTGGCTTCTAGACGGAATATTTTCAATAATTTTCACTGAAGTTTCCACTATAACATTAGACCATACTTACTACTTCTATGTTCTATATCACAAGTTCAATATAAATTCGGAATTTGAAAACTAAAATTAAAATATAAACCACTCATCTAATACCAATGACAATTGTATTTCATATCTGGCTGTGGAGTAGTAATTTAAATGGTAAAAACTAATACCAAAACTTTTATTTTTTAGCTAAGTTTAAACATTAAATAATACATTGACGCAATTTGTGTAATTTTAAGAATATTTCTTTACGTACAGATTCATAGCCCCGTAAAAAACTGCCGTAGGATTATAGGTTAGGGTACAATTAAATTTACATGAATAATGTATAAACTTACACAAATACACGCACATACACACACACACACACACACACACACATATATATATATATATATATATATATATATATATATATATATATATATATATTTATATATGTATAAATATTGTGTCCGGACTATGAAATAGCGTTAACCCTTTTAATAGATAGACTCTAACTTTAGTAGTTCACACAAAAACAATGTTGAATAAATCGTTCATTGTAAAATTTAAATGATTTTTTTTGTCGTTTGAAAAAGTGTAAAGATATGAATGATCATTTATTTCAAAAAAGACAATATTTTTAAAGTAGTTCCGATAAAGTATAATTCATGAATGTATCTAGTGGAAATAGTCGGTAATTATTGTTATCATGCAATAGGAGACAATTTGATTAAAAACTAAATGTGAAACATTTCAATATTTCTTTTTACATTTAGCTGTACATAGTCATTTGAGCTCAATGAAAAAAATTATCAGGCTTAACTAGTTAACTAGTTAACTAAATAAAAACAATAAAATAAATTTTATTTAAAATTATTTGCTCCAATCAAATGCTGAAAGTGCCCACGCGCACACGCCCATTACCTAGACATACCGTCTGTATTTTGTACTTTTTTTCAGATGATATGATATTAACGACTATTTGAGTTGGCTGAGTACAAGTGAAAGGGAGTGAATGTAAACAAAACAAAAAAAGAGGTTTATTAGTGATCAAAGTGAAAATACGCTTCACAGAAAAACATTACAAACATTATGTAGGCACTTTGAATGCTTTCTTGTAGTAGGTAAAATAATTAGATCATCAGTGTTACACTTTCCACACTTCATATAATTATGTACAAGCAATAAATGTCGTGTATTAAATAGAAATTTCTTTTTTTTTTGTTGAATTTATTTTATCGCACGTTTCATTCTAGATCTATTATTTTTATTTTACTTTTTTCGGATTTACTTGAATTATTACTATTTTTTCATTTTTGGCGATTAATCCGGTGATAAGCTTTCTTTATTATTTCGTTTCTTGCTTTGAACTTCAGTGAACAAACCTGCCTGAAACGAAATAATCTTGGTTCGAAATAGTGAAGTACACTAAAAATATTCATTTGTTTCTAAACAGTACAGAAAAAATATTCACTGGAATATAAGTAAAAATCTATGATGAATTCAAAATTTAAAAAAAAGAAATTAAGAATGTCTCTCATACAAATCGTTAATATGGAAAACATAGTCAAAGAAATGTCGTGTCAAAAGGATTCATAGAAACTTGAAAAGTCAAAGCTGATGTGAGGGCTACGTCAGCGTCAAAAAGAAAATAAAAATAACGACGCAAAACGATTACGTGGTTGGTCCATCGGATATACAACATCTCAGCGACATTCCCATTTATACTTCTCTGTGGAAACATTGTATTAAAGAGATTGGTAATTAAGTTACATATGTCCCGACTTTTTTCGAACTACGTTATTTGGGACTCATTTTCATTTTTTTGGATGAAGTTAAAGAATTTTCATACATTAGTATATCGAAAATCATTTGCTTCGTAAAACTAAACAATTGATTTACCTCAATGAAACCAAACAATGGTTCCCTGTATATTTGTTTTTACTTTATTTTGTTCAAGTAATAAGAAGAGAATTGCAAATCTGAGTGTCGTAATTTCTTTTATATATAGAAAATAAATAGCTCTAGTTAATTTACGAAGATAAATAATATTGAGGATTGCTTTATTCCCCAAACAATAATGGGCGCAGACATACAAAACATATTCCTTTCCTACGAAAGGCCTGGTAAATTGGGTACAGCCCACTGACTTGAGCTCGCTCTCTACAAGTTGTGGAAGAGAAAAAGCAATTTGTGCTCGAAATACTTTATGATGTTGGAATTTAAATACCGATAAAGAATCACCTTGCAAAACTTTTTGTTGAAAGGTGTATTGGCAAGCAAAATGAATTGTTGCTACGGATTATCGATAAATTGTGTGAGTTCGCAAAATATTCAAAAGTCAGAATTTTCACATTACATTTTTATCTTTGAAAATTTAATTAAGAAAATAAAATTTGTGGAATTTAATAAACTTTGTAGGAATTTTCATTTACACGGACTATAAAAATATTCTTTTTACCTTAAACAAGTCCATAGAGTAAACGGCTATTTTATAAATATAATTTGAATAATTCAAAATAAAAATTTAGTTTTATCCGTCATCTCGAATGACATAATTAAAAAAAATTAATGTTGCATTCAAAATGAATAGTGCAAGATGACAATTATCGTAATTTACTTAGTATTGATACTTAAATAATTTTTTAAAACTAAAAAAAGTGCCATAAATTTATATTTAAAAATAACTAGTATGTTCACCTATTTTTCCAAATTGGTTAATGAGTGTGGTCGGATATAAATTCCTTCAACTATGACGGAAATTGTTTTGCTCAAGCATTTTTTTTAATTAATTTGTAATTATACTAATAACTTTTCATACGTGAGAGAACAAAGTAATAGTTTATTTCGTCTATATAAAGCGCGTATGAACATTTCACACTGCTTAACTGTTTTTCGTGGAATCATATTGATCAAGACGATATTGGGAGAAGTCTTTGTCTTTATCCCTTATCCTTAAATTATTACATTATTACAAAAAAATATGTTAAAATACATAAATATTAAATCATTTTAGTTAATAATAATAATTGGCATTTATAAGTTAAAAAGATAGGGGCTGCTGCATAACACTTATGCCTAAAAAGATGTATCATTTGCAAAAGTTTATTTGAAATTCTACAGTAAAATATTTAAACTTTTAAATGTATTTGCTTATAAGATCTTGCGTCACAGAGAAAACAACTTTAACGAATATGTAACTCTGTTGACTTGGAAAAAGCCAGTAAAAAATGATTATGTATTATTGTCAAAATAGTATTTATTCAGATAATGCTTTAATAGATATATAAAGAGTGAAATCAATTATGTTACAGTGTATTTAAAGTAAAGGCTTGAAGTAAAGTGTAAAGTGGTTTTTATGAGTAATTTGAGGTAAAAAAATTTGACAAGAACAACTCCATCTCTGCTATAAACCTTGTGGTTTAGCAATTATAAATAACTTTAGTGACTTTGAGTCAAGACCTTATTTTGTTTGTTTTTATCTCTTTATTGATATTTTAGTTTCATTTGGGTTCACAGTGTATGATAATGGGTTCATATCTGAAAATTCATTTTGTAACTTGAATTAAAAAAAAAACACTTAGCTCCATATGAAAAAGAAAAGCGACCTTTGAGCCGCTGCGGAGCATTCGCGCTGCCCTCGTATATCCAATATACGCTGAGTCACCACTATACGCTGAGCTTTTAGGTGTTTATTACGTTGACCAAAAATATCGTTAATTTTAACATCCTACGTGTATTGGTTTCAACCATAGCCTGATAAATCAATACTAAATATTGAGTAACAAATAAATAATAAATTATGATAAAATAAAATTTGTTAAATGCAGGCAGACTTCCCAGTTAGTAGTTTCCCCCCCATGTCCATTCACATTTAGTCCCATATTGACTTTTAAGGGTACATAATATTTCCATTAAATAATTTACAAATATTAATATTGTTAGTCATAAATTTGTCATAAATATGAGATTTAAAGCCATAGCTATTGTTTTTCAGTAAACTTCTAATCGTGCTATTTTTTTTATAATTTTGCTTAGTTTCAGCAGCTTCAAAATGAGAGGAGGGACAGTCAGATAGTTTTTTATGTATATTTTCAATAACAGCTCTAAAACCATCTTGCACATTAATCGCTGTAAGTCGCTCTTTTAAATAATTACTCTCACAAAACTGAAATTTTAAAAAAATCTCTATTTGCACCCTCAACGACATTCATACGTAAATACTTTACCTCTTGATAATATCTTTACATTATCTCTTGGGATATACTCGGATTAATATGATATATATCTAAAATAAATTACATGTTTCTTCGTGAAATTACTTCTGAGAAACGGCTGTGATATACAAAGAGATGGACGGACACGTGAGTGATTTTTTTAAGAGCAGAGTTTTTTGTCCTCTTATGTTAAGAAACCCAAAATAATACGTGACTTTAGGCTCTTTTAGTTTTAATAACTCACGGTGTTACTCTCTACAGTTCTTTATATTTAGATTATTGTAAAATAATTAATATATTTAATTTACTACTAATACTGTCCATTTTATTAATGCAAATTCTGCCATAAAATTATATAATAAATACCTTATAACGTATATGAAAACGATTTAATAAGTAACGAAAATGTTATGTGCATTTTATGCAATTTAAAAGAAGATACTTCTACCAATCAGATAATACGAAATACAGAATACCATTATTACGTCCGAAATAAATAATACACAGTTTTTTGGGCAGCAATAGAAGTTAGAACATTACTACGATTTGCATAAGAATTACTTTCCCGTACTTCTACACTTCAGTTCGTAGAAACTTTGAATAGTGTCATTAATTTTTAGTCCCAATAACAGTTGAAAGTTTCTCGGAGTAAAACAAACCGATTTTGTTACTCAGTCGTTACCTTACTTCGCATGATTTATTTTAGTTCAGTAAATTAGCTTTAGTTGCACTGTTCAGAACTTCTCTGAATTATACAATTTAATTTTTAAACGAGGTATTAAAACTTATTTCAAAAAATCGTCATGAGTATAACAAACAACAGTAATAGAATTTTGGGGGCAATAAATGATTAAAAGTGTGCCAATACACTCAAAAGAAGGATCCAGTAGTCATTCTTAAAATCTATATATATATATATATATATATATATATATATATATATATATATACACACATATATACATAATATAAAACTTATATGAGTTTTCATTGACATTTTCTTACTAAATTTGTTTACTAAAAAATTTGGTTTTAATTTTTTGTTTCTTTTATTTTACCGGTTATTTCATGCGTTTCATGCGGGATAAAAAATGGCGTGATGTTAATTATAACCCCATTTTTTAAATATGCTCGTCAAGACTGTTTCTAATTTTTTTATCAAAAGTATAAATATAAGTAAAACAACAGTTAAACCGAACCGAACCGAAGCGCAGATTTATCTTTATAAGAGAACATAAATATGTAGTAAAAGGATATTAAGTAAAGTAAAAGAAATTTTACTACCACGGAATATTTTTATTAAAAAATCGGTTTCCGTTGATCTAACCTGATAAACTTTAGACAACTTCGGAAATAAAATAAAATTATCATCGCAACATCATCGTCCAGGTTAATCTGTTTACAAATATTAAATTAAGTACGTTCACCTTTTGTACTCTTTGATCTTTATTACTGTTCTTTACTACTTTATTTGCATTATCCTGTAATTACTTTTTTACTCACCCATTCATTTTTTTTTGACACCATATGTGTCATTCTCCGCATACGTTTCTTGGTGTCATTCTCCGAATTATGTTTATTGAGAGAAAATTGTCATGTCGTATGTATGCAATTGTACTTGTGTTCAATAGAAAAGATGGTCTTAATACTGTACACGTATTTATAATCACAGTTCTAAATAAAATCTGTGAAAAACACCCAATAGTCACTATGTTGTATTCGATGGTAAGTATTGGAATATTTAACTAAGTCAATATGGACATGGTAATAATAACAATTGCATAAGTAAAGAGAAGTTAGATAAATATGAAAATGAGAAAAAATATGTCACAGTCCAGCGGAAAGAAATTCTACAAGAAGTCAGCCATCCAGTCAGCCCAACGATCAACCAACAATCCCGTCAGAACCAACGATCCCGTCGTCAATCCCCACAATCCAGTAGTGAAAGACAGTCACGGATATTCTGTGAAAAAGGCGGTTGAATTCATGAATACAACAAACATCTAGTAATCATGTAATTTATTTGATGGTTTCAAAAAAAAAAAATTATAATAATAAACATGTCAGAAATTTAGAATGGTCCAAATTTTCGGAGAAAAACTCTAAATGCTCTTAGTTTTTTTACATATGAAATTAAACGTTTATCAAAAAATATCTTATTAAAAAATCATTATGTTTAAATATAAAAGTCGATAGAGAAGATATTAGAGGCATATTTAACCTTGTGGCAGATATTAATATATTGTTATGTTTGAAGTTATTAAATGTTATAAATAAGTTAGTATCTAAATCTGGAGATGACGATATATTCATAAATCAATGTATAATATTATGCATATTTAACAGAAGACGAGAATATATAAATGTTATTGTAGCAAGTTTAGGATATCCAACATTTTTAGGTCAATATAATTAATTATTCAGTCAATTTTCAATTTTTTAATTTCTTACTATTCGACCCAATTTCTTCCGGGAAAAAAGGACCATGACTTTTCCCTTTCGCTTTTTTACATGATCATAATTTACTGTTCTCCAAAAACACAGAAATAGGTGTTACTTTACTGTGGTGTTATTTTATTTCTTTCTGTCATATTAATTTCTACGTCTCAATCTTAATTTTTTTCTAAATTTATATACAATTTTCCACCCATATTCTTTTTCCTTTAGGTATTGAATTTTGAAATATTCCTTCATAGAAAACATCAAAAAAATGAGAAATATTAGCGTGAAAAAGTTTTTCATTTTCATAGTTCTGAAGATTATTGTGTGAGTCAGTGGGTGATATTTAGCCTTTATATCTAACATTGTTTATAAAGTAATAATGTAAAACCCTAATTTTCGTGTCATTTTAATTAAGTTAAAATTATACTTATCTATACGTATTTACCACATTTTCCCCGTGGCCTCCAACTATATGGCCTAATCTATTTTTTAACTACACTTACATAAAATATTTGAATTATGCCCAGTCTGCATCGTTCTTATGATAACTAATAAATTTACCTGTTTACAGGTCGTATAAATAACATGTGATAGTAATTGGATAAATTCATTTGTATTGATCAGGCCAATATTTAACAATATGAATAACTTAGCTAAGTTAGTTTTGTAGGATTTCCATAAAAGTTGTTTTATACATTTGGATGGAACATATTTTCATTTTGATTTATCTAATCTTTTAACCTCAAACTGATTATTAAAATAAATGAAAAAATGAGATTGTTTATTAATATTACAATTTTTATTCCTCTACCAATCGTTCTTCATGTAATTTGGTACAAATCGGGAATGCCTGTACTGTTTCAAGTTAAACTAATTCTATGTTAGCAACACCGTGGGAAATATATAGTATTTTATTTCAATATTATATAAACGTTTATTTATAATATAATGAATATATTATAAATAAACGATAAAATAGATATGTGGGATATCGTGAAACATTATAAGTAGACGATTTTTTTTAAATAAAAAAAAAAACATGTATAATATTTATATTTATATATATATATATATATATATATATGTATATATATATATATATATATATATATATGTATATATATATATATGTATATATGTATATATATATATATATATATATATATATATGTATACATATATTTTTAATGTTTCACGATGTCCCACATATCTAAGAAAAGAATTCAGCACTTTATTTTTAACATGAAAGAGCCTCATTAAAAAAAAGTTACAAAAAATATTAAATAAAGTTGTCAAATTTAAAAAAAAAATTAAAAATATAAATTAAGCATACACTTTTTTCATTATGTAGTTATCAACCTCTGGATTATAAACTGACAATTTTACGAAAACAATAAAATCGCTTTCGTACATTTTGGTACTGAACCCTAAAAATGTGATAAATATAAGGAATCTTAACACTTATGAAAACCAATTTTTTTCTTTAGTCTTTATTTTTAAAATAACTTAATTAAAAATAACCTAAAAATATTCACATTTGAAAATTATCGATGCGTTTAATAACCACAGTGAGACTACCATGTTAAATCCAAATTTATTTATGAAGAAATTTGTATAACTCAACCATATAGTGTTTTAACGAAGTTATTACTAAATCGAGAAATGTGGCCCCGGGCACCTAAATGATTATTGCAACGAGACAAATTGGATTTATATTGATGGACTCATCACAGGTTCGTGACGTGCCTCAATTATTTCATAAATTCAATTTATATAATTAAATTATGGGGTATTTCGTATTAGGGTTTGAGAGTTCGTTTTAAAATTGGCTGCGGGCTTTACTGTAGATACATATTCAGTACTTTCATATATTAAAATAGGTAAGCGGGTGCAGCAAGTGCAGCAAATGTGCTAATAACTGACTATAAACAATGAGATTGTACAAAGGACAAAAAATTGTAAAAGGACTTTCAAAATTAAAACCTAACAAATGAAACGATAATCCTAATATATATTTCTATTTGGTTTCTATCTGTAAAATATAATTGTTTTAATTTGAAGCTGTCCAAAATCGTTTTAAATCGTTAAAGGTCGATTTATTTGAAATGGTGGAAAGGTACCTGTCAGAAGTTAAACAATACATCCTGAATAGATACTAATACATATTTAATAGTAGAGAAAACCAAATGCTCAACCAAAACGGATGGATGTATATAGCTAAAATTTATGTCTTCATGAAATTTGATATATTTAATTAATACATGCTATAAATTTATTGCTACGAAAGCCATTTCCTGCAGCCAACCAAAAAAAATACCAGTTCAGATACTTGGCGAGTAGTCGGGAATCGAACCCGGGTCCCCGCGGTGCGCCACAATCAAAGGCCGTGTGTCTTGTGATCAATCTAACACACTACGGTACCACAGTGACGTCAAAAGTTAGGGGGTTCAGAAACTACACATTTTTGTTATTAAAAAAGGAATTTTTGAAAACTGTGTCTGTGGAAAAGTATAAAGTTCAGAAAAACGTCACTATCTTGAACAGAGTAGGGTAGATTAATTAAAATTAATATTATACTTTTATGCAATAATAATAAAGGAAGAAGTGTTTGATATTTTTTTTTAAATTTCATAAAAAGATTTATGTCTATCAAATTTTTCAATAACGGTAATTTTTTTAAATTTCTATTTTTAGAATAATTTTTTTATTGAATTTTTGTTAATGAGCTCAGAAGATGTTGCATAATGACAAACATCACCTCAAAACCAACCATTTATAAAGTACTACAAAATTATGAAAAAATTAAATAATTTAGCAATGTAGATTGACTAAAGAACTGAACTAGTCGAAGCTCATGAGGACAGTTCAGTGTACCTGTAAGGAATAGGGTGTCTCTATTAACGTTTACGCAGTGGCTTCAGAAATCTAACAATTTTCTCATTAAGATATCGCTTCAACGGTCTTGAGGTAGTTTGCAATACCCAATAATATCACTCACAATGGGGTTAGTTATTCCATTAACGAACTTCAGCTTAATTTTTAGGCCGTATTATCTCTAACTAACAATAAAATAATGCGCCTTGTAAAAACTATCTCTGCATTGATCGAGCTGGCTTGATATCACAACGGATCGACGTGAATTTCTTGATATGCGAAACTGTATTTATTTTTTTACTTTTTCTTATCTTAACGGTGTAATGAGTCGACGTGACTTTCACGGAGACAGTCTGCAAGTCGAAGATTGTCATATTGTATATTTTACACCTGGAAATTGTTACCCATTTTAACTAATGTTATAAATGCGCAAGTGTGATTATTTGTCCTCTCATCAAGAATATTTCATTTCTTTGGGAATATTCTTATTTGAAACTGGAAAATTACACAAACCAAACAGCGAAGCAATGCTGCAACAAAGCAACGGATCGACATCATTTCTTTTAAATACTACACATATACGTAAAGCAAAGGAGCAAAGAACTTACTCTCTTTAATCAATAATGTTTCCGGTAATAATTCTGGATTAAATTTCATTTGCATTGTATAATCACAAAAAAAAATTAATATTTAATTTTTATTAAAAATTCTAGGCGGTTCTGCAAGAGTTACCTTTTCCTTTAGGTTTCTAAATATAAGAACGCAAGCCAAGCCGTCTAGTGGTAAAGTATAAATTTGTAAATGTTTATTTAAATTTTATTTTAAAAGTTTATGTTAGAACACTGTCTAGTTTTGATATTTTAACGGCCAAATGTAATTTTCAAATATAACATGTTTAAAACAATTTTTATTCAGTGGATATTTACACTATATATACATACAACATTTTTTCTCTACCTGAGAGTGCTTGAACTGAAACTTGACCATTTTTTTTATTCCATTCAGCAAAATTTTATTACGTGTGTTGCTAAATAATCAGGGTTTAGGTGGACATTTCATTTTTTGTAAAATATTTATGAGATTCGTATATCAAAAGTTACCCTTGTTAATATAAAAAATAGCTTATGCTCCACCACGTTACTCTTTTTAATTAAACCGGAGAGAGAAAAAATACCGAATTATAATTCTTTTCTTTGTTTGTCGTTACTTTTCTTTGTCGTTTATTCAAGTCATTTCTAAATAAAAACAATTTGTAGTTAAGATTTCTCATAGACTAGTTGAAACATCGTCTTAACTCTTTTCTGGGAACATACAATTGAGTATTTAAAATCATTAATGTCAATGTAAATGTAAATTTCGTTTCAGTCGCATCATTATTGTTCTTTCAATTTATTTAAAACACGTCATATATGACGGGGGTTCATTGTGATTGAGTACAATAATTAAAATCGTCGAATATCAAAATATTTTCAAACAAGTTATTTTAAAATTAACTGCATTATTATTAAATTTAAATTATTAGTTTTGTACACAAAAAAATTGTTCTTTGAGATACCGTATTACAATTCCGCCATACTGAAACAAATCCAGTTTGAACCTTCTTGCCAGGTGTGAAATTAAATTTATCGAACTCCGGGTAGTCACTAACAGGGGAACTCATATTTTAAACAGTTTAATTGGATTTATGAACTTTCTACTTGAAATTCGGGGAAATGGGCTGCAAAATGTTATACCAGAAACGTCAACTTCGTTATTGTTGTTAGTAACTGTGAGTAATTTAATGAATATTAGTGGTAGTTGATGTTTATATTTATTCCATGTTTATATAATTTTAACAATGACGAATTTGTCACGGAATTAATAACGAGTTTAAAGTTTAAAATTGCGGATATTTCGCGTATTTATGTTATATATAATTTATGGTTATAAATAGTAATGAAATTCCTGGTATATTTTAAAAACAAAATTTCATTAATTTTTGAAGATGAGTGATTAAGACGGTTTACTGTGAGACAAAAATTGACGTAATACATTTTTTTTATGTATTACTTTCAAACTTTCTAAAGTTTTCAGTAGAAATATTTTTAAAATTTCCATGAACCTTTTAATTATTTATACTGAATTTCTTTGGTATATTTCAATTATTTTTATATCAAATTTTAAATCGAAATTAAGCCTATTATATTTTCTATTTGTTTAAACCAAACAATTAGAAATAGAACAATTAAAACGAACAAAAGAACGTGTCACAATTAAATAGTGCACAAGGAATTCGAAAATTATGAAACCGTTTATCACCATGTTATGAAAGATAATCGATGTAAAATATAAATGCAATATATGTAATTTATAGTTAGGTTGTAATGACCAAGGAATGAAGTTCTATATTGATGCATAAGAAGAGTATTCTGGTATTTAGAATGTAATTTAGGGCGAAATGCAATTAAATATTCGAATTAATATTGGAAGCGCAATGGAGTGAGATGGATATATATATATATATATATATATATATATATATATATATATATATATATATATAATATATTATTATTACATTCGATTTACATCTTAAAACACTATTTTCTTTCAAGAAGAAACAATTACCGGATAAACACGATTAAACGCTAATTGAATTTTAAACTAAACAAAATACTAATATTACAAAGCTGATAGTGTAGAAATTTTTTATTCAGTCACATATAAACGGTTGAAATAATAAAACTTGGCATAAACATAGCTTCTAATGTTACTTAAAAAAAAACCAGTTTCTTCAATGGAAAATCAATGCTGGCAAAGCTTTGGGTAACATCTATTCGTTGATAAACTTTAGAGATGTTATAAACGGATGTGGTATACACCAAGCTGGAACTTGGGAAAAACTAATAATTTTCTATCATTGCAACGTATCCCCAGTACAATGTTTGTAAACCAAAGTTGCTATAAATTAGATCGATTCACTTCTTCATTGATCATTGTCGAATACTATTATATAATTTCTAGAGTTATAATTAAATTCAAGGATATAAAAATTCACGTTTATATATTTGCATTGTTTAGGTAAAATATATTAATACGGTAAAATTAAATCGTTATGATGCAGTTTGATTTTTTTATTTCTTTCTAAAGAATTCTTATAATCTGTACGAATATTGATTAATGACGCTAAAAGTGTACGACGATTTTACAAAATTTATTGCAGTTTTCCAAACATGCCAGTGCTAGTATTAAATCAATATCTAGTACTAACTTCGCAACACTGCTTTATTTTTTATAATAGCCTTGTATGCCAAATTTGAAAAATAATCTGTAATAATTCAATTAAAACAATAAGAAAAAAAATACAAATACAAAACCTATGAAATTAAGTTTCATAATGAAATTTAATTTGGCAAGATTATATTTTTCTTATTTTATATTAACATTATTTTTCTTAATTTTTTTGATAGTAATTTTTTTTTATTAGTTTAGGTGCGTTTATACGATTCTCAAACTGTTTTGTGAATAAAAACTTGAATATAGCTCTGTGATATAAACTGGTTACATATTTTCTTCCGCAAAGTGCAACCCTTTCAGGAGCAAGTACTTCCGAAGTATCGGTTATTGTGTTCGGATGATAGTAAAATATTTTATTTGTAAACTGTGTTATAAAAAATATAGTTTCCAAAACTGTCAACGGTAGTCGATAGCACTGTCATGATATCCTACGGATCTTCATTTACTATGTTTGCATTCGGATGTTAATAAAATATTTCCTTCGTGTTATAAAAAATATGTTGAAAAAAATTGGTTTCAGGAAAATATTTGTTAAATAAATAGAATATTAAAAAACATTTTGGTTTATAGCAAGAATCGTTTTGTTTGAATTTTAGTGCTTAGCAATTTTAAAAGTACCGACACTTTTACATAAAGTCTATTTAATTTAAAGTAAAAAATAAAGGCTAGAAATTAAAAAATTTAATTTCTCCGCAACATTCGTTTAACTATAGGTTTTCGGAAAAAGTTATTTGAAATTAATTATTTATCTTGTCTATATAAATATAAATGGCCTTTTCGGACTAGAGAATTCAGAAAAAACGTATAATATTCATAGCAATATTTAGAAAATACAGCAGCAAAAACAAAAGGGAAAGAAGAAAAATTTCAGGTTTTGCGTCACAAACAGTCGAAATTGTTGATCCGTCACAAATATCAGACAAATGATTTGTTTTTAATGAACTATGACGAAACGGTCAATATATTAATATACATACATATAAATTTTTCATGTTTAGAGACACTATTCTGTCATAATTTCTTCTTTGCTCTTTACGGAGATTTGAGGAGTGGGATTGATTATATTTATGGTTGACATTTTCAACAACATCTGCAAGACAATCTTACATAAAATTCTGCCAAAAAATATAATCATAATAATTTGATCTATACGATGATATCGCACACAACATACCTCTCCTAAACCGTAGTCCCTTTGCGCTCTTGTCCTAATCCATATTAACAATTGAATTAAAATCATTTTATCTATTTTAAGTGTAATATTCTTTTTAATTTTGTATATTTATCATTGTATATCTTTATGGTATATTTGAAGAGATTCGAAGAGATATTTACGTGGTTATAAAGTGGTTAAACGAATAAATAAATAAAATAGGACCGATGTAATGTATCATCTAATATTTATTTATCCGTATAAGTGATTAATTCAAAATTTATATCAAAAACCTGTTTTACGTGGTTTTCTAATATACAGAAGACCTAATCTCTTTTATAAAAATAGTAAGACCACCGATGTCAAAGAAATAAAGTTAAGAAAAATTAATACGTAAATTACATCTGTAAAAATCTGTGTTTATTTATTTGGGCGAAAGTCATTGGTTCTGGTTTTGACCATAAGTTTATTTTAAATAAACTGGCTTGAAGGTACCAAAAATCATTACTCCGGCAATAATCTTATTACCTTGTCGTGTATCTTGATAAATTTTAATAAAATTTGTATATAGAGCATTACAAAAATTCGTCATTCATTTAAACTTAATTAGGTTTTTACTTTTGAATTTTTTTGGGAAAAACTAGACACTTTCGCAATCAAAATTCTCTGTATTAAGACGTTAAACATAATATGTTAGAGGTAAATTAGGTACAAATCTGATTGTCTTTTTGAAAGACTTAGTCGATGAGTTAATTTTATAAATAGAAAAAAATTTTAAATAGAAAATTATTAATTTATATTGGCTCCGATGTTCAATAGTAGTATTATTCTATTTATCGTCTACCTGAAAAAATTTAAAATATCAGCCGTAATTCTTAAGCATATTCAGAAAAATATAAATCATTATAATGTATAAAATTGTCCTAAAATATTAATGGTCTGATTTAATGTTTTATTAATAACACTGGGTGCTGCTTTATTTTATTAAAACAAATAGATTATTTTAATTATTTAATACTTTATTGGAAATTACTTTAAACTTCTATTAAATATGAGTTTTATTTTATAGCGACAGTTCTAAATTACCTATAACACATTAAAATAAAAATGGGTAATGCATAACAGTTTCACACATATTATATATATGTGTGTATATATATATATATATATATATATATGGTATATATATGGATGGCAGATAATTATATATATATATACATATATATAATTATCTGCCATCTGCTAGTTAAATTATCTCATTGTGTGGCGGACGAAATAAAGTATTCACATCCATATTATAATTTTATTAGATCTTACATTACAATTTCTAAACCAAATGTTTGTTTAAATAGAGTATTACGATGTATAGAATATTATAGTTTAAACGTTCCATACTCAGATCGTCCTAGACTTAGAGCTTTGATAATAAAAGGCCGCAATTTAATAAAACCATTTATCATAATTGTTCTAAAAAAATTCGCATATTGGAAATCTTCCAGTAGCTTCTTTAAATATTGCACAAGTTGTCCAGAGGAAGTGATAATCCACATTTAAATAATTTTTCGAGTTTTCTATTTAGACATCTGCAGCTTAGGGAATATTATTACATATAAAATTATATCATGATTGTAAATTTTTAAAACCCTTTAATTAAATATTCTATGGAATTATCCAATAGATATATTGTGATGATTTCATGCTTTTAGGTTTAATTTATATTATCTATGTTTATGTAAATAAATAGTAAATATGAGAGTTCTTTTACCATTTCATTTCGGTAGTATTATTCAAAAAATGCACACAACACTTCATCATTATTCAACTTTACATTGGTTTATAATGGTCCTGGATTACTATTTGTTACATGTGGTTACCTATGAGATAAAGACGAGATCCTATTTATCACTTAATAATATCAAAAATAACAGATTTCAGTTGAATGAAGGAATATTAAATAAAGGTACAAATTCAACGAGAAGACAAGAACAAGTACCTTAAACAATACGAGAATGTAATAAATGTGAAACCATAACTCCAACAATAAATCAGGTTGGTTTAAAATGGCCTACTCTCATGTTCCGCCCATCCCTGTCTGTGTCTGCTTACCTATGCTGCATTCGTCTTTGTCGCCATTTCACTTATAATTTTTAGGTAGTATGGGTAATGATTAAATGGCTTCTTTGTTAAATCAAATTTAAGACTAAACCATGAGCGGTGGACCAAATGAATTCCTTATTGAATTAATTAGAAAAAATTTAATGAAGTTATTTTTAAAAAATTAGGAAGAAATCGGTTTATTACCATGTATTAAAATATATTATCAAAATTCATGTACCACTACGAAGGACCGAGAAAAATGGCCCCAAACGTTGTATAGAACAAATATAATTTTTATAAAGCTAGAATTTTTTAAAATACAAAAGACAAACAATTCAATAACTGAAAATCATGAAGAGGAAAAAATTTAATTACAATTAGTCACCATAACACGAAACAAAAAAGCTATCTTCATAAATGTATTATATATAGCATATATTATATTCTTGAAAAAAACAGAATTATTAATTGGAAATTAAACGATTACAAATAATAATCAATGCCTCTTGCTTTCTTTAACATCAATCCATTGCCTACAGTAATTAAAAATAAACTATTAACAAACATTGACAATGGTTCTATTGTTTTTAAGATGAATGGCTTTTTCCCTCTGAGGTTTACGTAAATTTTTTCGACGACCCTGTTGTGCCTGTTAGCATCATCGATTAATATGATACATCTGTGGATGGAGGATGTAACGAGACACAATCTGCACTTTGTTTTACTTTGCTAGTCCAAAGAATTCCGTAGAAATTATATTTAAAATCTATTATGAAAAATAACCTAACTTTTCATAAAAATACAAGATTTATCTTTTGTCTGATTGTTGGTTTTGATAAAACTTTTATAGAGCTTATTTTTTATTTTCTCTATTTGACAGTATCATTTTTATTTTTGAAACACCTGGGCCCAACACTATATGGACCTTTACCGGTCTCCTTTAAACCATTATGTATTTTCGTTTGCAAATTATCTAGTAATCGGTTTAAAAAGGTATGCTACTTATCATTACCATGTTAATATAATTATTTTTTCAGCTTTATATGGTTTTCATGACAAGGATTTTTTAGATACGTCTGTGTATGATTATTATACGTTGAAATGTGTCTGTGGGGTAAGGTTTTAATACTTTGAATGTGTGAATATGGTTTCTTAGTTATAGTTTTCATATTATTTACAAAATTTAAGGAGCCTAATAAATGTAGTTCGACCTATATTAAATATGTCCATGCTATTTAAAAGAGTTTTGTGAATTGAGAAGTTTTTTAGCAGGGGTCAATCAGATCCATATTTTACATGTATATTTCGGCAAACTTATATCAGAAAGCAAGTCTCCGAAATCTAAATATCCAGTTAATATTTTATAAAGTGTTATCTTCTCAGGGTATTTATTTCACTGTTTAGCTTAGAAAGTTAAAAATTAAATATTAATTCAGCGACATTATCAATTTAAACATGCGGTGGAAAAAAATTGTCCCAGAAATCTGGTTTGGACTATTTCTGTTGGTTTTTTATAAATTTCGTACTACAAAAACTTTACCTGTTATTCAAATTCTTCTCAAAATTACATAAGCTATGAATCAATCCAGTATATCTGCAAGCAAAGCAACAAGCATACTCGTAAGTTAGTCATAAATATATATACATATATATATATATATATATATATATATATATATATATATATATATATATATATATATATTTACATAGAATTTAAAAAAGGGAGTTTTATTTTGACATTTTATACCTAACTAATGAAAGAAAAACTAGTTTTACCTAAAAAAATTTGCTTAAACTTTAATTTTTATATTAACACTACCTTTGTTCACAAAACACAATTAAAATAAATTTACAAATATCAAAAAATACAAAAAAGCTTTAAAAATGTATTTTGGTAGTTTTCTGTATAAGTACGAACTTTCTCGTAGTAGCCCCTAAATGTAATCACCCATCATGGTCTCTATATACTGTCATTGATAACGTTGCTCAAAGTCCACTACATCTTGATAAAAACATTCTCCTTCCTTCTAAGCTCTTCTGAACATGACCCCAAGTTTTCTTTAAATTGGTCCAAGTGAGTATGTACCGTTTTTACTTTAAGGAACTTTCTGCTACTCAAGAGTTTGAAGTTATCGAGCATGGTGGAAATTAGTTCTTGGTCATTCTCAGCTTTTTTATTTCGGAGTCAGAAAGTATTCATTAAATAAAAGACTCAATGAAATATTTTTTCTTACTTGTGAATTAATGAATTTAAAATTTAAGTATAGAAAAGGTTATTTAAAGAAAATTGAACATTAAATTGAGCTAAAATCGTTACATGTATCCCCAGTTTGTTTCATTTAAATAGGTTCACATGACTTATTTCGCAATGAATATTATTTATTAAAAAAACAAAGTGATTAATATAACATTTATGAATATTTCAAATTGGTTTAAAAATGTAGGTCTTTAAGTGGCCATATGAACTTTCATAATTAATTTTATTTATTTAATTTACTTTTGTCAGATATAAAATGCTTTATAAATCAAATATAATCAAAAACATAGGAAATAGGAAGAGAGAAAATAAGGGATGATGTACAAGCATAGGATATATTCCAATTCGTAGACTATGTTTGGCAATTTGATTTTAGGCGACTTTGGGACAAAGATATCGAGAGCTTATTCTATTCCAATCTAAAAGAGAATGTTTTGTAAATAAACACATATAAAAATAGAAGAATTTTTTGTAAATAAACACAAATATGTAATCAAACAGTAGAAGAATGTTTACAACACTCATTATATTATACCCGAATATTATTAAACCATTTACTAAAATTACTATGTCTACTGAATAAACAGTCACGATAAATAATGTTATAAATCTCGATATTACATGGATATTTTACTGATGTGGATTGTAACATTTAGCCAAGAAAAGTGGAGAACCATTGGTGTCAATCACATAAAACTCAGTTATATAAAATATTTTGGAAAAGTAATCGATCTTCTAACATGCGCAAAATCTGTTCCCGCATATGCTATTAATTAAAATAGTTTATTTTGTAATGTCGAATTTAAATGTCTGCAAATGATCTGTAATTTGGCATAAATGATATTTGACTGTCTTTCTTTAATGACGCTTAAACACCGCAGGAGTAAAAAGACAGAACATTGGTGCTATATAACAAATATAGTATATTATATAGGCTGCCTAATAACCTATGTAGAACATTTAGGGTACATATTTCAAAGAATATATTGTAACATTTTATTTTAAAATAATTGCCAGTATTAAGTTTTAATAGTAGAATGTATGTTTTGTATATAGCATACGGCAGTATTTTTGTAATAGTTTTTTTAATAAGCCTTTCCTCGCATATTTTCAATGGTTATTTTTAAAGTTGGACGTATTTACTTAAAAAGAAAAAAATTAGTGCTAATGTTCGACATTTTTATAAGCATTTTGGTTTTATATTGAGTTATATAAATATGTTTGCTAATAAGTTTCAATAAAATAAAGGTCATTTATACAGTGTGAATTTGTATACCAACAAAAAATCACATTTTTTATTCATAAATACCAAATAACACCAAATATTAATCACCTCAATATAACAAAAAATTTCGCAATATCTTTACTGAGATTCTTAGTTTGCTTTGTTTCTCTTGTGGAATGGAACGTATATAGTAAATTTATATATATAGGCAAAGAATTCGACTCATGATTAGGTAAGTACGGTCTGAGGAAATAGGAGAGTGTTCTTATCTTTAGAAAATAATTGAAAACTTTGAGCTGACATGCGTTAGAATTTAAATCAAAGGTACAAAGCAGTGAACAAATTATTTTCGGGAATTAGAAAAAAAAATGATATGTGGATTTCGCCGGTAACGATACTCTATTTGATTTACTTTATTTATAAATTTATATTAGTGGGATATTTCGAGAATATTTTTGATACTTTGTTTTTGAAGAAATTTTTTAACATTGACGTAATCGTTGTGAAATATTATTTAATTATTATTTAGATATTTTATTGTAGATGGGTATTAGATATCCATTAATACTAACATCTGGTTTGTTATATTTGCGAAAGATATTTTTCATTATTTATCGTTAATAACAAGCGTGAATTATATTTGACCCGTAATATTACAATTCTATTTGTTTTTGACTTTCAGATATATTTTATGAATGAAAAATTAATTTAATAATTTATTGTATAGACAAAAATTAACGTGAAATTTTAAATTTTTATATTTATTACCCGTGTTTATTATATTAATTAAACCACCTATTCCCTGTTAAAATAATTTATCATATCATATCAATTGTTGTCACGGGGTTCCATTATAATTATTTATAAAATAAAAAGAATGACAAAATATGTAATTTTTATTAGATATTTATCTATAAACTATAAACTTATAAGAACTAACATTATAATTACTTTAATTCTTTCCGAAAATAAAATATTTATTTATAACGGCCAGCATTAGGATTTTGCAAAGCGTGAAGTCGTTTGATCCGTCAGATATTCGCTTGAAATTTTCTGTAGCCGATTGAAGCATCAAAATTTGTCCTCGCAATGTTATTAATACGTTAAATTAAATAACTTTAAGCTTTAAATTTAAACATTTTCTGTATTTCTTTAGAACAATTTTTTGATAAATTATGATTATTTAAATATTAACTGTTCGAATTACGATTTCCCATTGATCCTTTAATTTTTCCGATTAGATTGTATCATCCAATTTTTTTTTCCCAGACATACAAAAAGTTCTTTATACATGCGCGTTTTCAGTAAGTGAACTTTGCAATATCGAAAACAGCAGTACTTTTCCACGCCATTTAATACTCGACAGTATTCAAATGCCTGGATGATTGTTATGAATGAAATTATGTTTCTTAAAATGTGTTTTCATCATTTATATTTAACGTCACAGAAGTTATAAATGTTTTCCATATCAAAATTTATAGCAAACATCTTCATATTTATTGCATGGGTTTTAGAACAAGTTTTCAGTTAATACAATGAACTTATCCGTATACACTACGTAGTTTGTTTACACAATTTTTAAATGATGGAAATATCAAAATATATAACATGTAATAGAAAAACTGTTCTAATCTTTAAGAAACAAATTAAAAGGACCAATAATAACTTTATTGGAAAAATATCTTATTATCGGCAGTAACGATATTTATTACACTATTCAAAATCAGTAATTACTTTTTTTAATATATGTATGTAATACCAATATAATTCTTATGAAAAATATATCCTCGCAAAATTTAACTGTAAACTTTTTTATATAAATAAAACGTTTCTTCCACGAACACCAATATATAAAGCCCACGAATAAATGAGATACAAGTATTTCGTTTTTAAATCATTTATGTGCCTAAATTCCTCTGATGTTTATAAAAACATTTAACTCATTTTTAATAAATATTTTGTTAAAACATTTTCAATGCTATTTACGATCTAGTTAATTAGTCAATATAAATTAATTTAACATTTATATTCACTTGACTATCAATTCTATCTTAAGCGTAAGACAACCTTTTTTCGAAGTTTCCTCCTTTAATCTCAGGAAAGTCGAACAGTATCTGCAAGTTCGTATACCCGATGAAAGTAGAAAGTTTGTTAAAGAAAATGGTATACGTTGTTGGTACGGAATCAATAACTTGTTACGATCTGTGAAAATATTTTCGTTATTTTGTAGGAAAAAAGATTAAGAGCAAGTAAATATAATGTTTAAAAATACATTGGGGTAGGTGCAGTAGTAAGGACTTTTATATTATATAGAAATTGGTTC
The DNA here is from genome assembly GCA_039881145.1 of Druceiella hillmani. Taxonomy (NCBI): domain Eukaryota; kingdom Metazoa; phylum Arthropoda; class Insecta; order Lepidoptera; family Hepialidae; genus Druceiella; species Druceiella hillmani. The sequence goes on from JAYKKI010000034.1 coordinate 10,073,326, forward strand.
AATATTTTGATTACCTTCAATATATAAATTTTAGTATATTTATAAATTTATGTAAGAGAATGTAATTCCTTTATTTGTATCCTAAGAAAAATTAGATTATTAAACAATTGTTTTCGTTTTGTCCGTTAAAAGTATTCTATTTAATATCATCAATTTAATTTTAATGAACGAAGGTACTGCCTTCGAATAAGAACACCTAATTTGATATCTATATTTGAACCAAAATTTCAGTTGCATGCATATTTCAATTACAGCTAGAGTATTTGCAAACCCACATTTTCGTAAACATTCGCAATTTTAATAGCATTTAATTCGGCCATTTATGTTAATTCGAAGAAACGACATTAATGTAACAAATTTCAATGAAATCGATATCTCACTAATTTGGGATTATCGTTAAAAGTAAGTTTGTCGTAAATTACTTCTAAATTTATGAATGGAAAATGAATTTTTTATTAACAAAAATTTGATGGTGCTTTGTCACAATTTTAAATATTTGTTAGAAATAATGCGTTTCATAGGGTTAGTAATTCACAATTAAAATACATTTTTTTGTCTGTGTTTTTTATTCCGTTAACAGTGATAATATACTTGATGCAAATTTCTACTGTGCCTTTAAAATAACACTCCACTAATTATGTTTTTATAAAAAATGGTTGCTATATTTTATATTTCCATTCGCTTATAGCTTTAGCTATAATTGTTTCTGCAACCTTCCATAATAAATCTCAAAAATGCCTGAAATATTTCCAAGTAAAAGATTAGTATGAATATTAATCTTCTGCCGTAGGAAGACTTCGACTTGATCCACATAGCGAATCAAAATATTTTCAAATTAATAGTAAATTATCATAAATAGATAGTAAATCAGTTTTAGCCTAGTCAGTTACAGTAGTCTGAATTTTTTTCGCAATATTCCATTTCATTGCTTGTGTCTTCATGACTTTTTTGACAGACTACGTAACCGCATTAAGCTTGTCATGAGAAAAGAGAAGGAGCCTATTATGTATTCCTCTCTACTGATTTTGAAACTTATATCGTAAATTAGTAAAGTTTGAATTCAATCTTGCGAAAAGCATGTTCCATATCAAAATATGTTAAAGATTTTTAGCATTAGTAAAAGTGTGATTTTCAAGATTTACAAGTAAATTCGTATAGCATGTTAAGTGTCTGCCAGTGGCGGGTTATGCACGCTAATATTTTGGGTATAAGATGTTCGTATAAACCGTGTAGTGATTAAATAGTGTATGAATAGTAGTAAATGAATGAGATAAAGTTAAACGAGTATATGAATGAGATAAATTTATACGAGTTCTCTAATTTTCTCCATCACTAATACTTTAATTGGAATAAAGGAGTATTATACTGTTTTTTTATACTGTTTTCATAAAGATCTTAAGAAACTATAATAGCAATGTTATTATATTAATCATGTGAATTTTAAATATTTTTGATCGCATTTATGTTTTATTTATTTTAGTACAGGCTTTCTAAAAATTTTAAGGATGTTTACTGTATCCCTGAATTAAACATAATGGTACGAGGACCGTTTTAGATTTTAATTAATTCTTTCAAGAAAGAGATGTAGTATTCATGAGCTCGAAATTAATTCTATAGCCTATTTCAATTCTTTATAGAATTATTTTCGCTAGCATGAATAATATATGCCGATGAATATTCCAAATCCTCTAACTTTACTCAATATCAAGTTAGTCAATGTAGTCCACTCTTTCGCTTATGATAAATTTACTTGTCATCACTTTTCAGGACAACTCATTGCCTTCTGTTTGCTGATGATTTGGAACTCTTCTTTATTGTTGACAACTAATCTGGCAGTGAGCTCCTCAAACATGATATTGGCCTACTGTATTATGAATGATGAATGAAGTCAGAGTAATTAAATATATTTTGATGTATGTTAATGTGCAATGACGATGCAATCTTGCTTGCATGTCCTCGTTGTGCACAGCCTAGACGAAACTGCTATGAATGGGTATCATGCATGAGTTACCTCGATGTGATTATGATGTCCAATGTTTCGAGTTATTTTTTAAGTTCGGAATGGAATTTTTGGAAAGTAAATAAATAATTTTGATAGATTATTTTTTGACATATAATTAGGTATTTATTTCAACTACTAAAATTGTCAAATACTAAAAATTTATAAAAATTTAAATTTCGTAACACACTGTATTTCATAATATTCCTTATTTAATAACTGGAAATATTTTAGTTGAAAGTATTTAGTTATTGCTAGCACGCTGAAATGTACCAATTTCTTTACTCTATATTTGAAATATTAACGAGCAAGAGCAGTATTAATATTGCAGGTCAACTTAGAGTTAAATATTTCTCAAAAAATATAGAAAATGGAACATTAATTTCATATTGAAACATACGTGTAACGATACCACAACTAATGTCCTCAAGTTGTTCATAGTTTTTTACCCCTACTATATGTGTAGAATATATAGCTTTCATAAAATATATAGAGACATAAACGTGGCTTGACTCACTCCCTTCAAATACTAACAAAAAATATCGACCATAATCCGTAGGACGCAGTTATTTCATTTAGAAATATTGCGTACGCATTCAAAATGGTTTAAATTTTGTAGTTAAATGCAATGATTTGTTTATGCCGTGAACTTTTATGAGTTTGTTTCATTATTAATCAATAAATTATTAAATATAATCTAGGAGACATGCAGAATAAGAAATAAAATGCGAGTTATATATTTATAATTAAAGGTGTAACAAGAAATGTTCACAACGTATCACTTCTTTCAAATAACGACAAAAAGTTTCCTCTTTAAACTTCATTCATGATTCTAATATAACCAAGGCTAGAACGACGCGAAGAACTAGATAATAAATATAGACAGACACATCTAACAGTTGGTAGTTTAATGGTAGCCAAAATGTTACTAACCTAAAACTGTCATCCCTTGTACACTAAAAGCATCTGTAGATAAGTAATAGGGATTGGCACGAACAAGTAAATACGACTACAATTTTCGAAACAATCCTCTGTACATACGAACGTTATAAAGACGACAAAACTTTTGAATAAATAAACTTAGGGTAATACTGTACAGTATTACCAAAAGTTTATTATTTATAAGTTCTCGATTGAAATAACTTTGATGACTACAAACTCTGCGTCTGGACAGACCTTTAAGTCTTAATGTGTATGTCTTTCTTACACGTGTAATGTCCACGTGTTCCATACGTGAGGCGCGATTAAAAAAATTATGTTTATTTTTTAGGGAATAACTGAAAAAAAATACACAATTAAATGAAACTACGTGATGTAGTATTATTTTTACTATCTTTAATTTCTTTACCACGACCTAGGTTTCGTTGTATTACATCTTCAGGTGGGATATAAGCAAAGATTCAAAGTAGAAATAATACTACATCACGTAGTTTCATTTAATTGTGAATAATTTAATTGTGAAATTAACGCCAAATATATTCAATATTTGAAAAAAAATAGTTAAATCCATTTTTAACTTCTTTGATACTACTTACAAAACAAACCCCGTTTAGCACCATTAGAATTAGCACAATGAGTATTCCATACACAAATGATCATAAAAACATTAAATGGTATCCTGAGCATTTTTTAATATATAAACATATATCTGCTAATTTAAAACAGATATAGTTGATTTTTTATTTGTCTCCTTTAAATTAATTCTGCTGTTTCATTTACTTCTTTCTTTATTTTCCTTTTCGGTTTTAAGTTCATAATGTTCGTATGCAATAAATTTAAAACTTTATTTATGAAAAAAGTAGTTTATTATTTTGAAGGATATAGTTGAATATAACACTGACGAACGCAACGCACTCCTTACTTTCGGCTAAAAAGTAAAAAGTGTACTTCCTAGTATAAATGTGATGACTATACAAAGAATAAAAAATAAATCATGGAATATAGGTCGCAGGGTAAAAATAAAATCAGTTTTTTTTTAATCAAGACCCTGACGAATTTATTAAACGACAATTTAGAGTGAACTAGTTATTCCTCACCTATTATTTAGAGATTTGAAGGTTTTACATAAAACGAAAGTTGCTTCATCGGGAGTGTAGCTAACTAAAATATTTATTAAAAAATTATCGATATATTTAAATACCCTCAATGATACCATTATGATGCTATCATGGATACGAAACAATACTTCCACTATCGGGAATTTGGGATGTTAGGTTGTCTAATTCAATACTCCTTTTAACATTAGAATTTAAAAAAATCCGTATAGGGCTCTATTTGGGGTAGAATTGACACTCAATATTTAGATGCTAATTATGATATATTATAGCTCCTCAATAGTACCCGTCTCTTCTTGCCTAACTAAGCCTCAAAGCACAGACAAATGCAATGCACTATTTAATATCAATATGAGATAGTTTACTCACCATTACTCGATCTAGAACCAATAGTTTTGGTTTGTTGTGTAAGCAGCAAAATTTGAAGTGGGTATTTAATTCATTTAGGTCGTTGCCGGAAATTTAAAAGAAGTTCATGCTGTATGAGTTAAATCACCGTTACATTTGTATTTCAGAAATCGTTAGATATTTTAAAAATATCAGCAGATAAGTAAATAAAATCAGCTCGAAAAGAACGAGATGCATGATTATAAAAAAAAATATTTGAAGTAAGCTTCTGTATATTAGTCACAGGAAAAATATTTCTAAAATATTGGATTCACGCAATGGCCTATTTTCCATAAAAAAGTCCAACGAATTTCTCCAAGACTGGCTGAATAGGAGTTTATTCAGATTTCTACTGGAGTTAAAATTAAAGATCTTCTACCCTATAGGGTTAAGTCATCTGCTAAAATGAAAAGAAGTTTAGAAGACTCTAAAGAAACAAAATAATAATTCTGTGAAAAAGTTACAAATTTAGTAAATTACAATCCTTGCAAAATTTGCATCTGTAATATTAAACGTTGTTTAATAATTTATTTCATTGTAAAGCAGCCAAGTCCATTGAAAACTTTTTTTCTTCATTTAATATTTAACGAAAACAATTATTTCCGTTTTCTTCACTTAGTAAACTATTATAATTAATTTTGGATATTTATATAAAATATTGGTGCCATGGAAAATGCAATCTCAGGGTTAGGTCGTAGTCCCCTTTAAAATTTACCAAGGTAACCAAAGTAAAATATAGTATTTTTAATTATGAATGTTTTTAAATATTGAATATATTTGGTATTAATTTTGTAGAAATTCATTATTCACTATTAAATGAAACTACGTGATGTATTATTTCTACTTTCTTTAAGTTCTTTACCACGCCCTAGGTTTCGTTGTAATACAACATCTTCAGGTGGGTTATTAGCATCTTTGCTAACATATATATATATATATATATATATATATATATATATATATATATATATATATATTGGAATAGTTGTAGAAAAAGGCATAGGACACACAAACAAGCACACACACACACACAAACACACACACGCACACATAAGACATGCATACGCATAAGTGCCCCCACACGCACACGCATACACGCACCAACATGCCCACGCACGCACTCACGCGCAGTCACACGCACGGGCGCTCGCAAGCGCGCTCGCACACGCGTACGCAAGCGTGTGCTTGCTAGCAGACACGCGCGCTCGCACGCACGCACGCTCGCACGCACGCAGATCGTCATCAGCGTACTTCGTGTGACCTCAGTATCTTTAATATGACAATGTCAAAAATCAATACTTTAAATAAATATTAAAAGTAAATATCCAAACCTACCGGAGAAAACCACACCACGATATTATTTCTACTCACAGCGGTTAGACACCACCGCTAAAATAAACACCATCACGATTGACTTAAATGCAATCACGATTCAAAATATTTATGTCAAACATGTAAATACTAGTACAACTAACTTCGCTTCTAATAAAATTTCCTTAAATTCAACGGTTAGCATCACAAAGAGTCCACAACAATTTTTTTGTTTCCTCTATATCTAAATGAGAAACCTGGGTGAGGCTTTGTCTGACTAGACAAATATTTGTGACTTCAGTGGAGTTTAACTAAACATCAGGAGCATCACTATTTGTATACACAAATATAAAAAGTACTCTGTAATACAATGATGGTTATGTTGTATATTTTTAAGAAAAGTGAAAAAAGTTTCCGGCAAGTCTAATATAAAGCCTATGTTCAAATCGAAATAACAGATACGATTTATGCCACATGCATCATCACTTATAATAGTTGTAATGCTTTTTTCATCTTAAGTCTGAAGGACAGAAGAGGGAGACAGCCAACGTGTGGTATTTACATATCTCAGTTACGTGTAATATTACGTGTATATTTATATGGACACGTTGTTCTGTACGTTTGTTTCTTCACACATATCGTTGCATAAATTTAATTAGATTTGATGATTTTTTTATCGATTGTGTTATTTATTTTTCAACTTTTAGTGTTTATGTAAGCAAATAAGGGGTTCGGCTTTTAGGCTGGTCTGACTACTGGTTAGTGCTTTTAAAGTTTTTAATAGTAATGATTTATTTCTGGATAAAATTATCAAGAACACCAAAAACAGCATGTACATAAATTTTCTTCAAAACAGTGATAAACTAATGTATTTATCTTAAATTTAAATTATGAGAAACGCTATTCAAAAAAGTGACTAGATCGGCTTCTTTAATTATGCAGGAACACTGGGCTAGCACGTGTTGATATAAACAGACTCACACACACACTCGCACACATACACGCACACGTACATACAAACATGTGCACGAGCGTATACACACACATACGTACACATACACACACACTCACACACACACACAGACACAAGCGCACACACGCATACATACACTTAAACATGTATTTTCCATGTTACAAATATTATTGTTACAATCACTATTTTTAATTTATTCCAACATTTATTAGTAACAATTTACTGATATTAATTCTAACTTGTGAAAGTAGGTTTAACCATTTTATTCTCAGCGAGGAAATAAAGAATCTCATTTAGTTAACAAATTAACCACTAAAATATAAAATAGGAAAAATTTTCTTCTATAACACTGCATTGTATTCTTTTACAGAAATTCTTATGATAAAAGATTCATACTTCATATACTCCTTTTGATTATTATTTCTTTAAAACCATAAAAAATATAAGTAGCAAAATTATTTAAAATTCACCATGCTCACTGGAGCTGGTCATCGGTTTACTAACAAATTCAATAAAATGAAATTTTTATAAAATTAACACATTATTTAATGTGTATTAACTTATTACCGGAGAAGAATGGCCTCAACGCTGTGCGACGTTCTAAACAGTTTATTGTATTTTATTTTTGAAAACTTTTAATCCAAAAAAATGAACAGGAAAAGGGTATTTAAAGCGATATTTGAAATACCAAGTATAAGACCGATTTCCAATTTCAGATACGTTCAAAAAGTGTATCGATCTGTTATTTCAATAACACGTTCATCGTTTTGGTGTTTTTTTCACTTTAATAACATCTAGTTTCTCTCAACGCCCTACTTGTTGTATTAGATGTATTTTAACAGCTAATATACTTTTCACAATGACGTGGTGTAAATTAAATTATGGAGAGTCGAATTATTAATAGCGTGCTTTATTAATTAAAGTTAGATAAATTACAATAACTTATTGGAAGGTTTAAGAAGGAAATAAAAAAATACAACCACAATAAAGAATTACGCCAATATAAAGGCTGAAAAGATAGTCAGTTTACACTAATATTTTTTTAAGTTTTGCTTGCGTTTTATAAGTTTCTGATTAAATTTATGATTGTTTATTTACATGTTTAATTCTACGGATTTACAACAAATTATCATTGATTTAAATTTAAATAAAAGCGTGTCTTATCGACGTATTAGGAGATACCAAAATATGTGGAGAATGTTGAAAATATTTATTTCATAAAAACACAACATATTTAAGCAAATTTTTACTTTTTGGCTGTAAAAATTTTGCTAAAAAATATTTATATCAAAACCTTTCTTTATACTTTTATGTATTTTTAGTTATTTTTACATAGAAGTATAAACCTCTTTATATTTTATGGGCAATTCATTTTTGAAGGTTAGGTTGAAATTTGAATTTGTTGAGTAGATATTTGAAATACCGTATAAAATTTTAATTTGTCAAATTTGTCAAAAGAAAGCTTTTCATGTTAGGATTTAAGCCAATACGAGAGAAACTATGTTAAGAATTCTTCATTATAGATAAAATTAAAATTCTATTTTTGAATATTCTGAAGTCATTGTTACCCTTTCAATTTTTTAGTGATTAAGTGTACTCATAAGACTAAGCATAGAAATTATAATACAAAATTAATAACATTTCAGTTAGTCCTTTAACAATACTTTCACGTATAATACGTTAGAAGAAATGTTAATTTTTTTACTTTATTTAAAAATTTGATATCTAAAGTAAAAACCTTAAATTAAAAATAAAATCCTTAAGTAAAAACCTTTTTAACATATTTTGTAGACATGTAAAAGAGAGATTACAAATAGACTTTCTCAAATTCAACAAAGTCTGAAGTCACGTAATTATTTTTAGTTTATTCTGGGTAAAAAGTTTATTAAATAAATAAACTTAGCATGTTAGTGAGTTTATATTACATTTTCCCATTACTTTTACAAGTTTATTCCATTTAACCGTAATAATTTGAGATACAGTTTTATGAAAAATTATACGAGAGTGAAGCGTGAATATAGATATTTAGCAACGATATTGCGTTCGACAATTTATGGGTTAACAGTTAGTTGAACAGAATCTTTAAATCTTTTTTTTTTATATAAGTATTAGTTAATTAAATTAATATATATATATATATATATATATATATATATATATATATATATATATATATATATATATATATATATGTATATATATATACATATTTCTTTTTTTTTTTCATTTTGAATCAAAAATTTGTTTTTTATCTTAACCCAGATATATTTCTTATTTTTATGTCGGTTAAATTATGTGTACTTGATTTCGGTGATAGCGAATATTACATAAATAGTCGAGGTCAGAAATTTTCGTGTTTTCAGTCTTAAACACACATTTGTCATTTTGATGTTTCTGGTCATGATAATTTACGATGCAATATAAAGATGATGGAAATATTTCGATCGTTTATATACTTAGAAATATTGAACATAGGCTTGATGAACCAAATTACTAATTTAAGCACAAATTTATATGGATTCACCCGTTCTTGGTACGCGTCATAAATATAATATTCGACATGGATTTAATGGTTTTTTTAATTCTTATTTTCTTAACGTATGAAAATAAATAATTATTATAATTCAAAAAAGCCAACTTTTGTATTTTTGCTATTAAACATGACTAGTTATTTTGGAAAATAATACATAATCTCACTTTTTACAATGGTTTATAAGAATAAAATATTGCAACGCATATAACAGCACATTTTTTAAAATTATTTTTATCAGTTCCACAAAAAGTTAGCCAAACTTAGAAAATAAATCTTAAAGATAAATTAATGAATAAATTGTACCCGAGGCTTTATTAAATTATGAAAAAAGGACGCCTTGCTTTATTAAATTATAATTATAAGATAATAAACACAAATTAATTTTAAATATTAAGGCCTGTCGGGAAATTAATGTAACGTGTCCGTAAATACGAGAGCCTCTTCCCATCGTCACCTGGCTCAAGTCCGGCTTAATAACGAAGCCGATATTATAAATAATTTAATTGGATTTATAAAGTAGGAATTAGAAATCTACGAAAGTGTACGAAACTTCATCTCAGTAGTGTCTACTGTTATCTCTGATTATCTGTTATTTCTGAAAAATGATGTTACCCGCTTACAACGACGAGAATTTGTTTGTTGGTTTAATAGTTACTTACAAGGAAATTTGGAAAATAAATAACATTTTTAATAAATATAATTATTTGCTTGGGAAAAACCAAGCTTGCTGTGGTCAATTGCGGTGGATATTGATTATAGTTTGATTTATAAACCTAACAGTAAAGTCAAGGGCGCTACCTGTAAAATACTATTTTAATTTGTCATTGTTATTAAATTTTTAACTAAAATTTACTTCTTATAAATGGTAACGAAGAAGCCATACTTTTTTAAAGATTCCATTTTTTTTTATGAAATAAAATATACGCGGTTAAATGTTTGAAAAGCGTGTTATACATATATATATATATATATATATATATATATATATATATGTATATACTAATTTATTAGTTAAATTTAAAATACTACCTTCGAATGTATTTGCTGCAGGAAATAGTTTCATGAGGGGCGAATTTATAATTCACAAATTTGCATTTGCCAGCACTGATATCAAAAATAAGAAACTTAGTTGTATAATGTAAATAAGTAGGTACCTATATACTGATAATTTATTTTAGACTTTTTAATGATTAATAGTATTAATCAATACACTTTACCTAACGTTCAGTGATTTTATTTTTTAGAATATTTTCTAATTATTAAAAATCGTAGGCAAAAGGCGTTGGTTATAAACAACGCAAAGAAGCAAAGCGGTAGTCATGAGTAGTTAGCAGGTAGCCGTTGAGGTCTTATTTTCTTCGTTCTCTACATCTGAAGTCTAATATAAAAACCTGTAAAGTAACATTACCAGTAGCAAATATCTTGAATTACGATTGATTTACTACCATCCATTAAGAAATTTCGATGTTCATCTCCAAAACTCATCACCGAACCTTGACCTAGACGATAGCCACTGCCTGCCAGTAGCACATATTTCGAATTATAGTTGATTTACTACCATCCGTTAAGTAAATTTATTGTCCATCTCCAGGTATCATTATCAGAGTTTAACCTAATCGAAGGTGTAGTTATATGCAAAGTAACTATTACCAGTAGCAAACTTCTTGAATCACGGTTGATCTACTATCATCCTTTATGGAGTTCCATTATTCATATCCAGAACTCATCATCAGACCCTGACCTAGTCATCGGTGTGGTTATTTTGGAAAGTAACAATTAATAGTTGCAGAGATATTGACTCACTTCTAATTTACTTCCATTCGTTAAGGAGTTCCATTATAAGTCGGTTAACAAGCATGGCTACTAGGGAGTCAGTTACCAATTAACTTTAATGATTCCTCTTTGTTTGTGGGTATTCGAGAATTTTGAGAAGTTTTCTGTTTGATAACGTGAAAAATTCAGTATTATCATCGAATTTGCAACGGTATTCAAATTGGAAAATTAATTGAAATGATTTGGATTTAATTTTATCAGCGGCGTAAGACACTATTCAATGGACAGGCTTTGGCCATTTATCGTATTTTTATTGAATTATACAAGTGTTATAATATTGAAAGGGAAAAGAAATGAATAAAGTTTTATTATATTCCGGATTCCATAATGAAGCAAGGTATCCATATGTAGTGTGCTTCACAATTTCTTAGTTTAGTTTAAGATAAAATTTCTTTAGTTTAAGATAAAATGAATGAAATTTTGCAGTTTAATGCATGAGACGGGTGTGTTAATTTATATTTGTCAACTGTTTAAAAGTTGTGCAAAATAAATAACTTAATATGTACAATCTATTTAAAATATAATATACTTTTTCGTGTACTCAAATTGTGCCGAAAATCATTTCTACCCTTCATTTAGTGAGTGGTTATTTGTTAGGTTAATAAAAATGAAATAAAAGTACCAATAACCATTTTTAATATTTAAATCTTAGTGGCGAATTTAAACTACTATGTAATGGGATAGTTTAATGTTTCAACGATGGATTTAAAATATAAAAGTTGAAAATTACATTGCAGTTACTATTTAAAATTTTTACAATCTATTTCTAATTTTTTAACATTAAGTAATGATTTCACATTTTTAAATAAATAATTTAATGTATATAACTTTTTACTATGAAATAATAATGACCGAACTTCATAAATTTTCTTTTTATGCAATTTAGCTCGTCTTTACGAGAATACAAAATACTGTTAGTCAAAACATACTTTCACCGTTATGGTTACCTTAACCAAATTATTTAATTTTGACAATAAATTTCTAATTTGTTAAAATTAAATAATGATTTCACATTTACAAATAAATAATTTAACTTGTATAATTTTTTACTCTGAAATAATAATGACTAAACTTTATAAATTTTCTTTTTATGCAATTTAGCTCGTTTTTATGAGAACACAAAAAGTTGGATTACACAGCTAATAAATACTTATTTTCATTTACAAGGTTGCATACGAATACATACCATTTTAAAGGGACAGATAAATATTTTATGTCGTGTTAGCCTTCTGCTTTATATAGCTTTGGTGTTATAAACGAATAAGATACAGATGATAAAGAATTATTTAAATCTAATCTTAAGACCTTAAGTCTTTCAAAAAAATAAAAATTTCTTTTAAAATTAATAGGTGATACCTCATTAAACTTAAGAAATTGCAACTTTCTAAAAATACTTACGGTCATTTAATTGTAGAATATTGTGCACCAACGTAAATTTATTTCTAACGTTTTATTGCTTTGCACGACGTGAACTTGATTTAACCTATATGAAAAGACCAGTAGTTACCTAAAATACCAGACACTGATCAGGATATTTGAATGTATGTGTTTGTAACCGAGAATTCAGTCAAGTTATGTGCGAAATTTTATGACACCAATATTGATTCTATTAGATTTAAAGGTGATTGTAAACATTTTTATGGTTATTGTTGTTCAAATTATTACTTGAAGGTTAAAATAGAATGTAATAAATTTCTTAAAGACAGGTAATCTCACGAGGAGACAGTTCGTAAAAATACAATGAGCTTTGACGTAGATGGCTTATGGGTGGAGTTGCGGAAATTTTTCGAACCCGCGATTGATTTATGGCAATCGTAATTACTTTATTTTTATTTCAAATTGAATTACATAAAATATATCGATGGACCGATTCAAACATTTTTTTAAAGAAAACTTGGATTTATTCACTAATTTACATTTATACTCGGTGTATATATACTTTACTAATTTAGTATTTTTTTTCAATCCTTTATAAAAAAACTATTTCGTCAAAATACAATATAGCGCTAAGGAAAATGTTGAAAGATGTTCAAACTTTAATAGTACACAGACAAAAATAGCATTTCGTAGAATAATGCTCAACGGTAATGAAAATTTTGCTATATATTTTGTTTGTGATGTGGTGATAGTTCTGTAAAACTATAGTTTCACAAGAATTAGTATTACTTAACTTATAAAATTACTGAAAGAAATTTATAATAAAGCACATATAAAAGTAGTGCATAATGTATTCGACTTAAGTCATTGATGCGCCGAATTTTTTTTTTTATATCTTTCTCTTATACTTTTGGTTGTCAATATAACTTATTTTCTACTTTATACTTTATACTTTTGGTTGTCAATATAAACTACTTCACAAAGTATTCTAATAAAATACTTCAAAGATATACATGTGTAATGAATAATTACTTTAAGTCAATTTTTGTTCGAAAATATTGTTAAGATCCAGATCCAAAGGTTACACTAAATTAATACGTTTTTAAAAAATTAAGATAAAATATATTGGGAAATATCAATGCCACCAGAAAAATAATAGATATTTTTTATAAAACTTTTATTTATCTGATTATCATTTCGTACAATCATCCGCTTACAATTTAATGCACTTTAATGCACTGTATATTAAAGTTTAGACAAGATGGTTTTTCATTTATTATTTCGCAAAACCTGATCATGTGTTAATGTTTCAAACGACAATTTACAGGATATTTAATATTTTTTATTTCATGTTACGAATGTTATTTTTCAAAATTTATAGTCTGGGAAACACAATGCACAAAAAATATAAAATATACAGAGAATATTTTTTTTTTAGTGAGACGTGAAAACGAAACGTAATATTATTCAAAACTTTACATCCAAGAGATTAATAAATTAGGAGCTCTTCTCTAATAATTATTACCACTTTATAGTATTCAATGATTTAATCCCTCGCAGCTATTTCCAACAAATAACGTTTAAATTTACAAATCATTTTCTATAGCTGAGTACTTCTTAAAATTCAAAAACAAGTGAAAACAAAATTTATAGAGAACATTAGTGGCGTAGTTTTTCCGTAACCTGTTACATTGCATGCACAGATGTCAGTCAAATTATGTAGCAAAGAGCAGACTACTACTTAAATACTATGGGAAAAAATGTGAATGAAATATTGAGTCTTTATTCACAGAATTAACACCTAATGTTAAAATATAGGTAAGTTTTGTGTACATCTTATTTTTTATCCCTTTTTTGTATAATTTTCATACTAATGTTTTATAAGGAACCTAGAACATTTTGAATTTAATCGAAATGCGTTGCTATTTTTTTTTTCTTGAATTATGTTGTTAAACACGTTTCCTTTTTTCTGACAAAATTTTTACAACATACTTCATCGAAACCATGGGGATATTTAATTAAACGTAAATTTCCAGCAGTAATTAGTGGGACATTGAGATATGTGAACATATTTTATAACTTAGTTAAAGTGAGTGTCGCACAGGTCGATTTTTAAAAGTTTATGTACGAAAAATAAAGAGTAAATTAATCATTTAGGTTTTAGTGTTGTATTTTTATGTTAACACAATATTGCAATTACTCAAGTGCATACGTCGACAAGTGCTTGAATTATCTCAATAAGAGAATATTAATTTTATATGATGTACATACATTTTATTATACCACATAATTCGCAATATTCCCTTAGATAATTAGTTCATTTTCATATAATTTTTGTTCGCAATTTCTAATTTTTCTTACACATAATTTACAATTATCCAAATTTTACAAACCATAAATATATTAACGTGCACGAATTCAATTATTTAGCAATATCAACCTTCTACTAAAGTGGATTACAATACTAATCAAAACATTATTTTTCATTCTAGATTTAATAATTACTCTCCACTTTTCCGCTATATTTTTATTTAAAACAAGGTAGTTTGGAAAAAACTCGAAATAGCATAAATACCTATGCACTTGTAATTAGGTACCAATTATATATTACATAATTATATATACACCTAAATTACAACTACGCTCATGAAAATTTGAAAATAATTTAAATTTTTCCTGCTTTTACAATAACTTGCATATGAAAAAATATAACTATCTCCAGTTTGTAAATTAGTCTACATTCACCAATATTTATTCACCTATGGCTCCAATCCGATTACAAAATTATTTTGAAATTTAAACGATAAACCAGGCGCCAGAAAAGTTTTTAGAATTGTTTTTCTCTAATATATCGCTCTATTATATTTTATACCCGAATTTTAATAGAGCAACATAATCACCGTACAAAATTTTATCAAATTTCTTCCAGCAGATTTCACGTAACTGATGAACAAATTGACATAGAGACAGAGAGACAAAAATGCTAAAAATAGATTTCCTGGTTTCTATCATCATATTTTACGCAAAATCAAGCTTTTTAAAATATTTTTGATATACAAAATTCAATCTTTTACAATTTTATTAATAATGTAGATTATTATAATAGAAAGAAATCAACCGTAGCATAGAAAAAAATCAACCGTAACCGCAAAATGTTCTTTTCTGATGTTTTTCACTGAATTTTTAATAAACGGCTGTAAATTGATTCAATTACAGTGATGAAACTAATCACCGTAGGGATTAATTTGATTTACTACAGAGTGGAAATTTTGATATCAGTCCTGGAAATTATATTGAAATCTACATACCAAAAAAAACTTTGACCACCAGTTTCACCATAAATGTCGAGGTGGTTCCTAATACTAAATAAAAAATATTGCACTTGAAGCTGCAGATAAGTTCGAATTTGATTTGAAGTTTACCGTTTTTAAGTTTTCAACCGTCCTCTGTAAATTGAGTATTAAATCAGTATTTATCTACAGTTCCGTAAAATATATAAAAATATGTTTTTAAGTCATAATATTTTAACTACGTTTGAGTAAAAAGAACGGGTAAAAACTCATGGTTTTTACCTATTTAATTTTTATGACTACTTTCAAAATGAATACTTTACAAACCGTTCTCAAAACCGGCAGTTAAAAATGTGATTTAAGTGAATTATATAATTACATTTTTTACTTTAAAATTCTATAGTAAAAATGGTATGATTTAAATATAAAAGCACAAACCTATTAATATTTTTATTTGTTAGCTATTGATAAGAATGTAGACATCAAATATCTGTAAGAGAAAAGGAGACAGAAATGAAAGTAATAGTACAGAAATGTTATTTTTCCTTTCGCTTTACGAAACTTTAGTAAACGGGCGATGTTAAATTTTTCAGTTCTGATTATAAAAATATAATTTTTACCAAGACAGTAGATTTTATAACGAATTAACCGTATTTTGAAGAAAAAAAAATTTAATTCCTCAAACCAACTTAAGACATTAAACAGGTACAATACAAAAATTATTTAAGACACTTACACTTGGATCATTTTGTAAATAAACAATTGATAAATTTACGTTTACCAACGCGTCAAGCTTATATCAAGCGTCAGTGCATGGTATTTGAAACTATAATACTTGTGAACTGGCTATGAATAAAAAAAACTTCCTTTAATCGCTAATATGTTAGCGGTAACTGTGAAAAGAAATGACTAAACATGGATTAAAAATATTTTATTATGTAAAAGTCTTTTCTATTATAAAATGAATGCAAATATTTCGTTTGTTTGTCCGCATTTAAATTATGGGAAGCACCTCAAATTACTATTAAAACGAACGATATATCTAGGAGCGGGTTCCCTAACTTTGAAAAAGATGTGATAAATAATAACGTAATTATTATTAAAATATAGATGGTTCGCACTAACATATTTTAGAATGTTTTATAAGTGACTTGTAAGTCAAATAAACCTCCCATAAGCTCAGTATAAAATAATAAAATTTACATAAACTATAAATTTTGCACCCCAATTTGAATATGTATACTTCAGTAGCAAGCTTATAATTGTGATAATTAAAAATAATAATTTACAAATTTCTATTTCCATAATACTGTATCGTGAATTCAGGGACTTCTAGCTTTAAAACGTATATATTATTAATGTAATTTATTATTTTTTATAAGATTATTTTAAAATAAATAGTTTATATAAATAATAGATTAGAATAAATAGATAAAATAATAAATTATAACAAAATTATCAAATAAATTACGGAATCACAACATATAAATATCTATGAGACTATGGCAATATACTATGCATCGTGGTATGTCTCTTTATCCTTCGAAAATATTGTTTAAAAGTTGCGATATATCGCTCTTGTTGTATTTTACATCATTGTAAATATTTTATTAAATATAAGACGGAAAATATTTATTAAATATTTATTACTTAATAAAGCAAAATTATTTTTTCGATATACTTAACACAATTTATCTCGTAAGACTAAACAATTTATTTCCATAATTCAAATGAAATAATGGTTCCTTGTATATTGCGTTTTACTTTATTTTTTTCAAGTCATTACAAAAACATCGCAAAACAAAATCGGCGTAAGTTCTTTTATTTATAGACCGTAAGCATTATTACAAGTTCTCGCCTCTAGCAAAATAAGGATGAGAAAAAATAACGAGGATTGCTTTCTTACACAAAATGTAGTGAAAAAAAATGAACAAAGAAATATTTTTTTTCCACGAAACGCCTTGAAAAAATTAGCAAAGCCGACTGACTTGAACGCGCCTCGTACAAGTTGTTGAAAAGAAAAAGCAATTTGTGTTCATATTATTTCATAATGTTGGCATTTGGATACCCATAAAGGATCACTTCGCAAAATCTCATTAATAAATAGTAAGATGTCATCTGCGTTTGAGCTTTGTATTTTTCTGTTAAAACAGTTTTGCGCTAAAGTATCGGTATGTGCTTGAGTTATTTTAATGAATGAATATAATTTTATACCTCATAATTCCCGTTATTCTCCTACGTAAGTAATTAACATTTATATTATTTTTGTATGTAATAATTATTTTCATACGCAACTTGCAATTAATAAAATTTTGCAAATTATAAATATATTAACGCGCATAAAATCACTGGTTTTGCAAAAATAAATTGGTACCAATATTGGTTACAACACTAGTCAAAATACTATTTGTCATTCTAGATTTAATAATTACTGTCCATTTTTCTCTCGCATTTTTATTTCATAGAACGCAGTTTGAAGAAAACTCAAAAAAAGTCTGAATATTTATGCGCTTGAATTAGATGTAAGTTATATATTCATTACTAATACTAATTTATAACTACGCTCATGAGAATCTGAAAATAATTTTACTTTATCTCGATTTTGCAATACTTTTTATATGAAAAAATGTAACTCTCTTCAGTTAGTAAATTAATCTGCATCCATGAACATTTATTCACTTACGGCTCTTACCCGACTTCATTAATATTTTGAAATTCAAACGAAATATCATGCGACATCTGATAATGAGTTTGAATAAATGTTGATATCACCACCGTGAATAAATTTAATTAAATTGCAGCGTACGACCCCTCATTCCCAGGTATACGGAAATTATACGGATTATCGGGTAAAGTTATATTTTATTTTTTAACCAGCTGTATTTTATCTCATTTATTTAATACGGTGCATGTATGCATTTTAAATGTATTTATATTAATATTGACATAAAGAGAAATCCAAGGTATTAAATTTAAGTATCGTAATATTATCTACATGATAAATTAATAAATTTTAGGTTTACTTTATTATGGTATAATTAATAAAAAGAGTAAAATAAAAAAAAATGCCTAAACTCACATAATTACAATTTAATGTCTGTATTTATTGAACTAGGGACATTTTCGCAATTTACGTAATTTGTTTCCAACTTAATTTAAGCTAAAAATATTAAAATAATGTTTTGTTTTATTGTTAAATGGGATGTATTATGTAGAATAAAATGTTGCATAATAATTTAATTTAAATTACGGCAATAAAATCTGTACGCTAACTTATAGCAGTTTTTAAACATTAATCCGCATGATAAACAATAAGATCTGTATCAATTTGGTTAGTACCATAAATCATACGTCATTTAAACCAACATTATATTACTACGTAATTAAAATGTAGTAAAAATTCTCCCAAAACCTCAAGACGAGAGAGATTACTACGTTTATTTAAGGTTGATAATAATTTTTAATACGCCTTTTTTTATATTTATTTAAAGCAGTTTCCATTATAATTGAAAAGTGAGTCTAAATAATATTTTTTTCTATCGTTAACTTTTTTTCATTACGATAATTGTTTTAAGAAGCTATTTAAGAAAGTGCATTTTTTTCCATAATTATTGATAAAGAATATACTTTATTTGAAAAAAGTAAATTAATATGATGTGTTACAAATAATTATGTAAATAACTACATTTCAAATTAATTATAAGGTAACTGAATAGAGTTGCAATTGAATTGAAAATTTAGTTATATTAAACCGTAACTGAAATAAGTTTTAAATTTATAGAGTTGTGGTTCTCAAGTAGACCGTTATGTAATATTATTCTTAAGTTCGAAGTTAATATAACTATGATGCATAATAATACTGATTTTTTGACTCCTAGGTTATAGCAGCATTTCGTATTCAGAATCTAAAATAAAACGATGATGTAAAAAAATGGCGATGATATATACGAGCTGAACATATCGAAATGTTCTTTTCTGATGTGTTTCACTTAATATACTTAACAATGCCTACAGGTTAATTAACTTAGAGTGGTGACACTAAAGAACGAAAGGATTAATGTAACTTGTTTACCAGTGACAATTTCAATATCAGTACTTGGATAACTATTGAAAACTGCAAAGGAAAAAACTCTGATCACCAATTTCACCATTAATTTTGAGGTGATTCCTAATACTGGATAACTCATATCCCACTCCGAAGTTACAAATAAATTTGGATATAATTTAAAGTTTAGGTTTTCTACCTTTTTTAGTATATTGCTTATTAGTTTAGTATTTATTTATATTTCCGTAAAATAAATAAAATTATGTTTTTAAATCTTATGTTTTAACTTAGTTTGACTTGAAAAAAACCAGGCAAGAACTCGCCGTTTCGTCGAAATTATTAATTAATTTTATATTATTACTTTCAAAGTTACTACATTAGATACCGGTTTAAAAACCTATTGTTAAAAAGGTAAATTTAAGTAAATTAATAAAATTTAGGTAAATTAATAAAATTACGTTTTTAACTTTAAAATTATACAGTCAAGATGATATCATATACATATATAACAAATTAAGTGTTAGATGTTTAAGCATAGTCATAAAATATTTGTGAGAGACTGAGAGACGGAAAAGTGAGTATTCTTATAAGGGTTTCATTTTTCCTTTTGCTTTATGAAAATTTAACAAGCAAGTAAGAACGTGAAATATGTGTATCTAATTTCTTCTTTTCACTTTTACTTATAAACTTTCTATTTTTACCCGGACACTTTAACAGTAGAATTAAGTATTTAAAAGAAATAAATGGTTTAATTCCTCAATACGCACAAAGCTGAACATTTTAAAAATAAATCAGGTAAAATACTAAAAGTATTTAAGACACTTATACTCGGATCATTTTGTTAATAAAAAATCGATAAATTTATATTCACCAACGGCTCTGAAGCGTCAATCCTATATCAGGCGTCAGTATGTGGTACTTGAAACTATGAAATTTGTTAACTAGCTATGACTAAAAGAACAACTATTTATAATCGATTATGCGTTAGCAGTAATTATAAAGGGAAAATACTAAACGCGGATTAGAAATATTTTATTATATAAAAGTGTTTCATACGTAAAATATTGTTAATTTTTGATTTGTTTTGCCTGTATGTAAGTTATGGTAAGCACTTCAAATTATTGTAAGAACCAACGCAATTTCTATGAGCGAGTTCTCCTAACTATGAAATATATGGCATAAATTTATTTAAGTTTATGTAAAAAGATTTCAAATAACAACCTAAATTATCTTAAAATATTAATGCTTTGTAATATTATATTTTATGACGTTTTACAAGTGATCTGATAGTCAAATAAATCTACCAGAAACTCAGCCTGAAATAATACAATTTATAGAAACGACAAATTTAAAAGTCTTATTTGGTTTATATACATCTGTGGCAAGCGCACAATGATGATAGTTCGTGAATTAAAAAAAACAAATCAGTAATGAATATCAATTTCGGATTTGAAACGTTTATATTAATAATGCAGTTTATAATTTTTTAGAATATTTTGTTGAAATAAATGTTTAAACAAACTGATCAATTAAATTATAGAATGATAATATTTAAATATATATGGCATTATGAGAAATATATTATGCGTCGTGGTATGTACTATTATCGCTTGAAAATATTACTTAAGAGTTGTGATATATCGCCTCTACTTTATTTTATAATATTTTGAATATTGTAATAAATATTACTAGCGTAACCCGTGCGAAGTCTTCGCATTATAAATTATTCAACTTAACTTAATAAATCAAAATTGATTGCAGGTATTCAATTCATTTCTAATTTTGCACACTGCTTATTACGTTTTTATTCCATTATGAAGCTCAGATGACAGATCAAACAAATATTTTACTAAAATTGACATATAGAGGCGCAAGTATCAAAAGCATTGAGCTAAAGCGCCACTTTATTTATACGTGAGTGGATTTGAAATTAAACAAAAATTTTACCGACCGTCAATCATATTGACGTTGAGCCGTTAGATGGCAGCATTGCTGTTTTGTGTATATAATTTTAATAATTAATTAATTTGCAAAAACAATAGCAATAATAATTTTTTTAGTTGTGGATGCCGGTAGAGCAAGCAATTATCTATAAAATGATATATAATTTATGTGGATTAGTTGTGAGGTTTTTTCTAAAAAGGGAGAGTAACATCTTAACCTTAGCGTATTAATATATATGATGATGATGATGATGATGATGATGATGACCAAAAATACATATGAAATTTAAATAATAACCACCACAGAAAATTAAATAAGAATCATTTTGTTTTACCATTATACCTAATACCGTTTATCTCGTAAGACTAAGCAATCGAGTTACATAATTCAATTCAAGTAATAGTTCCTTGTATACGACATTTTTCTTTATTATTGAGCATTGATAACAAAAGCATTGCAAAACCAAAAGATCGTTATTTTATTTATATATAGTTAATAAACATTATTGAATTTTCTCGCTTCTAGCAAAATTACGAAGAGAAATAATATTTAGGATTGCTTTTTACGCCAAAAATAATGGGCGCAGACACAAAGAAATACGTTTTCCCACGAAAAACCTGAAAAATTAGTCACAGCTGACTGACTTGAACTCGCCTCGTACAATTTGTTGAAAAGAAAAAGCAATTTGTGTTCGAAATACTCCGTAATGTTGGAATTTGAATACCGATAAAATATCACTCCGCAAAATTTTCTTTTGAAAGGTTTATTACAGACTAAAATTACTTCTCGCTAAGGATAATCCATAAATTGCGTGAGTTCAGAAAATTGTTCATAAATAAAATTTTTACACTTCATTTTGATTTTTGCCAAATGAAATTAATAAAATACATGTAATTAAATTTTGTCGGCAACTTCGTTCGGGTGAATTATAAATCTTTACATTTTTAATGCAAACAAATTCGTAGAGTTTAGAGTTATTTTACTTATATTACTTACGAAAAAAAAGTAACTAACCGTTGCTATGAATGGTGTAATTATAAATGTGTATGTCAAATTCTAAATCAATACTGAAAGGTAATCATGCCTGTGACTTTGTACAACTCTCTGGTCGGTAAAATGTATACCAAGGTTAAAATAAATATAAAGAAGCGCTATTTAATTTTATTTAAATAATACACTTTTAGCATACTTATTTCTATTTTTCGAAATTTTATAATATACCACGTGGTCGGATGTAAATCCCTTCAATCTGGACAGAAATTTTATTTGATCCTGCATTTCAATAAAATAACTATTACATAAATATATTTTTAACCACTCAATCATGGGTTCGGTAATAAATTATGCTTCTGCCAGTAGATGAAATCATTTCATCGGTTTATTTTATCTGTCTGGATCGCGCAAGAACAACCTGTAGTGCTATCTGCTTTTCGCATAATTATATTGATCAAAACAGCTTTGAGAAAGGAGCCTAAATTGACCACTTCACGAAAGCTATTGTTACGTCGGTTGATTCACCATTAATAAATAATTAGTTTTATGTTTGATTTCAATTTTTGTGTTGTATTTCCTGTTGTAATAAATATTGTTTATTTTGTGCTTTAAATTATAGCAATTTCATACCTAAAAGTTTACATAGTTGTATATATTTAATATTTTTTATTTACCCCTACGAATTCACTATGAATTCATTTTCGTTCGGCCAAAAGTTGCCAGTGTCCTTGGTTTTTAGTGAATACTCCTCGTTTTTCCCGCTTCTTGAAACGCCCTTGTGTCTCAAATTATCATAAATGTATGCTGAACTATATTCAACGTATGCCGGAAAAAGAAAAGACAGGCAGATAAATATTTCATAATTATTTTTGCATAATTAAATCTGAAAATATCTGGGTGTGGACTGTTCCTTGAAAATATTCTCATGTTGATTGCAATGATGACACCATTTAGTACAACAATATGTATTAAGTATTATTAGTTCTGATAATACGTGAGAGCTTGGAAATACATTTCAGCGCATAGAAACATTTGAAGCTATGTAATATTTCCATTAAACTTTAATTATTTACCAATATTCAGGTTATTTTTCATCATATACTGTTTATTAAATGTTTGTATGGGTAAATATGGGAAAATTTTTATAACCATGAAAGTTACTAAACTGCCAGTAATGCTGGTTTTTTATTATAATTTTGATTGCAACAGCTTCAGGGAAAGAGGAGGGGGAAATAAATGTTGAAACACATTTGTAATAATATCTCTGGAAATATCTTACACAAAAAAGTATTTTTGGGATCCGTGTAAGTTGCTTTTTTCATCAACCTACACGATACACGAAATGGAAAAGAAAATTTGGTACTTCATTTGCCGGTAAAAAAATATACGTAAATATTTTTAAATATCTACTGAAGTATATACGAATTATGTCAAACTACTATGTCCACTAATACCACTATGTCAAATATGTTTTACCACTATGCTAAATTTCAACATTACCCTGTTTTTGAGAAAAATGGTTGTTTAAAAACTAACGGAGAAGTGAATGGTCTGATGAAGGCTCAGCATTTTTTTTTCTTCTTGTAGAATGAAACCCGAAACAATATGTGAACATAAGTTTTTTATTTTATTTTATAGTTTGCTGTGTGATGTTCCATAGTTTGATCAATGTTAAATATTTATGTATTGAAATAAATGTTTGCATAAGCATAAAAATTTGATGTGGTATGCTTAAATATCAAATAAGTTTTTTGCAAGTTACATTTAATATTTCCAGCAATTAGATAATTAATAAAACACTATTTTTACAATTAAAATAAAAAAAAAATTGTGCTACTATTGGATAGTGATTCAACTTAGAGAATTAAAACGGTTTGCATATGAATATTACTTACATATAATTATGTACACTTCAACATTTGAATTCCTAGAAGAGTTGAATGAATAGTTTTATTAAGTTCTTAGTTCCAGTAAAAGTGGAAGTTTCTTGAAGCAAAATAGAACTATTTCGATATTTATTCATTAGATTATTATGAACTATATTGTAGTACCATAAATGACCCTAAGTTTTTTTTATGGAAACTTATTTCAAGTAACCAAATTTTTAAACATAACAAAATAAAAAATACTTTTTGTATTTAACAGAACGATATGGCAGTTGAAAAAAATTAAAAATAATTAACGAAGTCATACGCTTTTTGAATTATTTTTAAAAATGTATTTAATTTTTGTCACAATTTGATATATATGTTTCTATTCCCTAAAGTAAGAAAGAATGGAAGTACTTTCCTTAGAGAACCTTTTCGATATTCATTGATTGAAGTTTAATATTCTACTGGTACATTGAAACATATTTGGTATACTTTTTTAAACATAGAATAAAACTAACAAATAGCAATCTTCTATATCAATACGTATATCATCAAATAATATTTTCGAATAATTGAGTAAGCCGCGGTAGACTTTTTTATTTTTTTTCATGTGACAATATTAAAACATCTAATTTTACATAGTAATATAGGCATATGCAAAAAAAGGTACAGCAACTAAATTTTCTAGTAATTTTATACTTTACACAGTTCGTACATTTTGGTTTAAACACTTATAAAAATCGCCCCAATTTTTTAGTTTACTTTTATTTTTTCAGAAGAATAAGTAACTATTTTTGTAATAAATATCATAAATAGGTATCCTTACACTGTATACATTATGGACCATTACAGTTAGTGAGGTAAGGCGAGATCATTTCTTTTTTTAACTACGACCTCTTAATTAAATCTTTTTTAAAGCAAACTATTTTAAATTGTATCCGTTTAAAATGGTACTAAGTTTGATTTAAAGAAAATCTATTATATGGAATTTAAAAGTTTACGGCTTAACTTTTAACGGTAAACAAATATTTTTTATTTTTAATAAAAAATATTTGTTTACATAATTATTAACTTAACAAGGAGCAATAATAAAATGTGGGAGCGAAAAGATGGATCCCGTAACAATTCTTAAAGTAATAATATTATGTCCCTCTAATGTAAAATGACTTTATTTATAATTTAAAAACCAAGTCATACGAAAGAAATGGTAAATAAATGTGGCAAATGGATTTGATCGAAATATAAACTATGCAATGAAAATTTTGTAAATATTTTAAAGGCATAGAAAAACAATATTGTTTGAAACATTGAAACAAACAAATTTCGAGTATTATCTTACGATGTATAACATGAACATGGACTAGAATTCCGAGTTAGAGACAATTTAATTGAAATATGTAAATAGAAATTTAAAAAAGTTTTGGTCGAAATTTCATCACAAAGTTTTTTTTACTTTGGTAAATAATTTTAAAACCAGTTTTGAAAGTGGATCGCAAAATTCATAGTATGCGTCTTAGGGACTAACCGCCTAATATGAATTACACTTTTACATTAATAAAACATTTAAACATTATTAAATGAATAAATTCTTTCTCCACATACTTTATGTAAATGTTCGAAATCAACATTGTTTTAACTAATTACTCGGCTGTTATACCATAAGAGTCTTTTTCCAGTAATACCTAATGGGATATTTTCGGACTCACATTCATTTTAATTTTACTAATGTGATGTTCGTTTGTGTATTTTTAGAGATACCCCCAAAAAAGTACTAATTTTATTAACATAAACCGTTCAAAATATGATAGCTTACACTTTCTAAATTACTACGGGTGTACTGTATATGGTATCGGTATATTATATGTACACATGTGGTATAATTTTTGAGATATAACTAATAATATCAACGTAAGCGCAGACAAAGTCACTGGTCTGGATGCTTTCGGGACGAACGCTGACGAAACTATTGCAGATATACCAAAAATATGAATGGGAGAACTGTAGTTCTTATACAAGTTTAGAGAAAACTCCACGACTGAATTTATCTATTCTTTATCCATAAGCCACGGCAAATGTGAAAAGTGCGTGAGAGGAAATTGGCGATGTTTAAATTAATATATTAAACCTCGTTGAAATAACTGTTACAATTTTTTGAGCCTTTTTGCAGCGTGAATAAGAATTGTCATTACCATTTCAAAACTCATAAGTGCATTAGAAGTTTAAGAGGAGTTCGCACATTAGAAGCTTAAGATGTATTCGCGTATAGAGAGGAACAACTATTTCGTAGTGTAGGGGTATACAGAACTAAAGGGGTTAAATCGCGGTACGTTTTGTTAATTAAAATAAAGGGGTAATAAAATTACGTTCCTGAAAAAAATATATAAACGAAGATATTTTCAAATTCTCCTCAATATCTTCAATAACAGCGTGGAATGTTGAAATGGATTGATTGGCTAATCTAATTAAGTCTCAACTTTTTATCCTGGGTTAAAACTCTTTTCTAAAACATACATGTAATATTAAACACACAAATCCTATAATGCTATATCTATATTTTTTATGGATTATATTAATATATTATCTCCTAAAGTCAAAGCAAACTCTGGTAATCACTGTGTATTTCTTTGTTTATCTAGGACACCTAATATTTAGGTGTGACTATTCACAAAACTACCCGAAATATTAGATTTATTGATCACTTCAATACCTCACCTCACACTTAATTGTTTTTATTACAAAATGTTGATGTGTTGATAATCTCAAATAGATGGAAATTTATGATCAAGTTAATAATATTTACTTATAATTACTCTTACTCTCCTAAATAATTCATACAGTTACTACCGTGTAAGAAAACTTTGAATTCACAAATTATTTGATTCACAAACCCAAATATTTCAATCACAAATTATTTTTTCATTCAAGACTTAAAATTGATTAAATTGAGGAATTCAAAATTGAGTTAATTATGTACTTTTAAATGTTATCAATTGCCTTTCGTTATTATAAATTTGACCATATTTTTGAAATATCTTTTCGTGTATTAGTCCAAAAAATGCAAATCTAGGAAATCACATAGAAAGTGGTCTCCTATTTTCTGCTATTTTTATTATATGATTTGTCAAGCCTCCTTATCCGTTTTTACCATAAATTTTGATAAATTAACAAGGTACGAAGTAATCTTTTACTGCCAACTAAAACACCACTCCACTCCGGCTCCGCTTGACGAGCGGCCAGGAATCGAACCAGGATCCCCGCGACGCACCGATCCGTCAATGGCCGTATACCTTGTGATTAACTCAACACATCACGCCACCACATATATGACTGAATATATATATATATATATATATATACATATATACATATTTATATATTGGTGAAAATTAGAGTTAAAATCTTAAACTGTTCCCTAATAATCGTCGAGTGTATTGTAAAATGTGCAAAAAAATAATATGTTATAAATTATAACGCCGCTCCCATAATATACTCACGCAAAGGTCGAGATTGTTTCTAATACATTTATTAGCATGCTTTTGTTAAAAAGTTTTAAGACAAAATTTATAATGTATTCCAGCAAAAGCCCATGTATGTTTTCTTTATAAGAGAGCATAAGTATTTACTAAAATAACTTTAAATAATTCGGAATCAATTTACGAGCATTTTTTTAACCATAATTGATTTTTACCTAGACTTTAGTTAATTTTTGGAATAAAATAAGAACAAATTCATGACTCGCTCAAAATAGCTTATTATTAAAATAGGATTAATGTACTTAAATTTACCGCCGTTAATTAATTTAATCTGTTTGCAAATCGTAAAGCGAGCATGTTCACCTTCTATTCCTCTTCAACTTTTATTATCGTTCTTCGTGACTACTTTATTTGCATTGCCCGGTGACTATTTTGTTATTTACCCGTTTATTACTGCATCTTGTGCCCGATTAATTTTCATTTTAGTGCCCCTTCGCATCCCAACTGAGTCAAATCGCAGAGCATTTCCTAGTTTGTCTAGTTTCAAATAATGCTTTGAGTTAAATAAGAAAACTTTACTTGGTTTTTGGGCTTATCTTAGGCACCTGAAATAAAATACTACGAAATGTTTATCATTTCCTAAATTTAGTGGAATCTTGAGAGTCATTTTTTCTTTCAGTTTTCATATGTTAATTAATTGGTAAATAAACTAATCGTATTTTTTTTAGTTTCATGCGTCGTGTACTCGTTGAGTATCAAGAATTGAAAAACAAGTTATACGGATTCCCAAACTTGTTTTTTTTTGTAAGGTTATTCTATAGATATTATAGAAAAAAATCTACAAAAATAAGGTACCTTCGTTATTAATCAAAAAAGCTAAAATCAAAGTATAGGAAACCTAGATATAGTTTACTGAAAGGCTACAGCTATTATTCTAAATATAATATTTTCGGAGCAACTCCCCATATATCAATATCTGTGTAGGGCATTCTAGGCATTTATTTACATTTTAAAAAAAAAATTAATATTTGTAAATAGTTTTAGAAGAATTGATTACACTTAATTGCTTTTAAATAGTACCGCCTCTTTATTACAGTTAGCGTTTTCACGATTCCGTAGTAAAATATGAATATTTTAAAGGGATAACCGCCACGTTCCAGAATAGGGATTAACAAGCTTTTAGCGTTGAGCCTTCCCGAATTATAAAAAAAATAAACTCATGTCTCCATTTTATTTTCTTCACTTTTACAAAAAGAAAACTCATCATTTTTACCACTTTTATTTCTAAACTATAAGCATGATTAAATTATTAAAACTTTGGTGTTCACTCTAAAGAATAATTAAGTATAATTATGTAATAAAATATCTCGATGCTATATTCGTGTCCGCATAGGCCCAAATGAATTGTTGAAGGAATTTACAACTTTTTAATGTATTTTCCGTTAGAATATCAAAATATATTGGTCTCCCCTTATGATCTCTTTACGTCCACCTATTGGTCGGGCCTCTCTGGTTGGGAAGTCCTGTTCCAGAGGTTATTGGTGATAAAAGCAGGTTCAGTGCAGAGAAATAGAGACATTTAAATTTAATTTTTTTTCAATACAACATTTCAGATTTAAATGTCTAATGGGGTTCACGTCACAACTTAGTTTAAGGACATAAGAAAAATATATTAATCCGATTTGTCAAAATACGAATAAAAAGTGACAATCCTCATTCATCGAATTAAAGATACATTGATTTCTTATTTATTGAAGAAGTATTAAGCTAGCTTTTGTGAAATGTCTTTTAGCTATTTATTATATTCGAATTTTTGTGGCTAACTAATTTGTAAATAAAATAAAATTTCTCCTTGATAAAAGAAGGATAGATTTTAATTTATTTCTTTAGAGATTTTTGCCTTTTTCAGATATAAGAATTTAATTTACTGGTTAAAAGCTAAGTGCTTCGGATTACGGGGACCATTTAAATGGGCTCGACTACACGTCCTTCATCACAAAAAGTAATTACAGTCGGTTCACAAGTGCGGTTAGGACCGCAAGTGAGAATTTAGCTAAATTATCCACTTTTTGTTCAATTTCTTAAGTACTTTGTTTTTGTGTGTTGGGTGTGCACAGTAATTATCGGATTAGGGGGAAATTGTATCACAATATACAAATGAAATTTGCCAAGCCTCATATTTTTAAGTATCTCGGAAATTACTAGTTCGATAAACCGTCAGTGCACTGCAAGAAAACGCATAGAACCGAAAAGGCATTAGAACAAATATTTTCTCAAAAATGTTAAAAATTAACATAGTGAATTTTTCCAGTTAAAAATATTTATGTATAAAGATATAGATATATATATATATATATATATATATATATATATGTATATATATATACATATATATATATATATATATATATATATATATATATATATATATATATATATATATCCTTCATGCAGGGATTTCAATTAAAAGAATTGAGTTTTTTTTCGTTGCTTTAAAAATATGTTAGTAGGCATTACAGGATATTTCTTTTAAAATGAAATTTAGGTCCCAGTCGTAATTTTTGAAATAGTCTATTTGCAAAACATTCAGTTTACATTTAAAAAAACGTTCTAATAGTTGGATGAATAAATATTTGAAGATGAGGTCAATATGTTACAAAATTTTGGCTAAGTTGAGTTTTTGCATATTTTCTACCAAAGTTGTTTTACTATTAGGTTAAGTTCATTATTTTGTTTGGTCAATCATTTTATTTAAAATTGTTTAATAAAATAAAAGCATAAATGAGCTTCTTTGCCATTTGCATATGAATATATATATATATATATATATATATATATATATATATATATATATATATATATGTATATATATATATATATATATATATGTATGTAACTTTATGGCAAATTTAAAACTGAAAGAAAACTACATCTCACTCAATATTTCTTTGACGATATTTAAATGTCTATTCACTGCCTGTGTATATAATTATGTGGACTGAAACTTCCATATAATATGCCTTTCTCCTGGACCACTTACAAGCGACACTTTCTTATGGGTTCCCTGTAAGACTTCCAGGAATATTTCTGCTGGATATATTGTTGAAAGACGCAATACGTGATAGAAATTATTTCTAAATTAATAGTTTGACAGAAGCCGGATATCTGCGGTATAACAATAAGATGCATAGAAAAAATTTACAAATCATAAAAACAAAACAAAATCTCGAACAAGTATGGCGTATCAATTTAAAATAATCTTATAGACTTTCGTTACTCTGAGTCTAAATAATGCAACACTACTAATATTTGCAATTCAAATACATTAAAATGAAAATATATAGACCCTAACATTAGAATATGTGTTAACAAATACAAAAACCACTACTTAGTCTGCAGCCTTTGCTTGTACCTCAACAAGAGGTATAATCCTTATAAATTTGTTTTCTTGATGAAGATAAAATAGAGGTTGCGGTACTTTTTATCTGGTACCTATAAGATGTTGAATTGAAATAGAGTTTTTGTGAGCCATTGAATGAGAATAGTGTTTTCCAATCAATTAAATATTATTTCATATTTTCTTTTGAATTCGATCGTTTAAGAATTTACGTTTCTTGACTTAAACTACAATTCTTACAGATTTATTGACTAAAACTTTAAGATTGTTAGAAACTTACGTTAAATTCAATTAGTTTATTTTTTATTTTGTTGTCGACTAAGAAACAAAATACAAAATAATTATATTTTTCTTCATCGTTTTTTGAAATCGTTTTTAAATTAAAACCAATAAAATATTTTTGTTTTCCAAATGAACCTCCACTAAATGAACAAGTCCAATAGCAAAATTTTGTTACTTCAGCGGTCGTAAAAGTTGGTTACAGTGACCTTGAAACTAAAACTCTAATTAAACAAGTTAAATAACTTTTATTTCAGCGAATTCTATTATGAAAATCAGCATATTATAATTCTGCTTCACTGACACAAATTCATTCTGAGCCACATCGTTAGGTGCGAAATGAAATTAATCGAGTGAAGTTCCCTGGGAAATTTCATACCAGTGATGTCACTTTTGTCATTGTAGTTTGTGTTGATGACTGTAAGTAATTTATTGTATTTTAATGGGAGTTGACGTTTATATTTATTGCATTTTATTTAGTTTGGACGGTAAAAAATTTGTCTAATGAATGAAGTTTAATATTGCAGGTATTTGACCTATTTATTTCCAATATAATTTACATTAATTAAATGCGATTAAATTCTTTGTATGTAGTCATAATCAAAACTTCTCTTATTTTCTAGTGGTAAGAGTGCAGTGATAAAAACTATGCAAATAAGAGGTTTATTAATTGAAACTAATTTATGGTCTCGAAAATAATTATTTTAACTAAGAAATCTTATTTAAAACAAGAGTGGAAGCCCCATTTGTTGATTTGAAAGTAACCTATTATTTAACAATATTTTTAAATTTCATATTTGTGTGCATTTTTTTACTTTAAATATTATTACAGATATTAAATTTAAGTGAATTCTTGAGTTTTTGTAGATTTATTATACACTAATGTTCGCCAAGTAGTCGAAATTCGCCCATACACATTTCTGAAAACTTGAGGAAAACATGAATTTTTTGGGATTCAAAATTTTTTTTTACGCTTATACATTTATTAATTGTATACAATTTCAATTTCTATCAACTGCTCTAAACGCTAACATGAACGATAATAAACAACATTCTGATTCCAAAATTGTTTATTGATAATACTAAAGCTCGTGAATAGCTACCAAACAAAAAAAAGAAATTTGGTAGACAAGCAGAGTAGAAAAAAGGTACCAAACTGTTTTCTCTTTGCCTATATACATAATGAAAACTAACAATGTTGCACTAATTCTTCAAAATAAACAATTAGAATTAGAACAAAACAAAACAGAACACCTTTGCAATGCAAATGTGTGGGTACATATGTATATATATATATATATTTATATATGTATATATATACATATATATATATATATATATATATATTTATATATATATATATATATATATATATATATATATATATTTTTAAAAAAATTCCAAAATTTCATCTTTCAATAAAAGTGCATAAATTATATTTTTAAGAATACTATAACTTTTTTTGTAAACGTTTTTATTTTTATCTTTAATTGAAAAATTACAACCTTTTCCAACCCGTACGCCCATGATATTAACGACTTTTCTAAACATTCATACTTCATTTATATTTGGTAACTATTTCTTTGAGAAATAATATAAAACCAAATTTCCCTCACATTGGATTTTATATTTGTTTCTCGGATGGCGTAAGTAAGTACGCCATCTACGCTGGATATATAAATAATTTCTTATAATAAAAATTATGTTCCAATCAAGTTTCTACTAAGCGGTGACGTTGTAATATTTATAATTAAATAATTAATGTGATACGTAAGTCATTTATGTAATAAAACAGTTTATACAAGAAGTTAAATGCATGAATTATTTCGGAGAAATATCGCATTTTTTAACTATGGGAAGAATACTTTACCTTTTACACATTTTTTCAACATTACGATTATAAAAATATATCTGTACCGAACGTGTTCGAACTTTTCTGTCTCCGACCATTGAAGGGAGTGGACTATCTGAATCTCCGTGCCTGCGTGCTTTACACTGGATGACGGCATGCTGTTTAAATCCGCGGTTCGGTCGCTGACGCAGTAGTTCAATCCGATTACTCGGGGTTGCCCAACGTGCTACGAGCGCCGACGTTCGACTTGTTACTCAAGCCGGTTGTTCGGAGGTAGTCATTGTTTAGCGCATGTCGATTTTTTTTTTATAAAAAATTCTTACATTATTCTGAAAACAGGTCTTATTTATTTTTTTTTTTTAAATTATGACAAACATTTTTATGTTTTGATAAATATTAAAATGAAAAAAATAAATTTTTTGGTATGTTTTTATGGTCCATAAATTACTTTGATAATATAGACTAGTTAAGTCTCGTCCTTTGCTATATTTCGAATTATTTTATTTCAGAGTAAATACAAACCAATATTTCTCATCTCAAGTATACGAACAGTCTCTCGAAAGGTTAAAGAAGAAATTGAATTATTAATCTAAGGTTCATACTAACGCATGGCAACATCTGTGTAATAAATTTCCGACATAATAATGTCAGATTAACTGAAACTAAATAAATCATTTTTATTGTAGTTGCTGGATAAACATAATATAAAACAACACACATAATCAAGTCGAAATACGAGGTTTTTACCTCGTATATTCAGGTATTTTTGTTTTATGTAAGTATGTATTTACAATAGGTATTTTTAATATCATTGAAATAAGGTTTATGAACTGTCATCGTATTTACATTTTTTCACAAATGGTAGATGTGATCTTATATATTTAAACATATTGGATAATTTTAAACGTGAACGTATTGGGAACAAAAATGAAACAAAATAAGGAGGAATTCTTAAATCAGAAAAGTACGACGTCATATTACATGTTCATACCTGAAGTTTACAATATAATAAGTGTCTCTTCATCCAAATGTATCATCCAGATATCTAAATTGAAAGTAACTTTGTCAAGAAAATTTGTCAAACAATTATGTTGATTAATTTTCTTAGCTTCATGTAACCGGTATTAATATCTAAAAACAAATATTTACAGCAGATCACTCTTAAAGAGTTATGAAGAATTAATAATAATTATATCTGTACGTACCAGAATATTAACACTTTAAATTATAATATGAACTACTTAGATAATAAAATGAAAAACTATGTTCGCCACTTTTTTTAAAAAAATTAAACATATTCACAACTGAGAGATTTATTTTTACGTATATTTGTAGAATTAAATATTTATTTATGAAAGGAAAAAGTGTGCGCCATTATCGCTTTCTCGGTAATGTGTCACTATAATTCACAGTATTATAAGGTATATAACGTATATGCCTAGAGATTATTTCTCTTCAAAGATCATCTTATTCCAAGTAACACTTATATACTAAGTAATTTGGATCTCCAAACTCTGTTTTTGTTACTATTTTGTTTAACGTGTCGTAGGGGTAGGATTGTATGGGCTACTTAATAAATTAAATTTTGTAGCTTATTACTCAGATCAGATACTCCTTAAACATAAGTTAAAAAAGACAAAATACAATCAAATATGTAACGGTCATCCCAGTGTACTTTTTACTGCGAATTATCCACGAGGATTTATAAACTTTTACAGACGTCCTTAATTCAATTTTTTTCCAATTCCTTGTTTTAGCTCGTATCTTTACAATTATTTGTGGTAACAAAAAGGTATATCCTGTAATTGTAATAATTACTTTTACGTAGCCTGCCTAAGATTCACCAATAGACAGAAATTCAAATTTAAACTATTATAGGGAAATGTGGTCTCTTACATGAAAAAACGCTTTCTTTTTCTGATCTCTTACATGAAAAAATTTGCATAAATCGTAACATCAAAAATCTTTATCAATTTAAAAATAACACTTATCCGATTATTGTATTAAAATATTAATATTCGTGTTCCAAAAATAAATTAAATGGCAGGTAATATGTTAAATAGTGCGACTTAAGAGCCATGTACATATGGAAATATTGAATTGAAAGAAAAACGAAGACATAAAATATAAATTCTGACAACATATAACAGCGCAAGTGATGCATAATGATGGCTTCAAAAATCATCTTCTCTTCATTCGGCTTGATTTTTGAAGAATTCTTGTGAATCGGCAACCACATAAATAGAAAAGCTACAAAATATAAGGAAACTGATCTTGAAGATCTTATTAGAAATAAAATATCTGGAACGCATCAAATATAAAGGCAAAATATTTGATTAATATTATCAAAATGATTGATTTGAAAAAGATACTGAACTCCACTATATTTCACTTTAAGATAGTTTGGGTCTTTATATTTCTTTAATAGATAAATAACTGTACAACGATGATAGTTGAAAGCTGATCGATAATAAAGAGTATGAAGGGTGAGGAAATCCAATACACTCAATTGAGAGAATTGTTTTCCTTCGTCTCAGTTATAACTTTACTCATTTATTCACCGTAAACATTAGAGGTAGTTTTTTTATTATTTAAAAGTATTTTCCAGTAACCAAAAATTAACATATGTCACCCACTTTTCATGTCTTGTAATAATGTACTTTAGACTAAAATTGGCAAGATGTAAAACTCAGTACTAGCTCGTAGCTCAATTCCTAGCCTGCGGTATATTCCTAGCCAGCGCTATTCCTGTCATTAATCGGATATCTTTTTCGATTAACAATTTTAACCTGTCGCTATATATAGGGAATAATCGCCGCTACAAAACTGCTGGGACCATAGTTTTGTAGTAACATTAGATATTGCTTCAAGGGCTACGCGTTAAGATATGTTACGCGTAATTTCGGCAGGAGAATGACCAGATTGAACTTGTAGGGTGACCAGATTGATACTTGTAGTGTCTACATTCGTCTTAACGTCGTCCATATTTGTGTTACCAGTGCAATGTCTTCAAAAGGTTTCAATAAGGCTTTCCAAAATGAAATATAGATGGTTGCTTAAAAATTATGGGATATATATAATTTTTTTTTGATCTTTGGAAGCAATACTTGGTTTTTATATAAGAGGAGTTTCACCCGCCGTTTTGCATATATTGCATATTTCTTCGCTGCTTTTCTGCCCTTAACAGAATTCATAAAGCAAGAACACTCTTAGTCCTCTTCATGGAATTTTACAATTTTTTTTCTTTTCGTCAAAACTCATTCATTACCTAAACAGAAGATAGAACACTGTACTCTTTGCATATCCTGCCGGAGATATTAGAGAATTGTTTATAATGTTCTAATAATTACCGGATAAGACTACTACATTAATTAAATGGCAATCTAACGATTATTCTAATAAATTCTACGTATTAGTTTAGTTACATTGATGATATTTTAGACAATCCAATATAATCTTCTAAAAACTATAAATTCCTTCTTTAGTATTCCACAGGTTTTACCAACATAAAACGCATGGTAAATTACTACAACATCGGTTTAGATTGAAATAAAAGTATCGCTGATTACAAAATGAAAATTGAAAATATGATTTAAGTTTCTATATTACGTTTAAATCTTTATTTTTTTCCTGTTGTAAAATGGTCGGTTTCATTCAATTTTTTATTAAACAGAAATGTAGAAAACTTATTATAATGCTTTCTAGAGAATTATAAATTTTTCCGACTATTTCATAGTGTGTATGAAAAGTTATCAAGCAAAAAGAAAATAAATGGCTTACGTCTTTGACATTAATGCTTTTTGTTTTTTTCCCATTTTAAATGACACTAAATGCAAGTGCTTTTGTGATTTTATTAAATAATCGATAAAAAACAATCATAATTATTTATCAACTTTTTCGTTTTTATTGACAGAAGTCATATTGATCGCGTCTCATTCAATCGAAACGCGAGTGTTGAGGTCATGAAGAGGAAAGTAATCGAGAATCATCGAAATATTCAACCAATTGAAATAATCGGAGAAAATATTTTGGAATCGCACATATCTAGCTTGTCAGTGGAAAAGAAATAGATACCTTTTTCCTCTGGAAATGGTAACATATCACACAATGCACGCCTCTCACTGCAGGAAGCGTGAGAGGCGTGAGCATATCACAGACATCCCTTTTAACAATTTATTAAGTAATTATTAACGATACGAAACATATATCGAAAGAAAAACGAGTGTATTTATAAACTGACGAGAGTCTGGGACGTGGTGGAGGAAATCGAACAACAGAAGTAGAAATGTTACAATTGACTATTTCATAATGAACTGTTCACTATCTTGGCCAAGTATATTAGACAATGTACTCAGCCAAAATGAAGCACAGTTTATGGGCAAGCAGAAAATTTTGAATAGAAACTTCATGCTAACACCAGCAGCAGTTGAAGGTCACTTCAGAAATGGGCACACAATATTATACTAAAAGGCAGTGTATAATTATAACCATAATTCAGGTAAAAGAGGTAACATGTGACTAAAATTTGGAGAGGAGGCCTATGTCTAGATACAGTCACATCAAAGGCTGCGATACATGCTCCCACAGATGCGTTAAAGTTATTAGTTAACTCATAAATGTAAAAAACCCAATAATTACTTTAAAATTCAAGGAAAAATCCAGATTACATTCCTTTTTTCTGGAAAAAGTTTTCCCTTCTAGGATAAACTGATATACGAAATACAATGTGTTTTAATTAGTTGGCAAAAAATCTATTTAATTAATTTAAATTACTTTTCGCTAAATTGTGTAATAGAAATAATTATCTCCTTCGATACTAATAAACATTTAGAAAAAATTATAATAAATACCCAAAGTATCTGCAAAGTAATTTTTTGCTTAACTTATAATAAGATGTAATGAAACATTTTAGAAATCGTAAACTAAATATTAAAAAAATATCTTGTAAAAACATTTCGTTTAGGTCTCAAACCCAAAAACGATGATCAGTAATCTACTTAAATTAAGATGTCAATAGGTAATAAAATTCAGAAAACACGAACATTATGATTAATATTAGACAGACGTGTGCATAAAAACGTATTTACATAAGGGACACTTCCGAATATTTTATTTGCTAGATGAAGATGAAAAATTACTCTTTTATTAATTCAATGTCACCTATTTTGCTCTTACATTATCGCATGTACCATTTTCCCCCATGCACGTAATACCACACTGAAACAACGAAAGTAGCCAATGGATGGAAAAATTTAACACTAAATTAAAAACGAAATATGAAGTTATTAATAGTAACGATAGTTTTGATAAGAGATAGTTTCGTAAAGAGGTCTCTGTTTAGACTCTTATTTCCGTGGCTACAACACATTTGGCGACTTCAAAAGGCTACGCTTCTCGCAATGCCAGGCATGCATTGCATGATAGGTTACTATTTCCAGAAAGAAAAGGTATTTATTTTATTTCCGCTGACTAGCTAGAGATGTGTGACTCCACGATATTTTTCTTCGATTATTTCGATTGCTCAAACATATCGAGTGCTCACAATTACTTTCCTCTTTATCGGTTTAACACTCGCGTCTTGGTCGAACTACGTGCGATTGGCTCGGCTTCATTCTCGTCTGTGGGATTGCCAATCCATTTTATTTAAGATTTTACTTTAATATTTGAAAAGCAATTTGATATTATTAAAATTAAATAATTTCTTTTTTGTAACCTATAAAATAAAAAGTTATTCGCCAAAATACCTTGC
Source organism: Druceiella hillmani (assembly GCA_039881145.1). Classification (NCBI taxonomy): domain Eukaryota; kingdom Metazoa; phylum Arthropoda; class Insecta; order Lepidoptera; family Hepialidae; genus Druceiella; species Druceiella hillmani. The sequence continues at coordinate 10,112,686 of JAYKKI010000034.1, forward strand.
GGTTGTGTCGATATTTTTTCAAATACTTATTATTTATATCCGTGTGCGGATGAAAATAGACTCCATCAACTTTATTGAGTGGTTTGTAACTTAAATTAAATTTCCTCTCCATTACCTGTCAATCAACGATTTCTCTTTTATAGCAGTGAATAGTATAATTGATATATCTTTGACATTTCCCTTCAATAATTAGATTCGTGTCTAATTTTGTTGAAAAAGTCATTGAAATTAAATTGCATATTTTTTTTTCTAATTTATCAATTGAAAGATATTCATAAAATTGAAACTTAAATAAAATATTTTTTATTAATGTCAATATACCCTACACCAAGATGAGACACATTGGGTTTATAATATTTGACGGCATTTTATTCTCAACGGAATTCAATTTTTTTCGTTCAGTTATTTAACGAAGGATATCGCCAGTAAGGCAAATCTTTAAGTCTTAAATAAAGCTTTGACAATTAATAAAATAATATATTATTTAAAAGCTTTTGACCATATCTTCCATCCTGTAACTTTTCAACTTTTAAACCTAAAGCATGGCTTTAGTTAGCTAAATTGTAAAATGTTTAATTTTGTAGAATAAAATTTATTTTCTTGCTTATTTAAATTAGTCAGTTTTGAATTTTGCTTTTATTGTTTGATTTTTAAGTGATTGTACTGATACAGACTGTATAAATAGGCATCTATAACATTGGTCTTTAAACTTGCCTTTTTATTAAGTTATTATTATTTTTTCAAATTATTTGGGTCAACCCCTACTTCTATATGTTTATTTTTTGTAAGTCACATATCTTTATATATTTCTTTTTATATATGTAGATCACACTATTTTTCAATTGTTTTTATATATGTGGATGGTAGCTCTGGGGACATACACTGAATATATCCAAAAGCGAAATTTCATAATTATTTTAGCAAGATGAGTGGTCTTGTGTGTGCTCAAAATATGATTGTACAGCTTTGGTTGGGTTCACGAAATATTTTAATGTTTTAATTGGATAGAGTGCCCATTTATCCCGTGCTTTTCTTAAATTATTTGCCAATATTGTACACTGGTGAAAATTGTATTTAAAAGACAGTGGTTTATGTTCATAAGGAGCACTTTATATTTGGAAGAAATATATTCATTCGGAGGTACACAGAATATAAACCATCGATCACAATAAACGATGAAGTTAAGAGAAAAGTGCGTATTGCAACTCGTATAAGATAGAATTCCCAAATTTTCGATATACCTCAAAGCTTTCACTTTTTTTTTAATTGATGCAAATTAAAAAAAAAGTGATTTTGATTAAGAGTTCTATTCAAATGCTACTACTTTTAGCATCTTCAAACTTAAAAATTAAAAATGTATCAGTGATTAAACATGAAAAAAAAATGTATACGTCTGCACCCTGCATTTATGTGTGTAGAAATGTATATTAAGTCGTTTATTTTCGTATTAACTGAGATCTCCTTATGAAACATATATTTATTAATTTCTATGTACATGTCAACATTTTCAGGTAGGCAGTTTGAACATAATTCCATTCTCTTGGTCGTTTTTGATCGGTTTTACTCCGTAAATAAATTATTTTATTTGATAATGATTTTTAATTTTGGAAAATTAAAAACTACGTTATTGCGCTTTGTTTAAAAAAAACTATTCTTTTATGTTGATATTTAATCGATATTATACAAGTTAGAAAGAATTAAAATTGTATTCTTATACCCTTGGATATATTTAACATAATTACAAAATATTAAAAACTGAAAATGTAGGTTTTTAAAAAAACATGATGGCATGATAAATCTACAATGATGAATTAATGTAAAAAATTATTTAAAGTCCTTCGTTCAGAGTCAGGTAATCGTTATGGTGCAACTTTAAAATACTTAAGAACGAATGACATTTTTAAGGTAAAAATCCTTATCTTACTGATGACAGTATCTGACTGAACACCATCAAGTAGTTTTGTGTAATTATTTATTACACACCACAAATTATGTACAGTGAACGAAAATTTCATTGTTAGCTAATAAAATAAATAAATCCAGATTATTCCTTAATTATCGTTAGTTTTCATCTACTTAAGACATCGACTGCCAATATCCTACGTAACTCTTATCAATTAAATTTGGGTTATTTTCCTAATAATTTCTCTGAAGAAGTCTTAAAAAAAGACTTTTTTAACAGTAATTAAAAATAAGGACATATATTTATTATAAATAAAAATAGAAATAAAATAACATATAATTTATGCAATCATGAAGAAATTACTAAATATATACCTGATACGATTCCCCAGGTAAAAATTTTAAATTAAGCAGAATTTAACAGTTGTATTAAATTCAACATTCTTTTTCTAACCTCTCACTATGTACTATTTTATAACAAGAGTCTAAAATATTTCATTAAGTTAATTAAGATAAAAAAAATAGTTTGAAATACATGGAAATGTATTTGAAGAAAATTTCCAGGAACTAAACAAACGTATCATGATAATAACATTAACGTCACGTTTTCTCATTAGTTTTAATAGCTCCTTACAGTTAACTTGGCGTATAATACGAGTGCACCGCGAACGTAAAAATTGCTTTAAAAATGCTGCGTTCTACAATTTACAGGCTAGTTAAATTTAAGCTTTAAACTTGTGGACGCGATAAAAGTGGTAAATTAGTCGAAATAAAATGTCGACGTATTTTCCGTTTGTAGTTGGCAATTTATTACGAATTGGATATTCGCACTGCGGGAAACAACACCGAGATGTGCTCTCAATTTTCTTTCTTTGTTTTAGGGTTCCATTTCCTCCTTTATCCTTCGGAAGATGTATCATAGCTTTACAATCGAATATCTTTAGATGTTCAATATTAGACCACATATCATCTGGAATTTTAAATACAAGTAACTGCGTCGGAGCGCTGCTATTGAGATAAGCAGTTGCGTTTATTGCTTCGACCCAATATAGCTTAGGTAGGTTTGCATTTACAAGCAGACACTTAGCCTTCTCTGCCAAGGTTAGATTTATTCATTCTGTGACTACATTTTACTCTGGCTTACAGGGCGTGGTTGTCTGATGCAGAATGTCACCATGTTTTGAGTACTTTTTGAAGTTATTTTTATCATATTCAAGACCATTTTCAGAATGAACACATTTTATTTGACAGTCTAATTGTTTCTCCACTTGATCACAGTTTAAACTTGTCTAGGGCTCTACATATTTTAGGAAGAAAATAAACAAATACCTTCTTGGGATATTCGTCTATAAAGGTGATGAAACATCTGGATCCCTTAGTGACATGGTCTCCATGGCGCTACGGATATCAAAATGGAATAGTTGAAGGTGTTATGTAGTCCATGCACCAACATGTTTCAGAGGAAAGCGTATTTTTGTGCCCTGTACACATGTCACAAAGTTTATTTGTCTATTTTCTTGGATAATTGCCGACCATTAGCGTTATCCTCGATTTTTTTATATCTTGAAAATTCAGATGTCCCATCTGTTGGTGCCATAAATAAATATTTTGCTAATCAACATCAGATATATATGCATTATCAGAATATAAGTTCAGCCTGTACATATTTTCGTTTAAGCTTGCTGTGCCAACTACCTCATTGTTTTTATGTAATATTTCACAGTCTTTACTATTAAATTTCATTTTACCACCAATTTTGGTTTTCTGACTGACTGATAGTAAGTTTGTAGCCATTTCAGGTTCCAGGATAATTTTTATCAGTCCTTATAAAACTTGGTAGTTTGCTGTCATGATTGTTGTGACTAGTCACATATTAGTATTTTCTTGTAACAGGTTACCATATTCTGTCATGTACATTGAAGCGATGGAATCTATATACCAGGATTTACAGTAGAATGTATGAAAACAGCGGCATAACTTGAACTTTCTTGATGTGATTTCTTCATTGGTTCATACTTGCTCTTTGTATTTATACGTCCATATTTATTACAGTTAAAACAGAGAGGACCATTAGGTTGATAATTCTTAAAGCCTTTTTTCTTATGGTTAGCGGAAAAAAGGTGTTCTATCATATTCCTTTAATTTTGTTGCAAGATTTTATATATATTATCTATAATATAAAAATAAGTCGGGTTTTCCTTCCTGACGCTATTACTCCAGAACGCATAAACCGATTTCCACGGTTTTGCATTCGTTGGAAAGGTCTCGGGCTCCGTGAGGTTTATAGCAAACAAAATTCAGGAAAAATTTCAACAGAAAAGCAGGAAAACAGGGAAAATCATTTTTCACATACAGCGCCACCTCTGATACATAGCATGTACTACAAACCAATATGGTTTTGCATGGTTTTGGAGCAGATGACGCCAGTAGTTTAAGTAGGTGGCGCCGGTGCGTGTACATTGTTTGACAGCTACTCATTGTACTCTGCTCAGTTAATTTGTTATGCGCACGTTCTTTCAAACGCTGACTTAAAACCGGTATTGTGTTCACTGTGAAATTGTGAAATTGAGGTTAAAGTTATTCGTTTCCTAACAGATCAATTGGAAACCATCAAAACAATCACGCGTATTGTGCAAATTTTTAGTCAATTTCAACAGCAGGCATTTGTCATTTTTTTGCAACTGTGTAAATTATATGGATCGTGCATTTGAGGTTAAATTCACCAGTCTGTCCATAGTCCAAAATGCCTAGAGGACGACGTGCGAACATCGGCCGCCGCACAAGACATGCAAGCCAGCAACAAGTGTATTCACAGAACTTAAGCGGAGAAAGACAAAATATAATAAGAGAAAATGCCCGATTGAGACAACGCGTGAGCACACGAAGATGATTGGCATCATACAATCGCTTGGCATTCCAATATGATCCAACTGCGAACTACAGTGATAATAAATTATTAATGTATGTATTCCTCGAATACCAATGATTCCGACTGATCTTCCGTTTGACTTCAAACGATTGCAATTTCCGGTTCACCTTGCGTTCGCAATGACAATTAACAAGTCGCAAGGCCAATCGCTTAGTGTTTGCGAGATAAATTTAGAAAATCATTGTTTTTCACATGGGCAGCTATACGTTGCGTGTTCACGAGTTGGGAAACCATCCGCTTTGTTTGTGTTAACGTCAGATCAAAAAACAAAAAATGTGGTTTACCAAAGAGCACTTCAGTGAAACGGATAATTTGCGGACACGTATAACGCTTCGATTCAGTATTTACTTTGGATTCACTTTAATTTTTTACTTAGAGAAGTTCAACTAAATTACACTCCATTTATGTAATCGAAATGAATTCATTACTGTTGTGAAATGAAAAATTTCTTCATCTTTTAATCCCCCAACGAAATGTTACAAAAAACCAAGCCATCTGGTGGCGAAACGGAGTTCGCCGGGTTTGCTAGTATATATATATATATATATATATATATATACATATATACATATATATATATATATATATATATATATATGTATACATATATATATATATATATATATAAGACTAATCTGCACATATAATGTAACTGTAAAAATGAACTGTCTCTACATTGTAGTTTTTCACGAAAAAAATATTTAGGTGCTCATGATACAAGAATAGAACACAAAAATTGTATTTTTTTATTTCTTCTCTTTGTTCGTGCCTTTTGAACACGGGATCAGCCAAAAAATACTCACCCAATTTAAATTAATTTCCTTGGAAACTAGAACGTTGAACTTGAAGTATTTTACAGTGTTTCATTTAAATAGGTTTAACCATTCAGAAAGTATGCAAGTTTAACATTTCCAACAATTTACTAGCATTACAACACAAACAGCTCTATAGTTAATCGATGCGTAGTTATGGCACAAATAATTTATCTACGTACATTAACAGATGGTGTTGCGTGTATTGTAAATCATGCAACAAAATTGTCCACCCATTTTCCACCAATGTATATAACATTGGTGAAATAAACATGACAAAGAGCGAACTATGGAGTGGTGCCGAAAGGATAAGTCCTGGAGTAAGTAAGCTGAATGCAGACACATAAGAGCAGATATCGTTTTCGGTCGTGCGCACATAAATATTTTTGATTATGTATATATCGTATATACACAAGCTTACTTTATCTCATTTTCTTATGTATTTTATCGATATTTTATTTATTTATTTACTTTGGTACGTTTAATATCAGGCCATATCAAATAAATTCTTACATAGTTCATGGTCTATAGATATGGACAGATTGTAGAATTAACGTGAACCTTGTAAATATTTAAGAAAAACTTATATAGAAAAACCTAACCAAAGTAATGAAACATAAAAATATTGCTTTTGGAACATTTGTCCCTTTGTTGTGAGCCTATTTATTTGTTCGTGCATCACGCAAGAACAGTTGAAAGAAGTTGAAAAAAGTCTACTATGATAGATTTTATTAAGTCGGGAGTAACATAGGGATATTAATAGGTCCCAAATAACTATGTTTTAGAGTACATCTTTAACACTGGAGCGCGTGCCCTTATTTAATACCTTATTAATACGTCAGCCAGTACCCTTATTTAATACGTCAGAACATGCGTGGGAGGCAGGCGATCCCAAATTCAGTTTACTCGGCCGGATGGTAATAAATATACAAAGCAGTTATTATATTATGAAAAACGAACTTCGATTTTTATCACATTTTAGTGCTTTGAATTGAAAACCAGTCATTTTATATTACAAAGAAAAAAATTAACAAAATAAACTGTTTTTAATATTTGTACCATAATCAACTGAGTTTAAAAACAAATAGAAATAACGATAATATAATTAACTTTGGTGACAGTCTGGACATATCATCATCTGATAATTACTGCAAATCCACTTCAAACATAGGTTACATGGTCTACGAGCGCATAACTCATATCAGCTCTTTCCACCTTTTTTAGATATATTTTGGCGTGGTGCTATTTCAGGTAAACTTAAAAGCAGCTCTCCTTTTATTTTTATTCTCTTTGTCATATTTTCCTTTTCAACCCTTAACTGTATGGGTAATTTTACCAATTCGAAAGCAATATCATGTAGGAAGTGTGGTCGGACAATTTTTGTTTAATGGTATTGTTCCACTAATATTGAGAAGACCGCAAAATATAATCCGCGGCCAGCGTCGACTGTAGCGTGAGACATCAGATTTTTGACACATTTTATCAACCATATCCATCCCACACTTTGTATGATGAAAGGTAATTATTTTAGGTTTGCGAGCTTCACCGGTAGCATCATCAATTTTGTCGTCATTGTGCATTGTGGATAGCAACAAAATCATTTTCTTTTCCCTTGTTACAAAGCATATAAGGTACAGTCGATCCGATAATCGAACAGTGAGCTCTTTTCCTCTCTACCGACAGTTTTCAGTAAGTTGGGTGGTAATTCGGGTTTATTTTTTGTCAACGTACCCATAATCGTATTTTTTTCTTTAGTAGCTCCAGACTGACTGGAAGACTGATGAACCAGTTGTTTTCTGAAAAGAGCCATCGGACTGCATACCTACGTATATATCAAAATTATATACGTAGGAATACTTAGTGTCTGTAAGTATGAACAATTTAATACTATAATTTTGCTGGCTTATTTCATAAATACATAATGAACCTGCACCGGCCTCGAAAAGCTACCAGTTGCTCATCCATCGTTAAACTTTAAGACGGTGTTTAATATTTGAGGCAGTAAGAACTTGAATTGACTTACAGACTTTGTATTTTATACCAATTCAATTCCAGCGTCGTACGAATGCCCCTAAAAATTTGACGCCCTGATCTCTTCACTGCGATAGCTACAAGTAAACCAAGAAATGCCCGCGTCTCAAGCAAATCAGTTGGCTTTGCATAACTCTTTCTCTTTTGGTGTTTATCTTTGATTATATCAATGTAAATATTAGCGCAGTTCAAAAGTACCTAGGAAATTTCTAATTCAAAGAAATAATTCGAAACATTCTAGAGCACTAGTTGTTTCCTTTGCAGCCTTTTTTAGCCCTGCAGATCGGATGATAATATTGTGAGTACGATATCGTGTTGGTGGAAAAGGTTGTTTCTTCCAGATTGTGATATTCTCGCTTTTCCGCACTCTTGTCGGTAAAAATGTCATGTTCTTAACCAGGTTCTAACTCACCAGTACCTTCTTGCTCTATACTAGAGTTATGCAGAGAGTGAATGATGTGCTCCTTTTCTGAAATTTGTTCTTCCGCTTTGCTCTCACTAATATCATAATCGACCAGTGTTTTTTCGAACCATGATTTTGCAATTATATCCAGGGGTAATGGCATATTTGTTATCTGTCAATAAAATAAAGTGACTGTTTGATTGAATTCACAAAATAAACAAAAAAGAAGTCATAATATTTACGAATACTTACCACAGTATATATGCACTAAAAAGTTCCACAAACGATCGCATGGAGTCATGTGTACCCCAAACTACTTCAAAGACTCACAACTCAAGCGATAGGGCCGAGTGAGTACCTGCGGACTACTAACCGCTTAGATTGGCTACTGAGCAAAACTAAGCTAGGCGCTCAAGGTCAAAAAATTTCAACTCACTAAGTTATTGGTCATAACAGAACACTGCGATACATATGACCCTGCGCGTGTGCTCTAGTTTTAAAGAAAGAAACTGTTGAGCGTTCAATAGTTCAGTAGATTTACCATTTTAAATAAAAAATACGTCTAAGTTAGCAATAAGATTTTCTTGTGACTTTTAACCAACTTAGGGATTATGTTTGGAGATTAAAAGGAAAGAATGCACCCTTTTCTAATTAAACCATATCAATATATTACCTGTTGTGAAACAGTTCACATAAATTTTTAAAAGAAATGTTACAGAAATTTGAAGACATGGGTCTACAGTCACATTTTACAGGTAGGTTACTATGCTTAAAATAAAATTTCATAGGATAAGTAATAGATATGTCTTTCAATTAGCAGAGAAAACAGTTTCCAAATCGTTTTCGAGAAAGGTATCATAAAACTATTTTCACCTGTATAATTTATTAGAAATCCATCTGCATAATATATTAGAATCCATCTACTCACAAAGACAAAATTTTATTGTAAATTTCAATTGATTTTCCATTTCATATTTTTTTTTACACGATGTGCAGTAAAAAACGTTAAATAATTACCAAACTTCTAAAGGTGAATATTTAGGAAACGTATATTTTCATATCATCGAAATATATACTAAAGAAATTGAACAACTCGAGTCTTGGAAAATAAACGCAAATTGTGTATTTTAATTAATTTTGGCCCCAAAAATTTACTATGAGGTGTTTTGCAAAGCAAAATCTGTCTGCTTTGTTATTTTGCCAGCTGGCAATGTGTTCTTTGTATCTTGTGGTAAAATATCTTCCTGTTTGATCTATGTGTACGCTATTACAATCGTTACATTTAAATTAATAGATAACGATCACCCTTACCCTCATACCGGCAATAACCAAATGCAAAAGGCGATAAACTCAGTATCCTAGAAATGTTGGAAATAAATAGGTACAAAAGAGGCGCTAACGTTTAATATATTAAATGAACAAATGAATACAATATTATCACCCATGCTTAATATCTTCTAGACATAATATTGATGCTGCAATACACTTCAAATTGTTTCAGCCCGGTTACACATCTAAATAAAAATATAAAAAAATAAATAAAATGGGAGAAATTTAAAATTAGTGGTCTAACGTTGTTCTAACCATCAGATACCCTTGCTATTACGTAAATATATTTTTGAGAATAATACCTATTTAATTCTATTATGCACACCGGAATATTTGCATTGTATAACCTAATAGAATAATCTAATAAAATTTATTTTCACAACCCCGACTTCCTCTATTGTTTTATATAATATATTAATGCTGTTGGAAGTTTCTAAGATTTAATCTTCGCCAATAGCCCACCTGAAGATGTTGTAATAAAACGAAACCTAGGTCGTGGTAAAGCACTCAAAGAAAGTAGTAATGATACTAAATCATGTAGTTTCATTTAATTGTGACTTATCGCTTATTTTATCTTTTATATTGAACAATCTTACAATAAGCAATACTATCCTTTTTATAATTTTTTTAATTTAATCTTTAAGTATTCACATACACGCACGCACCTATACTCGTACATACACATAAATGCGCACTTATTAAACAAGCATATACGCATACAATCACACAACCTTAGAATTTATAAAAATAAAGGAAACAAATTTCTTTATGCAATTATGTTAAGCTTAATATTCCTGAGGATATAGGGTACTACATTTGTACGGATTAAGGCCGAGTTACGACTTTTTTTCCTTCGAAATATAGAACTCCGGAAATTAGAATAAATTATTAAAACTTAAACCTACAATATAAACAATTCATTAAAAATAAATTGTTGATATTATTTTATTGTAGTTTATACTTGGAAAAAAAATTATTTCATAACTTTATTGGTTAATGCATTCTTTCCACAGCAGATTACAATCAATCTGGTTTCATTAATTTAAAACTTATTCTGATAGCGAAATTAATAATTAAAACTTATTTTATTTTAAAAAATTATCATATTCTCATCTCATTTTGCATGAACTATTTTTTAAATTAGGATAATAATTTTATTTCCTTAAAATAATTAAGTAACTGTCGATTTTAAATAGAACCTTTAAAAAAGTGTTTGCTATCTGAACTGTGGTTTAAATTTTTCGTTCACTTCCTTAAAATATCGACCATGTTGCCGAAAAGTTTATTCTATGATTACTAAAATTATTTAATTTTTATTTGATACGATGAATCAAATTGTGACTTTCTAAACAAAAGGATTATATTAAAACAATGCTTTCAATCTGTACTAATTACCATTTCAGTTGACTGTTTCACACCTACACTACAGTTTTCTAGAAGTTATTTTAAGAATATATATTTACACCTACAGCAGAACTTTTAGAGTAATGTAACATTATAACATTCTAATTTAAATAACTCAAAATCTACTTTACTTGAGCAGCAATAAAAACTAACACGTAGGTCGTACATTTATGAGTTAAAAGTGAATCCTTTTTCTCACGTGTGAAGTTACGATTTCTCTATTTCAATAAGTTTTTTGAAGACTATATATTTACACCCAGCGTAGAACTTTTAAATTTAAGTAGCATTATAACATTTTCATTTTAATAACAAAGAATCTGCCCTACTTAAGCAACATTAAGAAACTCACATGTTAGTAGTATATTTATGGGTTAAGAGCGAATTCTTTTTATACTCACTTGAAGATACGATTTCTGTTTTGAAAAAATTCGCGACCTTTTAAAAGTACTTGCTTTGATCTGTTATATTTAATATATGCTTTTACATTTATAAATATACCACTTCAGAAGTACGATATATGTGAAATCAAAAATTCCGTTGACATAAATAGATTAATTCTTCGATTCACTCACTGTTTATAAATGTTATGACAATAATGGCATATAACAACGACAAATTGTTATGTGTTTCTAAGTGAAAAATTTAATAATTTCACTTTAATATGCTTGTAATAAAAATTAGTATGACACTTAATGAGTTTGACCATTTTATAAACATCCTATCTCTCTAGTATAAATTTTGTTCTAAGTTAAGAAAATAATCCCATCTATTTATTTTTCAAATATTAATAACATGCCATCAACTCTGAGTGCTTTTAAGTGTTTCGTATTCACTTATCACCAATCGATTCTAAAGTAATTCATAATGGTTAATATAATTTGCTGCAAACTGCTTTCCCTACATCAAATTTCTTCCTTAACGGAGTCGGAGTACACAAATTACTTTTTAGTATCAGTAAATTTGCAATAATTAGATATTCTCCTGAGCAGTCTCCCATTATTCTTAATAATCTAGTAGTTACGTAGGAATTAGTTCAGGAAAGTTATGTGCCTCATATTTCGTATGATGTTAATATCATAAATATTACTTAAAACATTATAAAACTTATTAGATCGTGTTTTTAAATACTTCACATTTATAAGATAATTAAATATATATTTAAGGTAAATATATACTAATCTTTAAATACCTTTAATTAAAAGCTAGGTCTGATCATAGACATCATTTTTCTTTATGAGGACACTTTCATTGTTAATAAATATGTTTAGAAACGGTCTACTACCAGATTTTTTCCGCTTTTAGGGTTCTGTACCTAAAGAGAAAATGCGAAATCCTAATAAGATCGTTTACTTGTTCGTCCGTCTGTTGGTTGGTTCAAACATTACAGCCGCGTTTCTTAGAAATTAAAATTTAACCACGTTTAAGTAATAAATTGAATTTGGGATAGTGATAAAGTATGATGATCTGTATATAATTCAATAGCTAACTTTCCATAATATTTATAAGCGAATGAAATAAAGAGAAGAAAATAATTTCATTTATCCCGCGAGATGTGAATTGAAATATAACGTTATAATCATTTCAAATTGTTTTTTTGGGAATTGTTATTAAAATAATTCGAGAGAGATTTTGTAAAACGATCTTTGGGCCCTAGTTTTGGAAACTACACTTAAAATTATAAAAGAATTAATTTACTAGAAGTTTACAGGAAAATTATAGCGACGAATCGAAATCTTTAAATTTTCAAAAAATTCACCATATTTTTAGGCCTATAAAGTTAGGTAATATATTTACATATTGCAAAATAATGGGATACTGGAAGAATGCTGGGATGTTTCCAAGTTCTCTTATTTTTCTTTATTCAACTGTTTCTTTCGTCGTAGAATTTTTAATGTTTGCATAATATTTGCTCCATATTTTTACTTTAAATTGTCCAATTCTTATCACATTTAGCATTAACAATAATAAATTCTTATGAAATAAATATATCTATTCTGATTTGCAGTGAATATTTGGGTTTATTTAGTAGAAAATAGAAAAGTGAAATAGTTGAGAAAAAAACTATATGGAGGTACCGAAAAACGTTTTTTGAATACGTTCATTATTTTCACTACGCTCATCTTCGCGGGAAACCCAGACAATGAAGTAGCGTTTAAATCTTTTTTGTAACAACTGAAATTAACGTAAGTCAAAAATGCCTTAAATGAAGGAATAATAGTGATTTGTTTTATTAATAGTTAGTATCTTTGTGTTATTTCTTTACTTAATTTTAATTTTATATATGTTTGTAGAAATTCATTATTCACAATTAAATGAAACTACGTGATGCAGTATTATTTCTACTTTCTTTAATTTCTTTACCACGACCTAGGTTTCGTTGTATTACAACATCTTCAGGTGGGATATTAGCAAAGATAATATCCCACTTGCTAATATCCCACCTGAAGATGTTGTAATACAACGAAACCTATGTCGTAGTAAAGACATTTAAAGAAATTAAAGAAAGTAGTTTCATTTAATACATACACATTTTCATTTAGTACATCACATAGTTTCATTTAATTGTGTATAATTATATAAATATAACTTAATTGTAAACTAAGAAGCAGGCGAATAATTGTAAATGTATTGTCTACCAATGAAGAAGTAACTACAATCAATTACATGACATACATACCTATATTACCGGTTACTCACGTCAATATAATGCTTCGTGTATTTAATGATATTTCAATTAATCAATTTTAATCCGCTCATTTGATAAACTAAGGAAATTTTAATGACTTAAATATTTATACATCATTGAGTACTCAAAAATTAGGTTTACATTCTTTTAACCGGATATTTTCGAAGGATAATTAAATGAAGGCTATAAAATATAGGCGTCATCAACTGCTATATTTTTCTAAGTTTAAAAAGTAATAAGATTAAAATTAAGTAAGAAAGTTGAAACTTCAGTACGTTCCGTTTGAAATAAATTTTTTTCAAGTTAAAAAATGTCTTGAAAATTTTTAAAATCGTATTTCTTAGGTGACTACTACTAGAGTGGTCGATGGAAGGGATCGTAAAACAAAACTTACACTGCAAGTTTAAAATTTTGTAAGTCTCGATTGTTTTCCGATTTGAATTTAATCAATGCTAATCCATTCTGCCAATTTCAAGTTCCGGCCAGATGGAGTAAAAGATGTCACTGGATCGAGTAAGAAGCTCAAGAAAATTCGAACACTGAAGGTGCGGGAAAGCATGATAGCCGTAGTCGTTAAGAATTTAAAATTAATATAAAATAGTACATAGTACAACAGCAATAGTACAACTTTCTATAACATTTTTGATACGTTTTATATTAATGTACTTGTTTTTTACCTCATGTAAAAGTTCGTTTCGCTTCATAATAATATTCAAGAATATTTTTTTCTTGAAAAAAAATAACGCTTTTTATTTAATTGCGTAGAAAATTTACATATATATTCATTAAGATTGAACTATTTTACTTTCTTTTGTTAACTGATATATTTTCTGCAATATTAGAGTATTGTTACGTTGTTATGTTTATCATGTCGTAATTGTAACTGTATCTCTTTTAAACGTATTAAAAAATATTGACCATCTATAGAAATTTAACTACAATTTTCAGGAATGTGGGATGTCATAATTTGCTAATGAAAACTCCGCGAGGTATCATGTTTTCAATAACTGCTCCTATTAGTATATGTTTATGTGACAGTAATTTTGAAGCATCGTAATTAATTATATTTTTAAAGTAATAAATAATACTTATTTTAAAATAGTACATAATGTATATCATGTATTGCGGTGAACCCATTCCACATACATATGTAAAATGAGTGAAAATATGGTTCGTGATGCCGAGCATTATGATTAGAACCAATGTATAAGATATTTTTTTATTAAAATATTTAATAAATTTCCACAAGCATTGATATGGAATATGTGGTATATTGATTTTGAATTAGGGTCTTCACGATATAAACAAGATAGATTTTCATTAATATTTGAGATTATAGGCTCGCTGTGGATAAATAGAAATAGCGATGTTTATAATCGAGATTTATTAATGTGTCCTATAAAGAGTGCCGTTTTTTTGTTCTCCAATGGTCAATTAATAATTTAACAAAAGGTTTTTTAACTTGTACTTGTATATTCCAAAATTGTTTTGTAAAGTCCTATAGTCCGAGTTCTGAACTATTAATGATATGACACACCTTATATTATTTATGACTTTATGCGTTCATTAAATTTAATTTATGACGAGAAATGTTGGTTAAAATTAAGATGTATATATATGAATCAAATGTTGCTTTTAACGTCGATATAATATTATTTAGAAATATTACTAAATACCCGTATATTAGGAATTTCTCCATTCGGTGGAGTAAAAAAATCCTTCAAAAGTGATAATGTCAAAAGGATGTTTTCTGTCACATATATTTCTAAAATTAGAAAAATAAATTATTTTTGTGTTCTGTGTATGCATATGACATAAAGACATAGGATAGATATATATTTTAGAAGTCGATAGCACGTTCTATTGACAGTGTGAACAGACATTAAAACAAATCGCATTTAATGTGAATTTCTCGAACTTCGTTAACAGAATTTAATTTATTTTTTCGCTGCTTCGGATGAGACGTATTTAATTTTACCCAGTTTTTCTCTGTTAAGAGAAGATCCTTTTGTAAATTTTTGCCTTAAGCTTTTGACCGTGAAATTTAAGTTAATTAGTAAAATTTAAGTTAATTTAAGTTAAAAGTTAGTTAATTTGAAGTTTCTCAAGCATTTTTAAGGGAAAAACAGCTATATAACTCACAATATGTTAAATAAATTGTTTACCTAAATTTAAATTAGGATGATTTTTAATTTTCTTTAAATATAAGTTAGGTCAAAATATCTTTTTATAATATGTTCTTTCGTTTTGCCTCCACTTGTTTTGACCCACGTTCAAGATATAACATTAGTTCAGTTATCATAGCCCCTAATCCACCACTTACGAGCTGAAATTGAATTAGTGAAAGTAATTTTTTTTCATATTTGCCTTTTCGGTCCTTTTAAGTTCTAAGTCCATTGGTTCTTTGGACAAAGATATATTATTCCTTTTAACACCGAATTATCTTTCTATCTATCTTCAATTTACACTTTATATAAACTGTCATAGCATTTCATACCTAGAATAATTTTGTTGAGTAGTAAAAAAAATTAGTAATATTTTTTTTTTAATTTAAAGAAACTTTTCGATTCTTTTGCATCGGTTCAGTAATTTATAATAAATACCAAGCTTTAAAGAAATAATGGCATCATTTCTTCAAATACGTTTTTATCAAGTCTATTGATAAAGTCGTGATATATCATACTCATTAAAAAAAAAATTATGTTCTTTGATTGAAGTTTGTTTCACAGTTGAGAAGGAACTTCGGATGTTATCGTTCAGGTATATTACTGGCATAGTCATTTCCATTGCTCGTTGAGCGACTGTATATTTATGGATTGGACTAGACGATGTTGAAATGTGGACCCTATTTCAATGACATAGGTCATTACGGACAGAACGTAAGGAGTATTTAGTGACTGCGGAACCGGCAGTAAAAAGATTAAACCTTATCTAGTCCAAATGAATTCTTGAATGTTGTGAGTCGAACATAACTTTAACTTTGGTCAGGGAAATAAGATTTAGTCAACAAACCCCGAGATGAATTCGCCATGTTTATTGATGCTGTTTACTTTTCAATGTAAGGTTTTGAAAACCTTTTAAACTTCCTGGAATTTTAATTTAGTTCTAAGCTTTTCAGTTTATCAGTCACGGTACTGCCTTATAGGAATAGATGTAGATGACAAATTTGGCTAGGAAGATCACGAACGTTGTTCTATGTACAATATTTAAGGATTTGTTGTTTTGTGGTAACGTAATATATAGACTTTATAGTGAGGTTTCTGAGATACGTGACATTCTCCTCCAAGTTTTCATTTTTACTCTGCTTTCTATTAAAGAATGAGTATATGGTAAACGTGTACTGATGCCGTAACCTCACTTTAAAATTTTTTAGACATTTCATATTTGATGAGATTTAACTTATTATACCTTTTGATTAGGTTCCTCTAAATTCTTTATTTTGCACCTCGCCTCTTAAACAGTTAACGATTTATTTGGTTAGAGTTATGCTCTCAATATCATAGTAATGAATTTATGGTCAATGAATTATGTTTATAATAATCTTATTATTAACTTAACAAAATAATTACCAAAACTTATTTTCACCAGGTTAGAGGATGTAACGATTTTTTTTTATTTACGGAGCAATGCGCTCACAAAATTAATTCTGTATACGTTATAATGTTTAATCTGAAGCCATACAAGTTTTTTTGTAATAATTGACTTAGATAACTTGCGAAGAAAAAAGAAATGTTTCCAAAACTAATACATAGTGTAATGTTCTTACGAACCTTTTTTTCTCCGATTTCGTAAATTTATTCAAATTGGCAAAATCTTCGTAATTAAAAATTGTTGCAAGTATTTTTAAGCAAAATATTGTATAGATTAGAGTTTACACTTGGATCTATTCGAATAATAATTATTATATATATAATGTATTTTACAAAAATAAAAATATATTTAGAAATCGAACTAATGAAATGGTGGCTGGCTTCTTAGGTGAGTTAAATTATATATTTGGTTTTTATATGAAAGATTGACTGTCATGCGTTCTCAAGGAAAGTTTTTCGCATATAACCTATTGATCTTTGAATGGCGAAATGAAATTCAAAGAAATATCAACAAATTGTTATGAGGAAAATGTAACATACAGTACAGCAAAAAATATTGAAATTAGACGGAATATAAAGTTCTCAGAATGTAGGAGAATTTTTCTAAAAAATTATACAGAATAAATGACATCGCCTTTAAAATGTTAGACGGAATATATAAATGAAAAATTAGACATTTATTGTAAATTAGCAGCGTGTAGATACTTTAGCAGCGTTTTGTGAAATTAACAAATAATAAATAAATTAAATTTATGAAATTAATATCATAGAGAATATGTAACGTGATTTGAGTAAAATATTGGAAAGTGTAACAAAATTCTTAATTCCGGACGTCCATTAATTCAACAGTACTCGTCAATTCTATATGCGTTAGTTTCCAAACGGCCGCTAGGGAACTTTACTCATTGCCGATAGAGTAAATATCAGAGGCATAGTTCATTTTATATTTCGTCATTAAATTTTTTATTTTTCGTTTTCAAAAATTATTGTAAAAGTATTTCAGTAATAGACAATTTTAGGAAATTTCCATTATGTTCAGGACAGAAATATTATCATTTAATTATTGTCTTGCTATTAGGGTTCAATCCGTTATTTTTATTGTAAAGAAAATCTAATTTTTGTTAAAAACATATTAAAATGTTATACATCTTGGAATCAACAAAGCATCTATATTGGAAAATTATAACACCGAATAATTGAAGTACTTTTGTAACAGAATGGCGTGAAATCTTGTTTGAGCAAGCAAGCATAATAATTTATAGCAGTGTATAATTATAATAGCACTAAAAATGAGGAAGAAAACTTGAGTAGAAAATGTTATAATTACCACGGTAACGTTATCAAGCCACAATATAGAATACAAAGACCAAGAAAAGAAAGATATCTTGCAATACTGTTTGCGTTTTATTATTTCTGTTCACATTTATAATAATTGAATGAATTTTATTTAATATTTAATACAGAAAATACTATCAAGTACAGAAAATAATCTTATTGAAATGAAATCCCATAATAAATTTTATGGTGTATATGAACTTAGGGTAAATAATAATTATCATGACGTTTGGATAATGAGCAATAATGATTTAAGTGAAGATATTCGAAAAACTCCTGCTGTGTACGTTAAACATGTAATTTAGCTAAAAACCTACATTAAAATAATCTACAAAGGCCTAGTAGAAAATAAAAAAAATTAGAAACACTTGAAGGTCATTTTAATTGCAAAATTGATCCATGACAAATTTTCGTGTTGTTAAAGTTTCATCAAAATAATGTTTAAAATTATTTTACGTAAGGATAAAAAGTATACAAAATAGCTGTAACTTTTATGAAAATGATTTTTTACCTATAATTTTAATAGTCTGAATGAATTTATGAATCCGCTCAATAGTATTCAAAACAGTGTGCACAATAGTATTCACAGTAGTGACCTATCAAATTGCGTACAAATTATGTAATTCTATTATTGTTACCGAAGTTTGCATGTAATTTAAAAGTGTTAATAATAGTTGACGATTGCACTTACATATATATTTCTCTGTCAAACTTATAAAAATACGTACTATATAGGAAATAATAAATAAAATCGCATTAAACTTAATCCCATCGCTAGCTTTATTCCAGATATTATATATATATATATATATATATATATATATATATATATATATATATATATATATATACATATATTTCCCTAACGATAATTCATCCTATTTGTTTTGTTTGAATTGCGTGAGATTAAGACCTCAATATACATTTATAAACTATTAAAAATTTATAAAATAAATAATGTAATATATACAATTTATTGAAAGAAAATTACATTGCAGTATATACAATTTGCTTGTGAATTTTTTTCATACTTCATTAGTAAGGAGTTACTGACTACGTTATTCAAAATTAAATTTAATTTCCAATTACAATTTTTCAATCCCTTTTGTGAAAAATAAGCTGATATACAATGCTCTAATACTCTAATGTTTCAATCATGGATATAAAAATTTCAAAGACCAAAATTAAGTTGACGATACCAGTTAAAATCAATATTTTAAATACAGATCTCCAGATTATTAAATATTTTAAATACAGATCTCCAGATTATAGATTTAGTATTAAAATATTACCATGTTATTAATTTACTCGGGTGAAGTACAAATACCCTAGATTAGTAATTTAGTTTTTAAGAGTAAGTCACTAATTTATAATGATCAAAACAATTTATAAATTTTCTGTTCATGTAATTTTGTTGCCACATTCATGAAAACACGAGACACCATTATTCAAAATTCGCATTCCCGTTTTACTTATGCAGGATTTAATTTTCGAACCGTGCTTTAGTATTAATAGCCATAAAAATGCAAATCAAATTTTTTGTGATTTTTATACAATTAGTAGTAAACTAATATTAATTAACAAATATTGGTAGTCGATTCAAATAAATTTATCATAAAAAAGTCCAATAAAACTTCCCAAAAATATAAATTCGCAATGGAATATTATTCTAAATTAATTATAGTTGACAATATTGTTAAGATCTGTGTAATTTTCCAAGTTGACTCGTCGGGCTAAAACAGCCATTTAAAAAAAAAATTAATGCAAATACTTAATGCAGTTTTTGGCCGATGTCTTATTAGGAATCTAGAAAATTTTAGATTTTATCCCCTAGAGTTTTCTTTCTTGCTGGGATTTATGTCTTTTTTTTAATTATTCTCTTAAACATTTTTGGTCCTATTTTTTATGATATTCGTTACCTAGTACGTAATCGTAACTAGGATGTATCTAATGTACAGCATAATTACAGCAACATACTCTAATCAATGAAGTTACCTAGTATGTATCTAATGTACAGCATAATTACAGCAACATACTCTAATCAATGAAGCAGAAGGTAATGTGTTTTTAATTTAATTATGCATTGGCATTTTTATACAAAAGTGGTTTAGGAAAATCTTTAAGCTATTATTTGTTGTATAAATATTTTTAAAGGGGCTAAGTGTATTTTTTGACACAAAGTATTGTACCATTTAAAAAAGTTTCATTCAGAATTTTAAGGTTTTCACCATTTAAACCTTTCAAAATATAAAATTTCGACAAAAAATATTTAAGCAATTGAAATTAGTTACAAGTTTTTTACTCATAAATAAAAACGCAGATCACAATTCCGTTCTTTGAAATCTGTAAAATATTTCTCTTTTCCTTGCTTTCCCTTAGTTTGTGTTTAGATATAATATAATTATTAATTAATGGGGCAATACATTTGTCCAGTCTCTAAATTAATCTCTGTCTAGTCCCCAACGGTTCTTACTCGATTATATACGTACTTTAAAGCTCAAATGATATGTCGGGTACTCAGAAAAAGAGATCGGGATTTAGAAAAAGAGATTTTAACCATATTGAGTTTTTTAATTCAAAGAATCATATGGTATACGATATTTGTTATCCCCTTCACTGGCTCAATTACTTTTCAAAGTACATTATTTTTAAAAATGGCAAGCTGTTGTTTATCTCTCTGGGTTAAAGCCCAGGTCTTGCATGAAAAAGTAACAACAAGTATTATGATAGTCCGGTAGATAATTAGGTTCGATACAGTGCACAGGAGATTTGAGCTTAAGCGTTTTCTTTACGCCTAGAAATATTTGTTGACTGCCATAACCCTAGCTTTTATTTCTTGCTCAACCTTGTTCTGATAGGTTAGTGCTACTTCTACTCTTTTTATTTTCATTAATAAACGATTTGATTGTCAAGGAGAAAACTGTTGAGGAGAATTTCTTGTGTAGTACCTTTTAATAAAGACATTCATTTAAAGAGCGGTGATATTTACAATGACCTGAATATATTAAAATATTTTTGGCTGATTATTACACGTAATTCCTAATAAACATAAAACAACTGAGATTGATTGACTTAGAATGGTTCATCTAAAGATGAAAATTATCAATATAACCTACGTTTAGTATCAAACAATCTAGTACTTAGATTTATATTGCAAACTGAGGAATAACAAACAATGGTCATCATTTTTGCCTTGGATGATGAAGTAGTTCCTAATATCAGATAACAAAAACCACATTTGAAGCTGCAAGTAAGTTTGAATGTAAAATGAAATTATTATTATGTTGGTTAACAGAATGGTATTTATACATAGTTCCGTAAAATAAAAAAAAATATATTCTTGGGTTACAATGTTTTGATAAAAAAAAACAGGTTAATAGCTCGTCGTTTTCTTTGCAAAAATTAATTTCATTTTATTCGTTTGAAAATTATTATTTCCCAAAAAATATCTGGTCATTATGCTAATAGCAATTCATCATTTAAATATATGATTCAAATAAATAATATAAATACGCATTTACTTTGAAATTAATCATTTAGGATCGAAAAATTTACAAAACAGGGAAAGAAACTGCCCACCATTTATAGTCTCCACAAATACTGAAAAAACGTACATTTCTCAATTGTGTAATCGTAAGTTTTGGAAGCGTAATATTTATTGTGTTATCTAATTTTAAATAATATGAAAAACACGACCAACTGCGTGTCTGGCTCACGTTTAGAACATTCCAAACTCCATTTAAAATGACGATAATTTTTATCATAAGTCATCACTACTTAATAATTTAATAAAATATTAAATAATATCTAATACAATTAAACCTTAGTTAGAAGATTACCGAATATTATAAAAAAAAATATCTTTGAGAAGCTTATAAGCAGCCCTTTAAAACAATACCCCACGCTACATATAAAATAAAAAAAAAATGTACATGATTTGCCGGAATAGAAATGTCCATAAAAATTCTCGAATATTATTTAATAACAAAAGTTTTGACATAAAATAGTTGGAACATTAAACAAAATATTAAATAATATCTAATACAATTAAACCTTAGTCAAAATATTACCGAATATTATATAAAAAAATATCTTCGAGAAGTTCATAAGTAGCTCTTTAAAACAATATCCCACGCTATATATGGAAAAAATTGTGTACATGATTTGCCGGAATCAAAATGTCCATAAAAATATTGTCGAATATTGGTTAATAATAAAAGTTTTGACAGAAAATAGTTTTAACAGAAAATAGGTAGATGCCGAGAGGTAGACATGTAATTAATCTTTATCAGATTCCGTTTCTGTTTTTGCTGTACCGACACTTAACATAGAGGTGATATTCGGAAAAATATGTATTAAATTTTTCTGTTCTAACTTGAAAAATTCTGATTTTAAGACATCACTAGGTTTTAAAAGAAATGAACTTTATTTTGAAGAAAAAAATCTAATTTCTTGGAACTCATAAAACTAGAAAATTTCAAAATAATTTCGATTCAGTTTAAATTGTATTTAAAACGCTTTGACAAGATAATTTCTTTGTTTTTTTTTTCTTCTTTTATCGCGTCCTTATATATGTTTTATTTTTTTTGGCCGAAAATATTAAATGGCTATTATTATTAAATTATTTGAGAAATTTTAGATGAATTTTGGAAATGGTTATTACCGAAATATAAAGTTGACTCCAAAACTTGTATTCTTTCTTAGTTAAGGATAGAAATATAGTACTGGTTTGGAAATAACATTTAAATTTTACCAACGTAAATTAATTTCAAGTAATACCTTACGGGCTGGGAAATGAACCTCGCTTGTACTTCTTAGTTAGATAATTTATTATTGCATGCATTGCATCTGACAATTTAAAAAATTTTCTTTGAACTTTATTCAAACGAAATAGTGTTATGATTTAGTAAATAATTTTACTATCATTCCTGAAATTAAGTTGCCAATGTTTCTTTAATTCCCTCTGAATCTTTCCTTATATTTCGATACTTTTAAGGAAAAACTGGTTTCGATATGGTTGTAGTTAAGCAAATGTCTAAAGTCAACATTGGTTTTGTTTGACCTCACAGATTTCTTACTATGAGGGGGGATACTTCTTCGAATATCTTTCCGGTATTACCTAAAGAGATCCTTAAAAGTAATCGCAGAAAGTATCATGTTCACTGTAATCCTTCTATTGTATTACAGAGAAAAGCTTCGTTTGTTTGTTTTTTAGAAATTCCTGTAAAAACTTCTAATTATATGTTTAAAATAAATATCATAGTCATTTCGAGCATGCGAGTGGGGAATGTTTTACGTACACAAAAGTATCATGTCACAGTACATTATTATATTATTGTTAATTAAAATAAAAGGCTAATAACAACTGTATTCATAAAGTAAATATGTAGAAATACCTTAATCAAATAACATAATTTTTCTCGTGCGAAATCTTGGTACTCCAAATTTCTTTTAATATCCTCAATAAGAGCGTCATAAGTTCATAATTAAAATGAATTGATTAGCTAATCTAATTAAGTGTTAAATTAAAATCATCGGTAAAAACTGCTTTCTTACTGCTTCAAAAAGCATTGTCTCTGAAAGTCGAAATCTACCTCCGGTAAATACTCGATTTGTCTTTGTTTATGCAGGATTTCAATTATTTTACCTATTATTAGAGGTAGTCTGACAAATTAAAATTGTTTGTCACTGTAATCCTCTATTTTTACTTAATTTCTTTTATGGGAAAAACTTGGTCCATTCCTGATTTCAAACGGATTGAGATTAATTGTCAACAAGTTCTATATTTACTCCAAATTATATTTTAATATCTTAAGTAACTAATCCAGTTCTGGCTATGTGAAAAGCAGGTTTTACGTACAACTGATATTCTCGGGTTATCATGTAGAACACTTCAATGTGCAATCTTCTACCACTGTTTTCATTTATCCAAATATTTCATGATGAAAAGTATTTTTCTGCCTAAGACATAAAATTGAATAAAGTGAAAAAATTAAAATCCGTTAAGTATACATTTGCAAGTATTACGTATTATAAATATTATTACACACTTTATAATATGTTCGTAATATCCTAACATAAACTAGTACGAAGGAAATGCAATGCTAGTAAATCACACACAAATAGAAATTTGTACACGGGTTTCTATTAAATTCTGGTCGTTATACAATTTGCCAAGTTTCTTCGGAAAAATTTATTGTCTGTTTTATTTAACCTGTTACTTCAAGGGATTTATGTTTTCCAACAATTACCAACACTAATCAACTGATAAGTTTTTTATATATATATATATATATATATATATATATATATATATATATATATATATATATATATATATATATACAACTGAACTAAGCTAGCGTGAAAAATTAAGCTTTGTTAAACTCTTTCGTAATAACCGTTGCAGTAAGCATAGATAAAATAATGCGATATTAATTACAACCCCATTTCTTTAACTTGCTTGTCCAAATATCAATATTGTTTATAACAATTTTAGTATTACGCTTATTATAAAAAGGTTAAAAATATGTAAAAAAAGACTCAGTCACAAAAGAAAAATAGAAAGAGAACATACATTTGGACAAGTCCTACGGTCTACAAATACCTTTATTACAAAAATCGGTTTCTATCCAGACTTAAGAGGACATTGAAAATAAAATAAAAGCAATATTACGACTTTATCCCGCCTTTACAATAGCTCATCATTAAAATAGGATTAGTGTACTTAAATTTGCCACAGGTCATTAGTTTAATCTGATTGCTGAAATCAAGTACGTTCACTTTCTTTCCCTCTTAAACTTTTATTACCGCTCTTTATAACTCCTTTATTAGCATTGTTTTATGATTACTTTTTTATTTACCCGTTTAAAATAAGTGTTATTCTCTTGTGCCCAATTAGTTTTCATTTTACTGCCACTTTCCGTTACAACTGTGCTAATTAATGTAACGTTTGCTAGTTAAGTTATATTCGAATAATGGTTTGAATTAATTAAAAAAAATTCTAATCGCTTTTTCTGGTTATCTGATGTACATCAATGAAATACTGAGAAATATAATTATTCCTGAATTTTGTTGTTTCCCAAGACTTATGGTTTTTTGCGTTTATTTCCCCAAAAGTAAAAAAATCATTATCAAAAGACATATAATTACGCCAATTCAAATTGAGAGGAATAAATTATAGAAATAATTAAAATTCTCTACTTACCAGTCTATTCGTGATATTGTATTTCCCCCTAATGCACAAATTAATTTTGTGTATTTATTTTAAATTTAAACTTATTTAATTTGTGATTTTTGCGTTGTGCTAATAATTTCCTTGTTTGGTGGAATATAAAAAAAGATTGTGAAAACGTCTAGGTGAAAAAAGATAGGAAAATGTGGTTTATGTGAAAAAAGTAGTAATATGTGGTTTACATAAAAATCCTAATATACACGATTATACATAGGAATCAATTAGAGGTAGAATATAAAAAAGGAAATATAGAAAAATCAGTGAAAATTAGTTATAAAAGATTACACAGAATTTGCTTCTTTCACTAAGATCCTGTATTTATGATTCAGAAAGTGTCGAAGAAATCTTCAAACGTAAATTATTGTAGTCTTATATCTTCAAGAAGAATCCAAAAGTAATCTCGCTATGCCAATTAACCAATATTCCGTCATAAATGAATAATAAAAAAGACTGCATATGCATCCTATATTTAATCTGGATTTACAAATTTTATCTATAGTGAAGAGAATTAAAAATAATGGTATTGTCTGCTAAATTGTGTATTATTCATAAAATCATGAAGCGGAGTAATATAACTTGGTTTTCTATCAAGCATATGTGATTTAAACCATTACACTGCAATAGTAGAAAGCCAAGCTACAGAACGACAACTTTTTGGATTTAGTGATTGAAAAAATGTTAGTAGTAACAAAACAATAACTTGAAATTTGGCATACGATCCCACTTATTTTCCAGAAGTTAAAATTCAATAATATAAACAAGCATATAGAAATTTTATTACGGGCAAATGAAGCATTAATTTTTTTTTAAATTTTAAATATCTTACAGAATATCATCAACTGAAAAAGAAGTTATACAAATCCCAAAATTATTTTCTTTTTCAAGTTTTTTATAAGATTGTCATAAATTCCCACAAATACATATTACCTTCATACTTAGTCAAACTTAAAATGATGATTATACATATTCATTTAACTGAAAGATTACAGCAAATTAATCTAAATACTTTATGCTTTAGACCACTGACTAAACCACAAACCCCACTTTAATTATAATTGTGCAATATAAAATAAAAATGGTTTTTCAATATTTTCCTTTGAAATAATGCATTTTAAAAGAGAGTTATATTACTTTTGCAGTGTAGGAGATAATATACTACTTAATGAGTAACCTTTGCCTGTACCTTAATAATACTTCGATTTTTTTTTCTTTATGCAGATCAAAAACAACTTTGTACTTTCTAATAATATTTATGTAATATGTAATTTTTCCATCAACATACTTCAGCGCAATTCAAAGACAATATTATCCTTTAACAAGAAACCACATTCACCCCTTAGAAAAAAATTCTCAGCATTGAAGCAATGAATGAAGATATTGTAGGATTACTTCTAAATTCAAAAGTCGAGATATATGCAATAACTGCATCTCAACAAAAGTTATCTTGAATTTATGAAAATAAAACATTTCAAAGTACTATTTTAAAAAATTTTATCTTCAAATACCATAACTTCAGGGAATTTCATGTTGGATTCCCATATGGTAAAATGTTGATTTTTGGTAAAATATAAATGTTCAAATACCTATTAAAATGTTTTAATAGGTATTTGAACATTAACTAGTAGTCAATTAATTACTAGCGATAATTGTAAAATACACCGTTCTCAAAATAATTTTTGGTGATTGAATGGCATTAAAATCAAAGAATTGGCGTTGCAATGCTTCCTATTCATTCTCTGGTCCAGTGATTAGATGAGAGTTTTTTTAATATTCCTATCAGCTAAACATCAATTCCTGTTGTGTTTACTATTCATTATAGTGTTTAAGGCATTGTTCCATTTAGTGATTTGTACCAAACTTTTTTTGGACTTGTCCGTCAAAAAATTCCTAAGTTTCTTATCAAAAAAAACACATTAAAAATGTACTATTTTTTACATCAAAAAAACCAATCATACTACTCTTTCCTTTTGTATTCGAGTGAGACACAAAATAGAAAATAATTACGAAACATAAAAAACTTTTGTTCATGGTTTATTGAACATTTCTAAATCGAAAGAAATTAAAATATGTTGGAAATTTTTCAAGCATCGGTTAAAGCATAATTTTAACTTTCCACTGGAGCTACAAGCTCGCACGTATTTGTAATGCCAATTTAAAAATAAACTGCATTTAATTAGCTTCAATATCAATAAAAATTTGTTTATATATTAATTGAATTAATAATTAAATTAATTTAATTATATTTTTATAAATTAAAAATCACATCATATCTCATTCTCATTTCTAAATAAAATATACGAAATAACCGAATATCGAAACCATGTTAAATGACCAATCGTAAAAGTTAACTAAAATAAACTTAAAATTAATACTTAAATTCCATCGTAATGTTAAATTATTTTATTAGTTGTTTGTACAATCATTTTTTGAGCTGTTGTGTTACAATTCCGCCACAGTAACACAAATTCATTATGAGTCATTTCGCCAGGTACGAAATTAAATTCGAACTCTGGTTAGTCACCCAACAGGGTAGCTCATTCTTTGAACAGTTTAATTGGATTTATGAACTTTTTGACTGAAATTTAAAGCGGTGGCCTGCAAAATTTTGTAACGCAGACGTCAACTTTGTTATTACTGTTAGTGGCTGTGAGTAATTTAATGAATATTAATGGTACTTGACACTCATATTTATTGCATTTTATTTAGTTTGGAAGGTAATTAATTTTTTACTGAATGAGTTGTGTTTAAAGTTTAATATCGCGGATATTTTACTTAATTTACTTTAATGAATAGGCATTAAATTCCTCTTGAATTTTCGTAAGCAATATTTCATTTATTTTAAAGTGATAATATACTTAGCGTAATTATAAGCTACATTATAAATATTTAAAGTTTTTTTACGATTATGTTACTTATTATTTTGGAATTTAATATTTTACGTAAGTTTTGGAGACAACGAAATTTCTACGATTAATTGTTTTTTGATAAATTTTCTAATATCATTTGAATATAATATTCACAGTAATTTTAATTAATAATAATGTTTTTATTAATAAATCTGAACAATTGTAAACATAAATAATCAAACGAGATCAGATTACAAAAGGCATAAGAAAAATTTAAAAAAATAGAGGAATATTCATCAATGAATTATAAAGAGTGATAGTTTTTAAAATCATCGCTGAACACCCCACAGGGTAAGAGCACTATGAGTACTTTATAGTCTTCTTGCATGCAGAGTGAATGATACATCATTGGTTCGGTTAAGATATAAGGAGAAAATTATAGCGTTTGTGTCTTAATATCTAGGCAATTAAATACTACAATAGATGACTAATCCAGATTCGAACAATTTAACTGGAATTATATATGATTAATGTTATAGATGTGAAAGTGCGCAGGTTTTTACTCAACGTAGTTTTATGAAAATAGGTACAGGTATAGCTTTTTATATACATTAGCAAACTCTTTTTAACTCCACTAATTTTTAACTCCGGTAAAATCTCGTAATATATAAACTTACGAGATATTGTAAACGAACTACGTACGCAACAAATGTGTGTCTCACATCTTTGATGGAAACCAATAAAAAAAGAAACGAGAAATTGATTCTAATTAGACATATACCACCAGTAATATTTCTCAAAAAAAAGTACTTTTAATTCGGCTGATTCATAGCTCCATTGATCGTCGAATAATTTTAATCGTTTCGTAATGGCTTTGATGCTGAACGCAAAACTCACCCGACGCATTGATTTCGACAATTCTAATTTAAAATTATTGAGTTAAATTCATAACCACTCCTTCAAGGTAAAAAAAGTTTTGTACTTTCACAATTAAAAAATCTTAAAAAAGCTGAAATTATGCAATCATCTGATACAAGTATCCAATTTCGTACTTATGATGATTATTCATTTTATCTGTACGAAACTCTGAATATGTTGCTTAAAGGCAATATTCTCAATGATATAAGTCTGATAATACATTTATTGAGAGACTTGATGTATTTTTAAGCTTAAAATTATAGAAAAATAAAATAGAAATATTTGGTAGGTTTGGCTTGAGGCTTTTTATATTTAAATCTAATATGCTTAATATTTCACGATCAATATAATTAATTGTAATTTAAACTTATATTTATATATGTTTGTTTTCTGTTTTATTTATAATTATTCACAATTCATTTCAAAACAATTGTATTTTTGGTACGTGCAAATGTCCAAACTTTTGAGTAAACCTATAAATATATGTATATATATATACATATATATATATATATATAAAAATATATATATATATATATATATATATATACATATATATATATATATGTAAATGGGATACAACAAAATTTCCAGATGCCCTGGAAACCATATTTTTTATTCCACCGAGACGAAACTTAGCAATTGTTACAAATTTATCGTTAAGCAAGCGTTAAAGCTTATCGATAACAAACGCTACATTTATAAGGATTATTACATCAAAATTTCTGGGCCGATATGCGCGATTCTTTGTCAATTTGAGGTTGTCCCATATATGGTGATGATCCGATAATGTACTCCGGAAATAAACAATGGAACTGCTTAAGACGGTATATATTACTTTGCAAAATATTTACACCATCGACCAGTCCAGGGTCTTTTAGGGGATGGTAATAATTAAACTGTAATTATAGTTAAAGACATTTATTTGCAAAATAACTGCAACATCGAGTAGTTCAATATGTTATGAGCATTTCTGGAGATGAACAATGGAACTCCTTAGCGGATAGTATTAAATCAACTATGATTCAAGACATTTGCTATTGACAGTTTTTACTTTTCAAAATAATAATGCCATCGACCGGGTCAAGGTTTGATGATGAGTTCTGACTAGACAATGGAACTCCGTAACGGATGGTGATAAATAAACTTTAATTCAAGATATTTGCTACTGCTAGTTGTTACTTTCCAAAGTAACTATAACATCGACCAGGTCAGGGTCTAATAATGCGTTTCAGAGAAGAATAACGAAATTCCTTAACGAATGGGAGTAAATAGACTGTGATTCAAAATATTGGCTACAGGTAGTGGTTATCGACAGGCCAGGGCTTGGTCGTGGGTTCTGAAGATGAAAAATGGAACTTCTTGATGGATGGTAGTAAATCAAACTTGATTCAAGATTTATATTACTGGTAGGTGTTACTTTGCAAGATCTGATATTGGACTTCGGATATAGAGACCGAAACTCCTTAACGGCTAACAACTTACCACTCACGGCTACTCGTATGGCTTCGTTTCTGATTACTTTGTACCAAATTTTACCAGCGATTTTTAATAATTACACAATATTCAAATAATTTTAAGTGAAGTGTGTGTGTGTTACTAATCATTAGTATTATGTACTAATAACTAATAATTATAAAATATAACATTTTTTGAAAAAAAAAACGACTTCAAAAATAGGGATTAAAAGCCAAAAAATTACTAACTCAAAATAGGTACTTATTTATTTACAATAAATAACTTATCTGTGAAGACTGTGCTAGCACTGCCAGCAATTCAAAGAAATGCAAACATTTTATATTTTAAATAAGTCTTTTATGAAACTATTTCGTACTTTGAGTACCTTGGAAGTTAAAGTGTTAAATTTAAGTAAAATTATATAATTCCCTAATTTGGTCGGCAGGGCCGGCATCGACAATAAAAATAAGTTACTTCTTCACTTGTCAATAAATAGGTCCTTATTTTCAATTAATTAGTCATTTTCTTTTACTTTTGTTGAAGAATTAAAACGTCCTAAATTTTGTTCTAACCCAAATGTCTATATACAAGCCCTAAAGGCATTTTCATGCAACGTCATTTAATTTTGATAAATAGTGTATGTATCGCTAATTACATAATTAATATTTATTTTTTCTCGTGTCGAATAGCTACTTATTTGCGTTATCTATATTCCTCACGCAGATAATGTAAGTCTTACTTCACACGAAAACATTTTTCTTTCAGACATTGTTTGCAATTTTTTTTTTCAACATTGTTTCTCCTTTTTTTTTCAACATTTTTCTTTCAGTTTCAACATTTTTCCTTCAGTTTTTTTTCACATTTTTCTTTTGTATTTTTTCAACATTGTTTCTCATTTTTTTCAACATTGTTTCTCATTTTTTTCAACATTGTTTCTCATTTCAACATTGTTTCTCATTTTTCTTTTAGTTTTTTTTCAACATTGTTTCCCATCTTTTTTTTTCAACATTTTTCTTTCAGTTTCAACATTGTTTCTCATATATTTTTTCAACATTTTTCTTTCAATATTTTTGTTTCATATTTCTTTTTTTCAACATTTTTCTTCACATGAAAACTTGAACTTTATTTTTCCAATTATCTTAGGTTTTATTTATTTCCAATTATTTTAGGCTTTCCAATTTCGAGAATAACTGTAAAAGCACATTTTTAATCAATTGTAATATTATATATTTTTTTGTAAGTTATTTTATATTAGGTAAGAAAAACGAAAAAAAAAATTAAAGTGTTAAGTGTAATAATTTTTGGACTCTGGGCAGATTATGAAATTCTGAAATACAATCATGCGTATATTAGTGTAAAATATAGGTTTACAAATTAATGAACATGGTAGGTGTATATCGCAAAAACTAAAATATTTTAATTTTGAATTTAATCGCTTTATATTTACTGGTAATAAAATGGCATTTATGTATACGCAAAATTGTAGAGATATATGCAAAAATGCATATTTCTCCAAACAGTTTGTCAGTGACTATTTTACCAAAAAACCGGAAGACCGAAAACTTCTATAAAAATACCTACATATGGAACATCTCACTTTGATATTTTGCTTTAAAATAAACTTAACAGTCGATCTTATGTATGTTAACATTAAATATTTTCATTTGAATAATCTTGGCTTGGTACCTATATTTCAATACTATATCGACGCTGTTTTCGGCTGAAGAATGACTTGTTAACCTCTTGCTTGTTGTTAATAGATATGAATATTCTAAGATTAAATTTATTCGTATTTATAACACACATAGTAGAAGTGAAAAATGACTCGGTTATTATTTGATCATATGTAAGTTACACCACGGTTACCTGTTACATTCTGTATATTAAATTGTATTATTAACTCTACATTTTGTTGCGAGTTGAAAAACAATTTCAGCATTGTATATTTTGGGAAGGTGTAAATTATACGAATAATTCCTAAGCTGAATTTATATTAAATAGTTTATATTACGAACTGTTTACTTACACACATGGGACGCTAAAGACTTTTGAAACTGTAAAATTAGTTCTAATATTCGAGTTCGTTAAAATGTAATCTAGGTGTTACATGATATTTTTCAAGCCTTAAGATGATATCTGAAGAAGTATAAAATTAGCAAACATTTAAATATTTGAAGCTTCTCAAAGTTTAGTGCGCTTGCTTATTAATGTGATTGTTCCTTAAAAATAATTAAATTATATTTTTGAAAAATTCTTAAAATTTGTCGAAATTTTTAGCAATTGTACTTAAATAATTACCAAGTTTGAAAAATTTAATTGATACCCTGTTATTATATTTACGATTGTTTTTATATAAAGTTTTAAAAATAATCTTTATGCTGCCTACAAAAAAGAATATGTGCTAAATTTAATACTGTCAGTATTTTATGATTAATTAAAATTTAACGATAATTTATGTAAAATATGAAATTAAAACCAATTTTCCAATATATCTCATTTTGAAAATAAAGCGAGTTTTAATACTTAAAAAAATGTATTAAGTAAAATATTTCAGGATATATTTCCTTTTCCGGTTCACTTATATGATTTTAAAAACCAATGTTTCGTGAAAAGTAGTGGGAAATTGAGCTATGTTCTTTGAATTGGTTTTCCTCTAAGAAATGATATCCTCGCAATAGCAAGTATTTCAGAGCTACCGACGGAAATTTCATTTACTACGCTTGCGTTCGGATGTTAGTAAAATGTTTTCTTTGCGGTATGAAAAATGAAGTATTCGACCCTGTCAGCAGTAGTTGACAGCACTGCCGTGCTTTGAAACGAAACTTTATTGACTATATTTCACATTCAGATGCTAGTCAAATATTTCCTTTGTGCTATGAAAAATATGTTGAGAAAATTGTGTTTCAGAGCAATGTATTTACCATACATTCTTCTGAAACACGGTGTATAATATTAATTTAACACACCTTCCTCTGACATCAAATATGTTAATTTTATCTTAGTTTTTGTAAGTTTTAAAAAATACTTGCAAATACATTCATTTAATGAACATGAATAAAATTTAAAAAAAGAAATCAAATTAAATATAGAAATGTTTCTATAAATTGATATGAATATTGATATTTATAACACACATCGAATATTATATAAATCTTCTCAATATATATTGAAAGTTATTAAATTATCATATAGAAAGAGATCCAATTTTTTCTTTGGAATATTTCAGAAAAAATAACATAATTCACAAAAAATATCCTTCTTTCATCTTTTGTTTTTAATTAGGCCATTCAACATAATAAAATATTTTTTAACTATTTTCAGTAATTTGATGGGAAAAAAAATACAAAAATAATAGCATTATATAGAACTGATAAATATGTAAAAAGTAATGAAAAAAATAGTAAACAAAGAATCAAGAACTACAATAACCAAATAAAAGTGAAGAAGCAGTAACATTTCTGGTTTAACATCACATCAACAAACAGGTCCTACAACGCCACTATTTTTGTTTAAAAATTCATGAATAACCAAAAAATTGAGGGTCAAACATTGGATCACATACGCAGACAAAAAAATTGTACTGGAGCAGGAAATTCTGCCTTACCGTAATAGTCGTTGTTTAATTGATAAATTATGATAAACATCGCCTGAAATCTTAATAAATTGTAACTATATTGTAACTATGTTAACTATTGAGAACGCTTCATCATCTTTTTTAGTTAATTATTTGATTTTGAACCAGTTATTGTATAAAATAAAGTATAACCTCATTAACTATATATGTTTTGACATGATCATTAGTAGAAGACTTGCCAATATAATTTGACAATATTTCGTTTATTTCTTTGACTACATTATAACGACATCATTGTCCGAGGCACGTTACATCTGCATTGAGTCAGCGTTCTGTATCTCTCAACTGCTATACCCTAAATAAGTTCAGAATACACATACACGGAGATGGTGATGAGGGAGGTTGATATGCAGAAATTGCTTTCTTTAATTTAATTTAATAATTAAAATTTGAGATTGATTTTGATTTTCAATTTCTATCTTGTTGGTAAAGTTCCAAAACTTATAAAGAAAAACGAAACCCTCATAAGTAAACTCACGTATCTTTTCGCGTATCCGTTACAGTAATTTCGTTCGAAAACCTCGTGATGTTGAAACTTGAAATGTGGCACAGTAATAAAGCATAGTTTTATACAGTATATTATATGGAAATTTTAAAGAGGGTAAACTAAGTATTCGAAAATTTGTTTTTATTTTTTCGCATAAAGTGCGAGAGTTCATTTTATAGGGCTAGTCATAAGGGTCTCAAGGATAATTATATTTTAATACTTTATATAATATATATTCTTAATATTTCAGGCATAACATATTTACAGATATGATGAAAAAAATTGCAAGAAAATATATTCCGTTTTCCCCTTATTTTCGAAAATACTCAACCTTAAATTAGGAGAATGATATGGTTTTATGGAATTCCACGCAGAGCGGAAAACTAAAGCGATAATTTTAGACGCCATAATTATTATGAAGTTCCTCTTGTGTTTGCTTATGGA
The DNA here is from genome assembly GCA_039881145.1 of Druceiella hillmani. NCBI lineage: Eukaryota > Metazoa > Arthropoda > Insecta > Lepidoptera > Hepialidae > Druceiella > Druceiella hillmani. Next base: position 10,148,128 of record JAYKKI010000034.1, read on the forward strand.
AAAGATTTTAGGCAATAAATTTAGATTTTTCTATTCTGAAAGGTCATTTTTTCAGTAGCCATGCGTCGTCGAAACTTGAAAGATGGCATAGCAATACATCTTATTGACTTATATATTTTGCATATTTTATAGTTTCTACTTATTAGAATAACCTAACAATTAAAAAGTAGGTAAATGAAGGTCTTAAAAAGTATTTTTTTTCATTTTATGTGTCACGGGGAGTATCATAATAAAATATTATTATGAGGAATACGAAAACTTTTTTCACGTTTCTAAATTGAAATTTTTAAAGATATTCTAAAAATATTTAAAAATATAAAATACATATGTTTTGTTTTCAAATCTTTTGAGCCCCTGACAAATCTTGAAAAAGTAGAGTTAGCAAAAACTGACAAGAAGAACACAAGATGACTAACAGAGATTTTTTCATTCTTGAAATATCCAACAAATTTTACACTTGTGAAAGATGCAATATGTAATAATTTTCAATGTATTCACGTCGTGAAAAATTAATATTTGTAAATAGTTTAGTAGAAATGATCTATACTTTTAAATGTTAATAAATGTGGAAATTCATTTCTTTATTTAAACACATATTATCGATTCATTACAGAAAACATACTCGCAAAGATTAGGAAAACAATGGTTTAATAAACTTGAAATTTTTAGTTTAAATCATATACGCAAAAACTACAAACATAACGACCATACATTTCGACAAATTTACTTTCGTTCATCATATAAAAAATACCATCCGTTGCAACCAATAAAAAGTGGTGGAGTAGTTGAATATAGTGGGAATCTGAAGAGTTCCAATATAATTTATTTCTTGAGGGTGGTATAGGAAAAAAGGCAATTATTGCGAGAGCATAAGAAATTGTCAGGCACGAAAAAAATTTGCTGAATAATTCAGGACATAGAATTTTTCCTTTTAATGGCTAGGTGGTAAATCTCATAAAAATTATGTCTCTCCAGAGTTGCAAGAAGTGAAATCTTACTCAAGCGGAAATCAGTGAGAAATAGAAAGGGGAAGTAAGCAACCATGTCATAGGAACGGCTCTTACACAAGCTGTACTTAGCTTCGTGTCAGCTACAAATAATAGAGACGGATTCTAGTCGGTGAACTGATGAGGGATTTAAGTGTACAGTAGGCGAACTAATAATGGATTCAAGATCTTTTGAGTTATATAACACAGATCAAAGTTTCCGAAACCATGTTTTTCTTCGTCCCATAAATGCGAACAAAATGGCAATTACCAATCAAATGTGACCCCTAAATCAACGGCTTCGTCCGGATCGTGCAATGGTGTTCCGTTGATCATATATTCGTACTTTATAAAAGTATGGGTTCGATTGGAACGAACTGTTGAATATTTCTTTGGATTAAGCCGTAAGACACTTGTTGCACTCTACTCAACGACGGCGTTGATATAACACCGCAAACGTTTGCAATCTACTGTATCCTTGACGACTGTAAAAAGGTTCATGTTCGGAATAGTAAAAAGTAACGGCCCGAGATTCGAACCGTGGCTTACGCCCGATCGTGTAAAGTAAATCTTGTACATAAAGTTACCGCGTACATATTACTTTCTATCAGCAAGATACGAAAAGAAAAATCTTAAAGCTGGTACGGAGAACCCTGCCTGGCCAAGGCTATTTAATAAGATGTCATTCTACACGAAAATGCATGTACACATGTCTACACGAAAGCTTTCTGAAATGTGCAAGAAGCCCTCGTTGTACGAGTTCTACTTGTGTTTGACAAGTTTTTGTTATTTATATTAATATGGTTTTTGCAAACTTAGAGGTATATTTTAAAAAGTATTATTTACGCACTTCAAAGAGATGTGCACAAAAAATATGTACAAGAACATTGCAAAAATATACAGTTGGCAGTAGATTCCCACCACTGGCGTTATGTAAAGTCGTTTCAATATTAAATGTCTCTTGCTATCGATTATGTACATCAACTAGAGCAAGCGCAGTGCTTCTTATACAGTCTAGTCTTACTACTCGACGTGCCAAAAATATACTACGTTTCCAAATTTTCGATATTATATTTTTATATTATCACTATTACGAAGAGAGAGTTTCGTTTATTTTTTTATAATATTATTTTAAAAACCAATGTTTTATAAAACAGATCAGGTGACAGGTGTTTTATAAAACAGATCAGTTTAATTTATTTACTTTTTAATTTACTTACAGTTTAATTAACTAATTGTTCTAATAAATGCGAAAATTAATATTTAATGCATGCTTAAGTGATTCAAAATATCGAGTTTATCTTTTAACCCTCAGTAGGTTTTGTGAGATCTTTGATAATCCTTTTTCCCTCTTAGTTTGCGTTATGTTAGGTTAGGTTTTTAAGATGTCCCAATTTTAAGACGTTTTTTATCTAACAGCAGTTAGGGGACAGAACGTCTTCAAATTTGTTTAGTCATTTACTGATCCAACAAGTCCAATAAAGCAGCAAGTTTGAAGCTCTATTTATTTTTGAATGTTAATTATTTTGTTTTTCTTTATTTTTGTTATTTTTATAAAACAAATCATTGTTGAAAATATTTGATTTTTCACGTATCAGTGACCATCCCGTCGCTTGAAAACAAAACAATAGTACATCGTGTCTTCTATTTTTTACTTATATTTTGTTGTCGAAAATGAACATCTGCTTCGTGCGGGAAAACCAGAAGCTTCAAAGCGTATTATAACTTTCGACATCACTAGCCATATTCTTCGTTGAGGTACTCGCAATGATATGGTAGAAAGCAAATCTCTACAATCTAAATATCAGTTCAATATTTCTTAAAAAGTTATCATGTCTGTAATTCACACATTTTTTTAGGCTAGGAAATTCAAAGCAACATATTACGTAATCAGTAGTACCAATATAAATACGCTGCGGATATATCAAAAACCTCAGGATTCTGGTTTTGGACTCCTTCTATTTTTGTATCGTAATTTTTTTTGGCTTAGAGGCCTCACTGTTTTCCAAATTTAAGGACATTATAAAATAATGAGCCACATAACATTTTCGAAGAATTAGCAGTAGCAAAATATTGTTTACAACGGTGACTGTACAGTGAAATTCTACATATTTGGTAGAAAAGATCCGAGTATAATATAGTAATAAGCACGTCTGACGTTCGATAATATAAGCTGTAAACAATATATAAACATACACGCTCGCGCGTATGTGTGAGTGTTTATAAACATATATATTCACACATATACAATGAAATAAAATTAGTAATATATTTCCATTCATCTAAGACCTATTGTGCAGTAAAAAATGGTAATATGGTATTGCAAATTCTGACACACAAACGAATATTTCCTAGGCTCCACCTTACACTTTTTGTAATAAAATGCGAATATGTCTATATCTCCTGAATGTACTGCATTTAGATTTTATTATTTTCGCAAGTTATTTTCATAGATTATGGATTCTACTAGTCGTAATATTTATGTGACAGATTGGTTTTGAGGAGCTCGAAAGTGATGCTGACAAATTCAAGTAAATCGTATTTCTGAGTTATTTGAAGCCTCTCTTTTGGACGCAGTAGATGCCGATTTTATTTTATCCAATCACAACACGGAACCTGAAGAAAATGTTGAACCTGGAGGTAAGGGAGAGACCGAGGTGAGAACTAATTTGACCTTCTGCCATAGGAAACATAGTTTCAAATTGGCAAGTTTACCATGCTCTAGATATGTTCGTTTAACATCACATAATATCTTCGGTTACCGCACATATGACCTACTTTTAACATTGCTAAACTAATGGAACATACACGCCTTCCAGGTAACGTTCGACAGTCGCATTATGGATGCACTATTTACTGGATAAATAAGAAATTAGAGGATATTAGGAAGAAGTTGCTTATAAATATTAAAAAAGTAAATTCTGTAGAACTGAAAATATTTATGTTACTTCTGATATATAGCCCAGTATTCCAATCTGATTGTGAAAGAAATTCCATGGTTTTTTGTTTACTAACGACCGAACAGGTAGAAGCATTTTAAGACATCATTGTCTAGGAAAAGCTTTATGATCTTTTTTCGTTGCATTGCGATTTAGTAATTTTTAAGACAGGGAGGCTTGAAAGAAAAATCCAGCATGGGTAATATTTAAAACACTAAAAATTATCCTCCTAAAAAATTATTCTCTAGAGTCGATAAATTACATATAAGTAGTATTCAGCGGATGTGTTTAATTTAAAACATATATACTATCCCAAGCTGTAAAGTATAATTTAAAAATACAATGTTGGGTGGATTCTAAAACTATATATATTTATAATTCTTAAAATTATAGTTTTAAAGGCGCTTATGTTTACACCCTCTCTGTTGATGAACGCAAAGCTTTAATTTTAACACCGTTGATGAAGAAATTAATATACTTCAGTAAATACTTAAATAAGGACAAAATTTATTTTACTTCTTTTAACCTGAATTCCAAATCCTTGAAACTCCACAGTGCACTTTAAAGTAATTTTTCCGACCATGCAAACCGAGGTTTAAAACTTGTATTACTTATCAGGTATTTTCGCAATTATTTTTTTTATTGTATAGTTGTTACTTGTGGTGATAACTGAATAAGTTTTATGTCTGAATGTTTCTACATGCATTGGCTATAGAAAGAGTGAATATGCTTTCTAAGTCACCTTTCTCATAGAGTTTCATAAATTTAGTTAGTTCTAAGGTAAAGATCTAGGTTGCTAATAGGGGAATTGTAAAATATAAAATACTTCAGAGTAACGGCGAGTCACAACCCTATTATTTATGAATATTTTAAGAGGGAAATAAGGTTGTGGACATATTCTTCGTTAGGGTACTTGCTATGATATGGCAGAAAGCAAAACTCCGGAATCGAAATATCCATTCAATATTTTATATAGCGTTGTCATGTTAGCAGTAATTCGTCTATTTTCTACTCTAGGAAGTTCAAAGTTTCAGATTATTTCATCAGCAGTATCATTATAAACCTGCTGCGGAAATGTGGAATGCCCAAGGAATCTTCATTGTAGGAGTACTAGTCGTGCATTTAACCTTTTGTTGTACAGAAATCTCACTGTTATTCAAATTTGAGGGCACTGTAAAATAATGGGCAACATAGCACTTTCATCTTAATAATCAATTACTATTATTTATATCAGTGACTCTACCGCTAAATCCAACATATTTGCAAGCGAAGACCCGAGCATAAGTTAACAATTATGTATGAATTTTGATAATATAAGTAATAAAATACATATCCAAATATATATATATATATATATATATATATATTTATATATATATATATATATATATATATATATATATATTATATATATATATATATATATATATATATATATATATATATGTATATTATATTAGTGAGATAATACTATTTATAAGCTATTGCATAGGAAACAACAGTTATTGGTTTCAAATAAATATAAAATTTGGACTGAAGAATTACAAGGATAAATTAAAAAGTATTTTTAGTTTAAGTAACTTTGAATAATGCGTGTATCAATAATTAATAGCCTTAACGAAAAACTAAAAGAAACTAACTAAAAGGCATTTTTAGTTTCGCTCTGATATCAATTTAAATTTTAGATTGTTTTTCAAATAGAAATATTATTTCAATTTAAAAGTTATGCTTTATCGTGAATATTAAATAGTTTATACTAAATTTTTAAATGATATTTGGAGCGTGCTTATTATATTTGAGTCTTTGTCTAACTTTGTAATAAAATCGCTTGTTTTTTATTTAAATGTCATATCTTTATTCAATTTAAACTCGTTCCCTTGACTAACTTCAGAAAAAATATTTTATGTTAAAGAAAAAGAGTGTTATATGAATATATTTATGAATATTTCAAATAAGTTTAAGAAATGTAGCTTATGAAAGGATTAGATACAGATATGTCGTGGTTATGGAAAAGACAAAGATAAAATAAAGAATAAAATACGAGTACAGAAAGTATTTCATCTCTTAGGGTATGCTAAGTAATATGGTTCGAGACTGTTCTAGAAATAAATCCCAAGAACGTATTCCATATTTGTAAATAATTATTTTCGTAATCTTATCGTGAATCTTTCCGCATTGAATTTAAGTCCAGATTGAGAAAAAAGGAAATTATTCTTAAGTTTAGAAACTGGATCAAAACCTTGAGTTGACAGGTGTAAAATTGAGATCAACCCTACGAGGCATAAAAGATTCATTAGAAATATTATATAAATAAACAAAATAGGAAGCAGGGCTTTAACGAATCTCGAATCTTTAACCATTTGAGTCGCTACCCATGCTCAAATTAATATAGACCATATTCTTAAAAACGGAAATGGGAACGCTGTTTTAAAAAGTTATTATAATTCATTGAGTAACTTTTCACTTTAATTTAATTAACCTATATTCCTTATCCGGGGAAAAGAAGAAGTAAAGTTTGGTAAATACGTAATACGTAAGAGGATGTTTTAAGAAAATGTTTGATGCGCTGTATATTTTGAAGTAGATTTTACCACTAACGTAATTTACTTGATAAATACGTATGAAATACTAATTAATTATTATTAAATTTTTTTTAATTAAAGGGTGTAAAATAACGATTAAAACCAAAATTTCTTTAGTTATTATGTCATTTTTTTCGGAAAGTCTGTTTAGTTTACTATTAAAATTTATTCATTAAATCACCAGGGGATAGGTGAAGTAGAAATGCTTTAAAATATTTTCCCTTAAAGAATTTACGTTGTAATAATTTGTAATGTAACAAAGCCAAGGCAAGGATAAAATTTGAAATCAATCATATTCTGTTTCATAATTATAAATTCCATATAACTAAATTTTTGGCTACGCCACTTTATTCCTTTATTTACTACCATTGTCAGCATTATCCAAAAAGTAACAAAGGGAGATTACATCGTAAGATTTACGCTTCATGTTTTATCGGACAGATTTGAGCTTAATCATTTTTTTTCTCACTATCATTAATATGTTATGTTATTAAAAGGAGAGAAAAATTAGTTTAAACATGATATATATCTTATTTCATTCGACTCCTAACCGAGTGTTATGTCTTATGGTGAAAATAAATTTTCAAAAATGTATTTTCACTGCAACAAATCTATATATGTATACTATATATGTTGAGTGAACTGTATTCTTTACTTATTTTTACTTTATTTATTTTCTGTTATTCCTGCTATACTTTATCTTGTATTGCTCTTATTCTTCTGCTATTCTCATAATTTTACATAGCAAGATTTTTAAATTTTAGAGCTATGGAAAAATAGTTTCCCTTTAATATGGTTAAATCTAAAAATTTCCCAATAACAGCGTAAACAGCCTTTATATGTAATTATATTTTTACACCATTAAAACCATAGTATTATGAATAGGAAAAACCAAGTTTTTCATCCATATTTACAGTTGAAACGAAATAAATATGATAAACCATGAAAGTTACACTAGCTTTTCTAAATTTTTCTTCTTCAATATGTGAAAATGATGAACAATATCTTTAATTTCGTAAACCTAATGAAAGTAAAAAGTTCACTAAACAAATTCGGATGGATTGTTGGCAGAGAATTTATAATTAGCTACGATCTGGTATGATGTTTATATTATTTAATGGGAAAATAAGCTAAGAACAAGAGAAACAATTGTTTAACATTATTTTTACATAAGTGTATATATCGGAGTATATATGATGTTACAAAACATATCGAAATTGGCTCAGTACTTTGTTTATTTTCTATAGAAAATATATGAAATATTCATTAGTTCATAAAAGACAAGATAAATTATTAATTTTTGCGAAAAGAAACGTTAAATTTTACAGTATTATGATTACTTCCATAAAAAATAACACTCAAGTCAATATCGACATACAATCCGAAATTATTGTCGCATATACGTTTTAATCGCAGTTTGAAATTTTCCCACCCCGAATTATTGCAAACATCTGTATCTTTAAGTGATTTACATAAGTCTATTATTTAGATACTTCGAGGAAATGAAATCTTTATGAGGTATATATTATATATATTTCAATAAAAAAAATTGCTTTTAGTTTTTCATAACACCTACTATCCAGTACTTAGGAAATAATCTTGGAGAAATATGAAATTGAAAAGGCAATAAATATTCATTTTAATTGCCTAACTTATTCTGAACTTGCAATTTTCTTTTACGATAAATTATTTTCAAAATTTGTATTTTTATTTTGCTTTATAGCCATAACACATATTTTTAATACTTAATAACATAGCTTAATTATATTTTTTTTATATTTCTGTGCAAATTATTAAAATAAAAAAATCCGCTTATTGAAATTTTGTTTCTCAAATTTTCTTACTGTAGATATACGAAGTGAATTTTAATGATTATATTTGGCTCTGTCTCATGTTCTTAAGATATTATAACTTTCACTCCGATGAATAGCTATTATTTTTAAAACATTTCCTACTAATTCTATCAGTATGAACTTAGGCTAAATAAGTGATCATTATGAATTTTAATTTTCTGTAAAATGTAAACTTCAAACTCATTATGATAAATGAAAATTAAATTAGTTCTACCCTGGTCCGTAGCAGGAATTTTATTTTTTTAACTATTTCAGCAGTGTGTGTTAAATAGAAGAGTAAAAAATTTAAACCAAATATCTGGGGACTAATTCATCATCATCAGCTACGTTGTTAAAATATTACCATAGATTGTGTTATTAAACTGGGAAGGAGTATGCATTTTTTACCTGTACCATTTTTTTATTTTTATATTTCAAAATACGTTATTAAGGTGGAAAAAACATTGATTAACTTCATTATTAATATTTTTAAATAATAAACGTGGAGAATTTACAATCTTAGCTAGATCGTTTTACAATTTTTGAACATAATCCTTTTTATAGCTTTTGACAGTTGTGAACCAATATGCACCTGCATTAAGTTTGTTAATGGGAAACGGATGCAGTGTGTGATAAATTTTCCCCTAACGCATTTCAAACTTAAATCATAAATTTGTAAAGGGTGAACAAAATACGTCCGTAATTGTAAATATTTTGCAATATTGAAATTAGGTTGCATTCAGAACTTCAAGATATAAATAGTGAATTAGAACTATTTTGAGGATAAGTTAAAACTATTTTAATAATAAGTGAGTCGCCGCACCGTGCTTTTTGATTAGCTGGTTCCCTTGTTCGCAATTGGTTGGCTCATTTCGTTGACACTTACGTCGTGGCTCTCTCATTCACTGTGGCGCAAACATCCTCCGGGCCCAGTAAGTAGTGCATGAGGAGGAGGTAAACTTTGTCGAGGACCCTTCGCTCGATGCCACTGCTGATCCTAAAGTTAGCGAGTTTGTAGAACCTAAAATAGACTATCTTACCCACTCTCCATTTAAGTGGTAGCATATTATTCTCCTTTAAGAGGACCATATCACCGAATCGTATTAAACGTTACCGTATATACGACTTGCTACGTTATTAAAGTTTCACCAGGTATTCGCTACTCCATTTAAGAGAGAAATATTGTCTCAATTCTTGTATTCGCTCATATCTGACTGAATTCTGGGAAATTGATGTCAACGGAAGTACGGTGAGAGTTCGTCTAATTTAGAAATATACCAAATTAAGGGGGACAAGTCATTTGGGTCTGATGATTGGAGTGGAGTGGAATGAATGGACGGAAATTAAAGACAACCTCTATCTATCAGGTCGAATATTATTTTTAACTCCTCATAAGTTAACATTACTCATAATGAATTTTAGATGGTATTTGGTTGACTATATAAGCCTCCCGTAAGCCATCTATTGTAGAATTATAAGAAGAAATAAAGGAAAAATTAATACTTTTTTCCAAGGTTTGGGTGATTTTCAGGAATAAAAAAAATATATTTGCGTATGTTAAAAAGACGTAAATTCTTGAATATCATATATTACTGAACTCACTTCATGATAATCTTTTAATTTGACACCCAACACGATTACCTTAGAAAAAAATTGTATACCTCTTCTCTCTCACTTAATAACTAATATCTCTTTGTGCATATAGTCTATAATTCGAACACTACTTTATATAATTCTTGTTAATTCAAATTGTTGATGTTAATGAGCTTCATTAAACATTCTTATCATAGGAAAATATACATCGCGTCATTACTGTTTTTTTTAATCTCCATTTGATAATTTAATTAAAAAACGCTATCAATTATGAAAACATGAAAATTAACACAGCTCAAATTTATAACAACCGTTAACAAACAACAATGTACATGATCACGATTATACACGAAAAAGAAAACTATAAGCAAAATGATAATGTATGTAGCTTTCATAACAAATATATAAGCATAAACGTAATTTGACTAAACCCCGATGGACCCCCAAATAACATAAAAAAACTATGGACTTCAATGAGTACCCCGCAATTATATTACTTAAGAATAATGCAAGAGCATTTAAACTGTATATATTTTGTTGATGTTGTGTTGCGCGTAATATTTTAGTGAGAAACTATGCACATCAGCAGACCATTTGTGAATTTCGTTGTTATAGGAAAAATCTTGAGTATTTAATTTTATAATGAAGCTAAACACAAAGGCAAATAAAATATGATATCACAAGACCATTGACTAGGATTTACCGCAGTTATTGCCGGTGACAAGAAGTCAATAAATTTCTATACGATAAAGTGGGCAAAATGTCTAATAAAGTAAATAACTATGGAGTTCAATGAGTATCGCGCTGATATATTACTTAGGAATAATGCGAGAGCATTTAAACTGTATAAATGTTGTTGATGTTTTATTGTGCGTGACATTATAGTGATAAACTATGAACATCAGCAGACCATTTGTGAGTTTCGTTGTTACAAGAAAAATCGAATTGAAATAAAAATTGAATTTTATAAGAAAGCTAAACATAAAGGCAAATAAGATATAATATCACAAGACCATTAAATTTTAATACCAAATACAATTATTTAATGAATACTTCCTATAAATCAATAAGACAGCCCGAATTCACTTCAAGGTATTTCATCTTGCCTTTAAGTCAATAAACTTTCGAAATGTAACTTTAATTTGGCGTAGTGATAAAGTAAAATATATATTCAAAGATAATATCTCAGTTTCATTCAAGAGCATAATTTATGAAATCGTTTTTTTAATCTTTCTGGAGTTTCTATACAAAAAGACTAATTATATGGATTTTAAAATTTATTTTTTTTTAATTTTAAATAACATATCATAAAAAATATGTCAAAATTTAAGCATAAAAATAGGTCTTTTCCCTAATACTCTCGAAGTATAACCTTATATAATATATGTGTTTATAGTTTAATTACCATCTGAAATTATGGAAATGAGAAAGTTCAATGGTCATACAACGCACTTCCAAAGTTAAATTAATGTTTATGGGATTAATGATTAATGAATTAAAGTTACATTTAATGCTTATATAAGTGTTTACGGAGAGTGCGACTTCTATTAGAAATTTTTCGATATCAAAACGGATACTATTTTAATTTCCTGGGATTGGTTTAGAAATTCATATGGAATTACATATATAAAGAACAAAGCAAAGAGGTATTATATTAAACACACCAGTGTAAAAACTTGCAATTTTATTTGCTTATGAAAGAATGAAGAGAATGAATGGAGTAAAAATTAAATTAAGTTAAATGGCATGATCCTCATCAAGGATTGATTTACTTTTCATGAAAATATTGACTTACGAATGCCATTTTCATAACATTATACTTGATGCAGATAATTATCAAATGTTTATGTTACGTAATTCCGTGACTAGCGAATAATTAAACATAAACTGCTAATTCAGTTTTGATATTCGCTGACAAAAATAACGTAGAGATAAACTAAATTTTCTTGTGTTTAAATAGATTAAATCAAAATAAGAAGAATGATTATTTAAAAATTTGCGTTTTCGAACAGATTGATTCGCTAGCTAGTCGAGTGGCCGTGAAAAACGTAGTATTGAGTGAAAATGGTTGCAATACGACATATAAAATAAGACATATGTTATATTGTAGATGATAAATCTACAATATAACATATGTCTTATTTTAGATCGATATATTGAAAATATTCCTAATAGCAATATTCATAAAATGAAATACTTAGATTAAGTCGCGAGCGTAAGCTTGTAACGAATATACGCGCGGAAACCTAATTCCAAATAATGAAAATTAATTGGTTGTAAAGCTTGGTAATAAAAGCTGGAGAGGAAAAGTTGATTTACGATTTACAAATAGATTAAGCTAAGAACCTGCAATAAATTTTATTAAGTTAATTTAATTTAACAACAAGAGCTATTGCGAAGGGAACAATGCTTTATTGATGTTAATACATTTCAAAATTTATCGCTTAATCTATTATTTACTTCACAATGACAGACTATTTGTTTATTTACAAAATACATAAAGAAATGTGTTTTGAAATTCTTTCAATGCGTATTATAATTAATAAATGCACTTTCGTTTACTTTATCAGTTAGTACTTTTGGGTTATAAATATTAACAGATTTGCTATTGGTTAATTAGTGTTATTTAAACAATGGCGTGTTAACGTGCCACAAAACAAATTAAAATAAAACTTTTTAAAACTAAACGTAATTGAAAAATCCAACTACCAGTTGAAATAATTATATAGGCAAACGAGAACAAAATATACAATGTGACGAGTTTTATAATAATAAATTACAAAAGTGAGTTTAAAAATCAACAGAAACACGCTAAACTACAAAAGATCTTGTATCACTAGCCGAATGAAAATAGCTATGGACATTTCACATACGTATTATATCTGCGTAATAGACCACTCCAGTTTCAAATTCCGCGTAAATCGACTTTATGTCTGTGCGTAAATTTAAAATGGCAAGTTTTATTGATTCAATTATATTCAATCATCAGCTGTAATATTAACAAAAATGTTGATTGTCTTTTAAAAGAGAATATCTTTTGTATATATTTGTCAGATTCCATTTTTGATAGTAACAAAATTTTAAATTCAACAAAATGAAATTAATTTAAAATTGGGATAATTGTTAAGGTCTATTATTAGGACTTTATTAAATTTTTTAAACGTACGAATTTTTAAACACATAGGCAAGAACGTGGGAAAAAAACTTAGGTAACTGAAAGTACGACATGTCACTTTAATTTAATTTTGAAAGACCTGTTCACTAGTGCCCCGTTTAAATGGATAGCCAACAAATTTGTCTAAACTTTCCATGCATCAGAAGGTACCTAAAAATTACTTTCTATGAATTTACTGAGAATATGAGCCTGCAAAATCTAATGGCACAAAATTTAAAAAATATATAGGTTCATCGCTGTGCTATATGTAAGAAAAACGGAGAGACCGACATGGTAAAATTGATAGTTAACCAGTTTTCTATGGAATTTTGCCTTGATATAAAATTTTCATCAATAATATTAAGGCTAAATGATTTGAAGACAAAATTATTGATAGCTCTATCTAATAAGTAATGAGCGATCATTAAAGTTATAATTTATTTATTATATTTCCAATTTTAAATCGATTAAACGATCATATAATTATCACAATAATTTGGTACTATATGTCTCCAACACACTGGCGGGGAGTGGATAGCATCTGAGTGAAATGCAGGTGGCTTGGAAAAAAAAAATTGATATTGACTATGAACTGTAGCAGATTGTCTTTATCATCAACATTTTTTTCCCCTTAGATATTGTTACGCAATGTAAATATACAATAAACCGTGATAGATTGAAATCCTGGAACCAAATTGATTTTTGTTTCATCGTGATATTTTAAATAGTTCTAACGTTATGCTGATTTTGTCGGTATTGGATTGGCTGAAGCATGTCAGACATTTTCACTTTATGAAGCTGTGGCACCTAAAATTACGCGTTGTAAAACACATAATGTATAGCTAATGTAGTTCAAATACGCATTAAAATTCAATGAAATAAGTAAACATTCTCTTGTGGAAACTAACAGTTACGTTAGGCATTGAACTATATCTAACATATATTTACTCGATATCTGAATTATGGACATTTCACAGCACATCATCTGTGATGCATTAACAGTTATCAAACATTTTTTCAATGAAATCCCATAGGATGAAATCTGCAGTCTAATGCAAAACCCTTTACCAATTGTTTACCCGTGTTCATACTTCAATGATTTTTTTAAACAAATCAAAAAGGTTCAAAGAAAAAAGTAGAAAATCCACGCTAACGAAATTGAGAGTATAGTCAGTAAATATTATTTTTCACCAATCACCTTATTGTTTAAAGTTGTAACATATTTAAGTTTTTAGCATTTATTCACTTTAATTATTAATTCTCTTTTTCTAATATACGATAATATAAGTGAAAGGTCCAATTAGGATTACCTGTATTAAAGTATCAATATACACTTCCAAAAATTAAGAAAATAAAAGCACCGATATTAAAACATAGAACTAATATGGTTTACATTTTGTGAAATGCAAAATAAAATGAGGAAAGAAAGAAAGCATAGTTACTTACAATAATAATTGAAAAAGTAGGTGTAATTATCTAGGAAAAGAGAGATGGAAAAGTATGTAAACTATAGTGTAATAAAGGCATTTCATAAATAACCTTACATGACATAGAAAAGCAAATTCTCAACAGTATGCAATATAATAAAAAAACATGTACAGAAAACAAAGACAAAAAATTTAAAGGTGAAAAATCTACTTTTAAATTAAATAGGTATTAAAAGCTCAAAAACAATTATGATTGACCAATTTAGAGCTATGATTAGACTAAAATAAAATCATGGGACGTATTTAGTAGAAAATCATAAGGATACATATAAAATATAATTGTTATGTCATAGTAAATAAAGAATTTTATAAAATAACAGTAAAAAACATAATAATATGGCTTCTAAACTCTAAAAAGTGTTCTATTAAATACACCCCACAATTTTGTTTTAATATGATCAAAGCCCCCAATTCAATGACTTATAATTATTAACGAACTTTTAATATAAATCATCGGCTAAATAATAAAAATTTTCAGTTTAAATAGTTTTTTACTGTTATTTTAATTTTAATTTTTACTGTGCTTTATTTACCTGGACAAATTACATCATATTTAACAGGTCCTCCGAAACATGACAGGAGTTCGAACTCGAACTTTGCATATGTAATAAAATGTTAGTGTTCCATCGTATTCTTTCTAAAAAATAATATTTTGGATTAACAGATAGAAAGCACCCAAAATTTGAAACCAGCAGATTTTAAAGTCTCACGATTTGAGCATGCTGTATCACCGCTGCATTAAGACTAAGGAGTTAAAACCCGCAGTTCTAAGATGAAGTTTTTTTTGAGATCCAAAAAACTAATTAAAATCTAGAGTATACTCAGGCATCATGGGTTTGGCAGGCAGTATTCCTGCACGACTAAACAATTGAAAACATAAGTTCGGTGGAAAAGTTGCTATTTTAGACCTACAATACTAATTTCCAACCAACAGATCCTCAAGTGTTATGATTTAGGCAGTCAATAAATACCCCAGAAGAAACATAACTTGAGAATTGAAAGTTCATTTTATCATTGAAATATGTGAACGAATACATATCCATGGTTTAATGAGAATAGATTAAGTAGAAGTAGCTGAAATTCAATCACAAGTTTTCAATCAATATGAATAACATGCAAGACGTAAAGCTAAGTAAACTAATTTCAAAAAGGGCGGAGACAATATAATTAATACAATTTTTTAACTTAACCTGAATAATGGTCATACAGTAAACTAATAACAATTTTAAAACGTTAATCAAACACTGGATATATTTGGCGTTAATTTTGTAGAATTTCATCATTTAATAGCCTACCTGAAGATGTTGTATTACAACTAAACCTAGGTCGTAGTAAATAATTTAAAGAAAATAAAAATAATATTACATCACTTAGTTTCATTTAATTGAGGATTATTCAAATGGTTTAAATTCATATTTTTTCAGCTTAACTTTGAATTTTCTTGGGAATAATATACCGACAAAATGAAACTCGTTTTCGTTAAAATCAGAATTCATTTACCAAAAATGTAATTATGTAAAAGAGCTGTGAAACTTTTAAAAAATAATTTCTTTCTTAAATTAAGTTTAGAAGTAGAGAATACACAAAAAAACAATAAGAATAAAAACATTTCATTTCAATATTAGGGTATAGTGACGACATTAGGTTATAGTATTTATTTCCGATCGATTTGGCTTGTCCAATTAAAAACTTCAAGCGTACTTACCCATTATAGATTTGCTCCGTCGAATACGAATACTTAAGTTATTGTTTTATCATTATTATTGATTCAAATAATATCTTGATTAAACATAAGTAGGGACAGAAAATATAACATTGAGTGAAATGCATTGGAAATAAATATAATAATTTATATATTATTATTTAATTAAATTACCAATGATTGGTATTTTCTGAAATATTAACTAATAAGTGGGAAGTATTATTTTTTCATGCTTCGTAATGATTTTTTTTTCATTTATGTACCCTCATAAAAAATTTTATTTTCTTCCAGACATCCTTAGGTTTTTGTGGCAGCTACATATTAATTTTTACCTCATTTACGTGATTTTCTTTGACTACCTTCATTTCTGCGTCTAGAAAGCTTTCATATTGGACTCAATTAAATTTATTGACTTCATTTAGACTATAGTCATAATCTGCTTTTAGTTAAGGCGATAATATATGTACAGAGAGCAACCCAACATATGAAAAACCTACTTCTAAAAAACCACTCCTTCACACAAAGTAATCAAAGATTTGTCTTCGCGAAATTAATTGAAATCTTCCTTGACTAAAGCAGATGATATGGCATATTGTAATATTATTTCTACAATAATGAATGGTTGTTCATAGACTAGACAATTAAAATTTTCTTCAAATTAGTTTAAAAGCAGTGTTGCTTAACAATGGAAGAAAAATTCCTTCAATACCTGTATCTTATAGTTCACGTTTCAAAGAGAGCTGTGAAAATATGAAATTCATTCACGAAAAATTAAATACAGTGAACCCGCTTGGAAAATTTGTGGAGATTATACAAATATGATTTTTGAAAGTAAATGGAGATATAATTATGAACATTTATTAAAATATTGCAATTATATCACATATAATAGAAGTTTAGAAGGGAGACATTGATAGTTATAACAAATATAATATGGCTCTATTAAAAAGTTATACCTTGGAAAACGAGGTATACTGCCATTAAAATATTAACCTTTATTTTAATCCATAAATATTTGAATGAAAAACATACGTTGCCTTTATTTTCACTTTTGGCCTAAAATGTTTTTCTTTCTAAATTTATTTCACCTACATTTAATTTTGACAACCCCACACTTAAGACTTTCTGAACATTTAATTATCACACATTTATTTTATATCTATATTTTCAAACATCGCTTTAAATTATTATATATTATTAGTGAGTAGCCATTAAAAAAAATCAATGCATTATTTTTTCCAAGCTTATTATTAGTTCGCCCTCAACGAGATCTTAATAATATTTTGTTTATTATGGGGGAACTTTAAAAAGGAATATTAGAAGGAGTTTTACTTAAACTCTTAAGAGATGAAAATTTTGAAATTTTCTTTCTAAATACTGTTGAACTATTTACGGTTATTATTTAGGGCTTTCACATTTGGATTTTAAAACAGAAATTCACATTAATTTTAAAGTTGGCTGTAACACATTTGTCTTAAGAGTTTATATGATTATCATGTACATATCTATTAACATTATTATTTCAAAATAGTTATTTTACGGTATAGTGAGACTAAAGAAAGAGAAATTTTTAATATTTGATTATCTTATTTTTATTTGTGCAATATTATTTCTATCACTGTAATTTTAGTATATTGTTACTTTGCTACCACACAGCCATTTTGAGCTTTTTTGGCTCTTGTTTCTGTCGTGTTGAAATACTTTTTTTCTAACTTGGCGAAAATTGCGTAATGTTAGTTTAGTATACCCTATTCTTTCATTCTTAGTTTTTAGGGTACCTTAGCAAAGTATAATTAATGCGATGATTTAAGAGAAAAGGCCTTTTATATCAAATTTATTCCGAAATGAAATTAAACTTGTTTGTTTACTTTGGAATTGGTGACTAATTATGGGATTCTATTTCTTGTTTTACTTGGGAAAAAAGAAATGAACGAAATATTAATATATATAAAATACACAAATACTAAAATAATTTTTAGGTTTTTCCTATCATTTTTATTTAAAAATTACTAAAATAGGTGGATATAAAACATTGTATCATAAAGTCAAAAAATTCAACTTAAACGTAAATTTTGTAAAATTTTCCAAACACCTTACTTCCAATAATATATTGTGTAACATGAAACACCTTTATTAGTTTAGTACAAGAATTCATAAGTTTTAAAAAATTATGTATTTGTTCAGAATAAATTATTTCGTAAAAAAAATAAGTACTGGCATGAAAATCAAAAGTTAAATTTAACATTTAAAACTCTTTTTGGCATATTCAAACAAAAATAGAAAGTAACAATTGTGTAGTAAATAACAAGTAATGATTTAATAAATTATTATATTATTTCTTATTGAAAACTATACATTGTTTTATTACTCAGTATTTAAATTTGTAAAGAAATCGACAAAAGGCATCGAAAGGAAACCGTCCTGTCAATATAAAAAGCATAGTCCCACTTCTCACACGCTTTTATCAGGTCAACTTGTATGTAATTATATATCGGAATCTACGAAACTAATATTCTTGGTAACGCTTCTAATAGTTGCACTATTTTAAAACTTAGCAATTGTGTGTAGTTTTGATGAATATGAATACAGTCATTTCATGAATTTAAAAATAAAATTTTAATTTAAAAGAAAGAAAGTCAAAGCAGGGACTTTTGCAATTAAATTTTTACCCACTGCCTTATATGGAAATTATTTAAAATGGCAATAATCGACGACCAGACAATAATTTTATAAAATAAAAAAATTAATTTATAAGAAAAAAACTAAACAAAAATAATACAAAAATAATAGAATCATTCAATTATATTTTCACCCACTTCCAGACAACCGAACTATTTAATATTTTGCACACGTATCCAAAATTTATGGCAATAATTTCAATAAATAAAAAAATATGTACAGTCGTAAAACATAAATAAAAGGCAGAAAAAATAAAAGTAAATTATTAGTTTAAGAAATTTGGAAAGAAAAGCTTTTACTATATACTTGTAGTAAAGCAAAAAATAATTATCGAACTTGTTTTCGGTTTACTCAGTAAGGACTTTAGTGTAATTCATATTTGTTATTTAGTATAATATTTAAGTGTAAAAGTGTGAGAAACTTTTTTCAAAAATTAATTATTTTTCTTGTTAAATTAATATTAAGTGATGTGCGGTAAAATTTTTTAATTTTGGGGAAGTTACGAGAAATAGACTAAACGCGGAAAATTCCATTTTATTGCACATTAAATGGATATGTATCCTTTAACAGTTTAATTTTATCATATGGTATATAATATCAATATATTTTTTATTTAAAATGTGTGCCTGTTACTTGTTATAATTAGATATTCCAATTTTCACCAAAAATATAAAATTGCCTAATATATCTAAATTAAATAATTTTATTTTGATATTACGGAAGAAATCAATAGATGAGTATGTTTTTGTAACACTTAATGTAATTTTGTGAAACACCAGTATATGACAATCTACCGAAAATTCCTAGCAAATAATTAAAATATCTCATTTTAACACTTACTCGTATGTATAAATACATAAGTACAAAAGTACGTGGTCGCCAATTTCAAATCAAAGCCATAATAAACTATGTTTTCGACAACTCTTCATAATTAATATCAAAAGGACGACGTTTTCCACTTAGATTTAATAGATCATTTAGGTAAATTGTGACGTATGATAAGACTATGGTGTAAACGTTTCAACATTTCCCACTCGTGTTCGAACAAGAATTAAACCGTATCGTTGAATTGGGAAATCCGTAACAATAAAAAAATCTTTACAAAAATTTTATATGTTATAACACTAGCAGTGTTAAAAAACTTGAGATGAAATTAGACGGTGTTTTTAATTTTGCGTCAAAGAGTAAGAAAATATTTAAAGCAAAAAAAAAACATTTCGCACTAATCAGCGGAATACTCATTTAACAAAAAAGAGAATTATCTTAATTTGCTGCGAAATATAAAATAACACACATAAAACTCTATATGAAGTGTGTGAAGGTGGTATATTTTTTTGCAACATCATGAAAATGCTAATTTGTTTAAAGTTAGTAATTTAACTTATCAACTTTAATATTTAATTGTTTTTGGTACTTATTCGACTAAAAAGAAGTGTCATTTCAAAAGCATATGTATATATAATATGATAATCTTGAACAATTTCAAACACAAACTTTTATCAAGAGAAAAATGTATCTCACTCGTATATATTCGTGTGATATGCAATCGAAATCGGGCGCAACCGAGTAGTCGCTCGAATTTTCTGCCAATTTGTGTTGAAACATTGTACGATACTTGCGTTTGGACTTGAAAAATGAAAAGTCTTGGGGAAATGTGTAGCTGAAAGGAATATTTATGTACGGAAACAATTTACCAGCAGTGTCTTGTTTACAAGTCGAACTGTTGAGTGTTTTTTCCAGTTTACTAAATCCAAAACAATATAATTAATGTATAACGCATATTTTAATATACATACGTAGGTTTCTGCATACACACGCGCACCCACACGTTAATACACACACGCACATACGTATAATTCAGTTTTTATATTGCGTTATATCGTAATTTCTCCTTATGTGATATTTATGGAAAAGGGGCATCCGCCTTACGTAATTAATATTATATTTTATACATAGTTAAAATGGTTCATAAATGTATGAAATATTTAATAGCATTTTAAGCCAATTTTGTCCAAATATTCAAACGGATAGAAAGAAAAAATTTCTAAAAATTATGGAATTCACTTAAAAGTTATATTATTTATTCGTTTTCTCAACATCATGGCAAAAATGGTCGACAAAAACTGACACTTTATTAATATCGATTGACAGAGGTTTTCATTGTAGTGGTAATGTACAGCCTTTAATATGATTCCTATATTGGCCTGAACACTCAGTCGCTGATATCGTTGACTTTGGACCCTTAATGAAAACATTAATATTTTAAGGACGGAAATTTGTCCACAAATGATTGGCAATACCACCCAGTAACAATTGGATAGTATGGCCATTCCTATCGAAATTTGGAGATAGTTTCTGTTTTCCAGTGATATTGATTTGGGCTTAATTGGATTGACTCATTAACATATTAATTAGGATGTTTATAACGTAACCTTCGCGATGTTAATTGCAGTAAATATATAACCTGTACCAATGTAGTTATATTTATAAACCTCGTAAATATGATAGTTTATCAGCTGAGATTTCTAACAATAGTTTACAAATGATCTGAAGACAATGATTAAATATTAAGAGCAATGCAAAGATACTTCATGTTATTGAACACTAGAATATTAAATTATTTCACTTTGAATAATATTCGAATATTGTTACAGCTTGGTTTTAATTAGTTGTTAGGTAACCTTTTTTTAGAAGTCTATGTACTATTTTTGGTTTCAAATAAACCATTAAAAATAAAATAGACAATAAAATCTACTACCCATATTTAACGCACTTTACTTTTAAAAGAAGAAAAATTTCGATAACCTATTTGCAAAAAAATATTTAATAACAAATCTGTAAATGAATGAACACATTTTTAATGGGTCACGTCATATAACAAAGAGGTATTCAAGTAAATGAGGTCCGATTTCAAATATATAAAAACAATTCAAAAAACAAACTTCTTAATAAATATTTGCAAGAAAACGTTGAAATGTTTAGATTTATCACCATTACATGGAGATCTATGAATTTTTCCCGTTTTGGCAAAATGTCCCTGGGACATTTTTGAGAAAATAGAAAGGAATTGAATTCAACATGTATAAAAAATTCTCGTATCTTTTGAATTATATTTGCACGAATCAGTCTTTTAAATGGAAAAGTTTTTTCGGTTATCTAAACTGAAATTAAGTTTAATTTTTCAAATAACAGGAAAAACTAATGGGGAAAAATTAATTAATAATTACTGGAGTGAACATTTAATTAGGTAGGCAAAATAATTATTTAGGAAAAGTGTAATTCCGCGCACGCGGAGCTTCGGAATTAACTTTTCCTAAAAATAAATTACTATAAAATATGGAACATCTTATAATAGGAAATAAACTGGCAATCGGTAAAAAAACACAGGGTATTTAAAACACAGGGTTATTACAATTTTAATGAGAACTAACTTCGTAAAGTTACTGAAGTAATAAAATGAAATCGCAGCAGTCGAATTCAATGGTTGCAATTATTTGAGACATTACAAACTTAAAAAATGTTATTTAATTATTAATTTTTTTATATTACACACTTGTTACTTGTTAATATTACTGACTGGATGCATTTTGCATTAAAAATTGTGAATGCACGAAAAATAGGTCAACGTTGTAGAAAATTCATGCGCTCTCTAAGCAAGTAAAATAAACTATGACATCGTCCTCTCAAGTAGCGGGCAGAATCATTAAGCGCTATTGAGCTCGAGATTAAGGTGTTATTAGCCTTATGATTAATAATTAAAAAACATATGAAAAATCAAAAACAATTTCCATCGTAGGTGAAGGGAATTACATCCAATTATGCTCATTGTAAATTTGGAAAGGAATAAAGAATAATAGCAATTCGTTCGGTAACATAAAAACCTATTGAATTTTTTTAATATATTCTCGGCATAAGAATATAAGTAGCTTTTTGCGGAGAGTGGATGATTGCATTAGTTTGAAATATATTAAAGCGTTAATTAAAGCGGAGATATATTCGAAATCACGAAAATTGTGAGAATACTATATAATAAATATTAGTACTTTGTTGACTCTCTGATAGGTTTCAATGATATATTTTTGAAATTGAAGATGATTATATGGGGCACATATTTGAAAGTATGTTATCATTGCTTATTTGCTTATATTAAAAAATAGTTTATTGCTCAAACTCTATGGGAATACTGAGTCGA
This sequence comes from Druceiella hillmani, assembly GCA_039881145.1. Taxonomy (NCBI): domain Eukaryota; kingdom Metazoa; phylum Arthropoda; class Insecta; order Lepidoptera; family Hepialidae; genus Druceiella; species Druceiella hillmani. The sequence continues at coordinate 10,171,274 of JAYKKI010000034.1, forward strand.
TATCAGTGATGAAAAAAGTAAATCCAAAAATTAATATATACACGTTAATCTAGTCGGCTTTTCAGGAAAACTTTAATTTCATCTTGATATAATATATAAAATTTGATAAGTATTCTTATTATGAATTTTCTGTTAATATAATTTAAACGAATTTGAGAATTTATTTAAATAAACAACTTCTAATTTCTATATGTTTTACCATTAAAAACTAAAACGCCAATAGCCAGATAAAAGCCCGAACCTAGTAATTAATATGAGACAAATCTACATATAATAATTGATTGGTAAAACATGTTCTTTGATATATACTCTACGTAGAATGAAAATGAAAAAAAGGATTTTTTTATTTTAAAAAGTTGCATTTATTTCCTTTTGTCTTTCATATGATATTTTTCTCAGTTTTCTGTCCGAAGGATACATCATTATCATCAATATTTATCCGTCAATTGGATTGCCAACCCATCTACAAATATTAGATATTGAAATATAATTTGGAAAATATTTGCTTTTTTTAAAATTTATTAATTATAAATTAATTGTCGATAGCGACAAAGAAAGATAATGAAAAAATACCTTGAGGATATATCGATATTTTCCCAATCATTTATTGCTTACATTTGTGTGCTGGCGGAAATAAGCTCCGTCAACTTCGTTGAGTGGTTTGATGTTTAAATTCAATTTCCTCTTCATTACTTGTCAATCAACGAATTTTCTTTTTAGAAAATGAGTGGAAATATTATTAGTATATCTTCTATGCTTTCCGTTAAATAATTAGATTCTCGTCTTATTTTTTGTAAAATTTCTGCAAAATTAAAATTCGCACTTTTCTTTGTTGATTGAACTGTACAAATATTAAAATATTCCTTATCAGCATTTTATGATTAATGGAAATAATTTTTTTAGGAGAAAATGAGAAATATGATAGATGTAAATTTTTAAATCTGCTGTAAATATCCCGTCAATAAATAATTATGATACCATAAACTGTTTGAAGAATATATCTGTCATTCCGTAATTTGTTGCCAATGGCTTTAGTTATTTAATTTTAAATATTTTATTTCATACTTCAAATGTTACATTCCTATGTTAAGCGGTGTTAAAAAAATTAATAAATCAACTTACAACTTATCATAATTTTGTTTTTTTATGGAATTTTGAAAAATTTACGATAATTTTATAAATACTTATCTCTCATATAGATTTTTAATTACTATGTTTTTTTTATAGATTTTAGTATAAGTTTTTAATACTCGTGTCGGCCATTCTTCATTTTTGCGGTCGTTTCAGTTTACATCTCCATAGTTATGGGTTTAATTACCGAATAACTTGAAATGTGACAATATTTAGTGTCTAATATTTTCTCAAAATATTATTGTAACTTATGGGTTTCTTTTCTTATTTGGCATTTTGAATTGTCTCAATATGGTGTCAAGTGCAAATTCAGTCAATCCCTTCTGTTCCATTTATACCCTCAAAATTGCTTAGGAAATATTGAATTGCCTCAATTTGATATAGTATCAATATTTGTCATGTTACAGCCTTACACTACTCGTTTATATTGTATACTACAATTTAGTTAAATGTAGTAATGAAGAAAACATAGAATAGAGAAACATAGGAAACATAGGAACAAAAGAGAAATATAGGAAACGGGTTAGAACATTGATAAGGAAAACTTAAACAAATGGGTGTAAAGTGAAATTCCGTATTTGTTTTCTTGTAGCATTTTTTAATTTCTTCTAACCCATGGCTTATAATTACATTATTTGTTCTTTTGAAGCTGAATATTTCACAAACGTACTAAAATTTTCACATATTAAAATTTTTGATGGTAAAATTTCGATAAAAATTTAGAGAAAAATTTCGCACACGTTTACATATACGGTGAAATAAATAAAAAAAGTTATTTGCTTACATATTAGTTAAGGTCACCACTCATAAATTTCCATTTACAAAGAACTAGAACTGTAGAAAATGAGTGAATATAAACAATGGGGGGACCGTGATTATATTTAACCTAATAAAAAGGAAAGAAACCTTAATAAAAAGGAAAGTAGCCATGTCATCATATATACCGACATAGAAAAAAATTGTTTTCTATACATTCAATAAGTAGACTATGTTTGGTTTCACATTGGCTCCAGATTATGCTATTCATTTATAACCATCTTTGCAGCAATCAATGACATAATTTACCTTATTTCACGTAGCATTACAGTTATAACTTTATTTCTTAACTATGCCATTCAATTTGAATACGACCTACCCTCATGTTTGTTCAATAAAATTTATTTTATTCCAGAAGTGGTATTGAATTGTGGATGCGCTGTATTGGTTATATTAATAGTAACATTCTAAAAAGTTAAAATTTCCTGTAAATACACGAAAATTACGTGAACAAGTAAACAATTATGTATTTAATTTCGAATTAAATAAATAGGCCAAATCATTTGTCTGATATTTGAAATAATAATAATAAATAATGTTATTTTAATATTTATTTACCAAATTAAATTGTCATTCAATGAAACCTTATATCACAATCTAAAGAATTTAAACAATCCAATACTTAAATGTTGTTATTGAGTATTGAAAAATTGAGGTTATATGATCTTGAAAGCATTAGAATGGAAAACCTCTTCTCTTGTTAAAGGAGACACCGAACAAAACTTTCCGTCTATCTTAATCAAGATTTCGATATAAATAGAAATTTACGCCGAGTACGTCTTTATATCTATATGAACGGTTCAACGCTTGAATGTTGTTACTAAGCATTAAAAAGTTAAGGTTTTGTGATCTTGAAAGCATTAGAATGAAAAATCTCTTCTCTTGGCAAAGGACACACCAAACCAAACTTTCTGTCTATCTTAATCAAGTTTTCGATGAAAATGGAAACTTTCGCTCAGTATATCTTTTATATCTCGATGTCCAGAATTTCTTCGACATCGAATACTTTATATTAGAGCTTTTTGCCCACTTAGTTTTGAAAGTGAATGGTTGTGTAAGAATATATATTTTTTAAAGTTGCGTAAGTATTTAGAGCAAGAGTTGTTAGGTGCCGGATAATACTGTTATAGACCTTACATGCTAATACTGAATAATATTTTCTTTGAAACATTTTTTTAAGGCGCTTTATGTTAAAAACATTACTTTCTTTTATGTGGTAATATGTACAATTTGTACCAGTTGACAATTAATGAAAATTTGACTTCTATTCTCATTAAATTATCTTCGTTTATTATGACGAAGCTTTCCTCAATCTGTGAAATCAGTAAAACTTTAACTGTTTTCTAATAATATAAATAAAACTAAATTATTTTGTTGACTAGCATTAGCCCCTTTCGAGATATTTTACGTATTTCCAATTAATTCAATTTGTGTTACTTTATTTTAAAAAAATTCAAACAGGATAGCTATTCATAAACATAATTAAAATAACAATAATTACGAGTAGTTAGAATAAAAATATAATAACATTTAAGCAATATAGTCATATTATAATTTATATATATTCATACACACACACATATATATATATATATAACTTACACACAGTATGAAAATGTGACAGAACATACATCGTAATGAATTATTGAGTTCACTATTCTTTTCCTAACTTTTATATTTAAATTAACTGAATTTAAAAAATATTACTTTCCCACATGTTTTCTTAGAAAAAGATTAGCAACCAAATAAAAGTAGTATTTTAATTATGACATTAACGTCACATATTCTCATTAGCTTTTAATAGCTCCTTCTTGTTAATTTGATATCAAACACGAGGGCACTGTGAGCGTTAACATTACTTTAAACACGTCGCGTTCTACAATTTACGGGTTAATTTAACCTAATGGTTAAACATATGGTCGTGATAAAAGTGGTAAATGAGGTAAAATAAAACATTGAAATATTTGCCTATTGTCAAAAATTGGCCATTTTGTTATGAATTGCTTGCGCGCACAGCGGAAAACAGAACCTGGATGTGCTTATTTGACCGTAAACACCCAAGAACAGATAATTTTTACTTACGTTACTGTTGCTTCATTATCAAAAATATTAGTCTTATATTATAGAATTTTGGACCATATTAATAAAGATTGGTGCATTTGAAGTCAAATTTATTCATTTTATATCAAGACATTAAATATTACGTTAAATATATGCAAAATAAGATTTTTTGGTGATGAATACTGTCACGAAAAATTTTGTTTTATGGGTAGACTTAATATAATATTTTCATGTTAATGAAATGAAATATATTATATAACTATATATATTAAATAAAATAGTTTAACCATTTTTATTTTAAATTCATTGTCAACAATTTATGTAATTATAGCACGAAAACATTCCATTTCAAAATGAATAATTTTGATTTTCTAGCATGTTTATTGGTAAGGACAATGATAAAATTATCTATTATTTTATATTTGTATAAATCCTTTATTCACTTAGAAAATTTTGAAACGGTAAGACAGTGTATTTCTGGTTTACAGTTTATTTCAAAATTTAATTCTCATTCATTTTGCGTAAAATTACCTAGACTTGGTTTTAAAGTCAAACACAAAATTGTCAATGAACATAGGGTAGTCATTTAGATAGTTATGAGTAAATGATTGAATTAATATGATTTTTACTGATTTGCATTATTGTACAAATTTATTTTAAACATCAACTTAACATACTAGTTGCGAAATTAATTTCAAGTGTAAATAGGTGCAAGGACCGCAGCTCGTCGAAGTCACCTGACTGTAACCTATTTAGTTTAGGAGGTTATTTCGGACAGTTTAATTGGATTTAGGAAAGACGAGAAACTTAAACAACATATGTACGAAATTTCGTGCCAGTGACGTTTACTTTATCATTGTTATGGACAGTTATAATAATATTATTATAAATTATGGAAGTAAAGTTTAAGTTTATCGTATATTTATTAATTGGATACGTCCATTAATATTGCCATTAAAAATTTAACTATTTCAATTTGTTTCAAATGAGAATTATTTGTATTGATCGAAAATCTATTATAATAATTATGTATGTACTTTTGTAAGCAAAATACTGATTTGTGGTACATATTCTCCACCTACAGTTTTTTGACAATTCCATTCCAAATGACCTTTTATTAATTATTTAATTAGAAAAATAGGATGTAAAACTAAAAATATATTTTTTCAAGAGTTTCCACATAATTTTTATTAAATATTTTGTCTACATTATTGGCCAACTTCCTTAATCGTATAAAAAGTGGTAGGTCTATTCGGTAAAATTTTCACACACGATAAGCTAAACTATGATTAGACATTTATGTTCACACGTATAAAGTTAACGGTTTCACGCATACGAAAATAAAACCTCTTCATGTACATACACCCACACACACACACACACACACACACACATATATATATATACACACAAGTGTATACATATGTGTGTATATATATATATATATATATATATATATATATACATGTGTATACATATGTGTATATATATATTCGGCTATTCGAAGACTTATATAAGGGTAATGAAATTCTACAAGGAAATAAAACATTTTTTCACATTCAATAAAATCTTGATAACTGATTGCACTATTAGATTAAAACAGATTTTAAAATATAATCTTTCTAGAAAAAAATGTTATAGGAGTTTGCTTAATGGAATATTTCGTCAAGTGTTTCTCGTCTACTTGCTTAACAATTTCGTCATATTTCTTTATTCATTTATGTACTTTAATGTATACACTTGATACATATAGTGGAGTTATTTCTACGAGAACAATCTCTTACAGCCAACCATAACCATAATTATACGTTTTTGTTTCATGAAAAACAATATATTCCGAAGACAATTTTCTCTCAATATTACTACAAAAATAGAGTCGTTTGACTTTCTATTTATGTCGATTATTTCGGTTACTTAAAAGTGAGAAACATTAAATATAAACATATTAGTCTCTGCATAGTTTAAGCATATTTGAAATTTTAAAAAATGACACCGTAAAAAGATATATAAAACATATTTAATAAATTAGTTCTTTGCGATTTGAAAGGCATATGCATAATGCTGATTTTTTTCGCAAGTCACTGTAAATAAAAGTAAAGTGACTTAAACATTTCAAGGAATTTACTATTTTTATTTAACAATTCAAAACAGAAATAGTCTAGATTTAATACTTATACTTCCTTCATACGATTGTCCTTCCATTTATCATCACCCTCCATTATATACACTATAAATCTATTATATACATCTAACTAGTAACTCTATTATATACATCTAACAAGATGCTAAAAATATAAAAGATTGAAAAAAATTGCCCAAAGCTAAAGACAAATCCAATGTGGCCTAAAATATGTTACGTCTGCTCCACCAACTGAAAGTGAGGAAGACAAAAAGCATGGCAAGCATCGTGTCGTTCAAAAAAGACATTTAAGTAATATTAAAAATTTTTTTTAAAATGTTTGATTAGTAATTTGTTTAGGGAATCCAAAAATATATAAAAGTTGAATGCCTCTTTGACTGTATCTTCTAACATCCTCCATATTTTTATTTTAAATTACATTTCCGGTCCAGCTTTAAATTATTCTTCACTTGTCTTTATATGTATTTTAAACCATATACCGTCATATTATGTAATTTAAACCAAAGTAAAAATTATGTAATATGTTGAATCTGCCGCTTTCTATGTAATCAGAGTTGGAAATTAACTTATTTCCGGGGTGTCTTGGGCATATTTAAAATATGTCACAAATAGCAAAATACATCCTTAGTTTTTTTGTTTTAATGTAAAAAAAAATTAAACTTTTTTAAATAATCCGTATCCGGGGTAGAGAGTGCTCTCCTAAAAACAATTAAAATAATTTTTTTTAAATACCATAGATACCGGTACAATAGGTAATTGAGATTGAACATAAATAAAAATTGTTTAATGTATAATATAGTCAGTCCCCGGCAGTCATATTTAATATTTTACACTTACGACTAGTTACGGTTAAATTAAAAATATAATAATAAATATTAATAATTAATTTTACAGGAAGTCAGTATTAATTCTTCTATAAAACCGTTTTCGTGTTCATAATATATGAGAAATCTACTTAAAGCACTTGTCATCAAAAAGTCAAAATTTTATTCTATATGTCAAATAATTAACCATTTCTTTTTCTAGCATCTTATCACGAAAAGCTTTAAATTGTTATCAAACACTCTAGGGCTAATGTAAAGGAAACTTGTACATTATTATTGACAAAATATATTCTCATGAAATAAACAAAATTTATATATTTTATGCACTTTCTACGTCAAGAAATTTGAACTATGTTTCGTACATATGTGGAAAATTGTAATTACTTTTTCTTCATGTATCATTTTCACGTCATTTTTAATCATATTTTTTATGTGAAAAATATTCCACTTTTTTATATCGCATATAACCTTCGATTCCTGAAAACAATAAATGTATGTAGTGTTGCTATCAGTTTCCTATTTTGTGTATAAACCTATTACTTAATTCATCATTTATGTTAAATCAGATTTTAGATAAAGACTCTATATCACGTTCCCATTGCTAATGTCAATCAAGGGCTAATGTGGAGGAAACTTGTACATTATTATTGACAAAATATCTTCTCATGAAATAAACAAAATTTATATATTTTATGCATGTTCTACGTCAAGAAATTTAAACTATGTTTCTTACATAACTGGAAAATCGTAATCACTTTTTCTTCCTGTACCACTTTATGTCATTTTTAATCATATTTTATTATGAGAAAAATATTTCACTTTTTTATACCGCATATTACTCTCTAATCCATAAATGTATGTAGTGTGGCTATCAGTTTCCTATTGTATGTATAAACCTATTACTTAATTCATAACTTATGTTAAATCATATTTTAGATAAAGACTCTATACGTCGTTCACATTGCAATACACAAACACACGCACGTGCACCCTCACGTATGCGTAGTTGCACGCGCAAGCATCCACGTACGTACACAAATGCACGCATGCTCGCATACACGGACACACGCAAAGGGGCAGACAAAGAGATAATGGAACATATGGGAGCCATAAGTCCCATTACTATGCACGGCGTTATACTCAATCTATTTCTTAAGGTAAAGGCTGTTTGCAGATGCATCGATGGACGCATGAGAAGAAACCGTTATAGGATTAACGGTTTCTTTATTTCCTTTCAAGGCACGGAACACTAAAAATTAGGATCGAGTTTTCAAACTTTAGCTAACAGTATAAGCAAATCATTGAAAATACGTCATTGAAAAAATAATATTTTTATTATAATTCGCTTCTAGGTACAGAATTCAATTGAATAGTCTATCGGATAGAAAAAGTAATTTGTGTACACACATTAAAAGTACCAAGCTTTTTGCAGTGAGCTATACGAATTAATTCTCCTGGAATATGACAATTTGCTTATAAAATTCAAGTAAGGTACTTACAAATTTTTTACTCAAATTCAACTATGGTACTACAAATTTCTTGCTAAAGACTTTTTTATGACCATTATTGTTTCTCAGGATCTCAATTTATTGAATATTCGTGCAAGGTAATGCATTTCTTTTGCAAAAATGCATTAATTTGATTCATTAAAACTGGCCAGGGTTCAGTAGCACCAAATAATATTATGCTAATAAGTTTGTATTTCCCGAAGACACTTTGAAAAAAAAAGTTATTGCTATCGACGGTACCAAAAATATCCGATTTCTCCAAAACCACAAAACATATGTCATTAAAATCAATTTTCATTGAAAGTTTATTTTATGTTTTACGAGCTTAATTTTTGTAATTTTTGCGCAAGTTAGTTAAAATATTAGAGGGATGACACACTTTTTAGCTAAGGATACCCTACAACCCTGTGTGCACAGGATTTTTTTATCCCTCAGTTAAATCTAAGGATGCCCACCTCTATTTTTTTTATAATTCCATTATTTAATTTCATGGCGGTTATTATTATTATATATACAAGAGTCATGCCATATAAATTTCATCTTTATTGTACCAATAGTCTCTAATTGAATGGCTGTTACATACGGATAGACAGACGGACAGACGGACATGACGAAATTATAAGAGTTTCATTTTTGCCATTTGCATAAGCAATCCTAAAAATTAAAACTTATTCTAGTAAACTATCAAATTTTAGGATATTTATGTGTTCTTATTCTTGAGGCTTCGTTTTATTGATTAATATAAATCATTGAATATAAACCCCCGAATAGTTATTGTTCTTTAAATATTTAAATTTATTACACCGTTCAGTCACATATAATTTTAAGCTATAGCGACTGTTTTAGATTTGAAAAAATTAATATTTTGACTGAATTAGTTGACGATTTTATTAAAAAAAAACACGAAATAAAATAAAGCCTAAAATTACCTCTATATAATAAAAAAAACAAAAATAATAAGTTATTTTATTTTCATAAAACTATTGTCTTCGAAAACAGTACAACGTAATAATTATGCGTAGTAATTATTATATTTATCAAGGGAGTGTTAAATAATGAATAATTCCCCACTATTCAAAACAGCGGTCATAAATTTGAGTATAACAACTTGTCAAACGATTATACATCTTTAACTAAAAACTGATTAACATCAAGTGAACGTCAAAATATTTTAGATGAAAGGAAAGTAAAGGCAGGATATGAATTCATTTACGTCTAGCGCAAAACGTTATTATTTTCATAAACAATTTGGTGCGATTGACGCAAAACTTCGTTTAATATCTCTTTTGAAGCAGAAAAATATTCCACTTTTGATATTATGAAAGTTGATGGTTTCATATTAATATTGGGATTCGAATTTCGATAATCATATTTAATGTGTAATATAAAGGGTTGGTCATAATGCCAAAATAATATATGTACATAATATATTACAACAGAAACATTTTAATACAAAAACTTCAGCCAACAAAACGCTTTACGTAGTTCAATGTGAGGTTATCATTGCAAAAAATGTACGTAAAGGTGTTTGAGAAAAAGTATTAGTTACCTACCTTGAAAGTAAATAATTTATGGTCTGTCAGGCATCAATTAGGAATTGGTTGCAGAAGAATAGACATGTTACTATTAGTGGAGTAAGTTTGCTGAGTGCAAATATATATTTGGCAGGCAAGAGAAATTGCCTTAACAAATTATAATCAGTTTCAAAATATTAAAAGACATGAGGTATGTATATTTTTATTAATATACAATTTTAAACGCACGATGCTTAAAACTCAACAATTTCATTTATATATCTTACGCCATTAGCGTGGTGATGGCAAAAAAATTCTACAAACTTTTTTCTTGTGAAAAAGAAAAAATTTCAAACTTTTTCTGTTGAACGAATTTTGTTGTAATGTGTGGAAAATAATTCTAATAAACTTTTCTGTTTGATAACTTTCGTGATTTTTCGTAATATTATTGAAACTCCATCAACTCTAAACGATTTTAAGTATCTTATGTTCACCAAAGACTAATCAAAAATAAATAAAATCGTAATTGTTAATATTATTTACCTATAAATGGTGTCACACTTCTCTCCCTTTTTCATATTTTTTCCTTGATGGAGTCAGAGTAACAAATTTTATTTCACTACTAGTAAATTTTGCGCTAATTATATATCCTTCCGCGCACTCTCTGAATATTCAAAATAATTTACTTTCTGCATGAGAATTAGTTAAGGAAAGTTCTGTGCGTCGTCTTGCATATTATAAAAATATTATAAATATTCTTCGAAGACTTTCTTAATCGGTTCATAGAGACCTTCTATATACAAACTCTTTAAATATGTATTGAAAATAATACAATTAATTTAATTTTTTTCGTTAAATGCAATTTAAAGTGATTATGACTACATTTATAGCGTTTTCTAACGAGGAAAAATTTTCTTTTACATATATTTTAATAAATATGTCTATAACCCTTCAGTACTATGATTTATTCCGTTTTAACTTTCCGTATGTAAAAAAGAAAAGTAACGGAAATTTTACAAAATTACTCACTTGTCCGTCTCTTTGTCGATTTTTGTTGTGAATATCTCAAAAACTGTGATATTCGTATCGTCGTTAAAATTTTCAAAAGACCTTTATGTAAGTTTTAATAAAACCCATATTTTCATAATTTTGGATTCCCCACTTCCGACAATAGGGAAAGAAAATACATTTTCTTCAGTATTTTATTAGTATATTTCTGTACATAAACCACCTGAAGCAATGAAAAAAAGTGAGGCCATTTTACTAGTACTATTTAGAATGAAAGAAAATTAAAAGTATTGCATTTGCCGCATAAGTTTTTATATTTATATATTCCTAAGTTTTAGCTACTGAGATATGTGCAAGTTAATCTCCTTACTACTATGATAAATTTTAAGCTGGTACATTTGTTTCGAAAAATGGCTTTTACAAATGGAAAGACGGACATATGAGTGATTTTCTGAGGCCACAGTTTTTCCTTTTAAGGTACGGAACGCTAATGATATTTAAAAAGTGCTTATTTTATTTTTCCTTTTAAAAAATATGGCGGATAAAATAAAAATATTCATAATTACAATTCATAATGAATAGGAATTGAGCATAATTAATAAAGAATACAAAAGTGAAATTATTATTCAAACTTATGTGCAGATATCGGAAAACGTCTTTTGAACATGGTATTATGTTATATTTTTATTAGTTATATTTTTATTTTTCTAAATTTAACTTAGGTAGATTCATCAACGTGAGAAAAGTATTTATGAAATCTCATTGTGGCGTACAGTCCCTTTAATGGAATTTTCTATGGCATTGTGTTATACTCGGTTTACTACACTCAATAATTTTTAACTTATGCTTTTCTCAAGTCCTCATTTAACCTAATACTAGACATCGCGAATGTTTTTTTTTTTAAACATACAGACTTTATTTAAAATATTTATTAAAATGTTCTTAAAGAAATAAAATTCTCTGCTAACTTTCATTCGGTTTGGCAATTGAAAATATTTGTCAAAATTTATTAAATCATTCAAAAGTGAGGCGTTTTACAAACTCATACTTTTTTGAAACTAGCAAATCCTTACAACTTTACGCCACAATTTTATGCATTGAACAAACTTACATCAAATTGTTCAATAAACAAGACGTATAAATTTCAGACTTGCAAAACTACTTTTCTTTCATATACTTCGCAGCGCACTTTCAAAGTCTCTTGACCCGTGATTACGACCTTCCTGACCTTAAATTTTCTAGTGTTTTTTTCCCTCGGGAATATTTTAATTAAAAAGTAAATTCAAATCTTACAATTTAACAATAATTTATTTTATACGTTTTATAATATATAGAAACTGATGCGCAAGACCTGCCAGGTTAAGAATTTTGCACTTAAATGACCTTCAATATCGGCTATACTGTACTTTGCTAGCTTTTTGATATTATCAGGTTTACAAAATCTTGTACTATTAAGCTTTAAAGTAGGATGAAATTCCTTTATAAGATCGTCGCTAAAATGTAGTAAAACATCGTCTCTCAAAAGAGACTTCAAACAAAACTTTCCGTCAATTATAATGATTTCAGTTATTAATGCTAGTAATTTCAAGCTAATTTAATCTCTAAAATCGATTATTCTATAATTATTAAGCTTCATAGAAAGAACAATTATTTAATAAATTTGTGGCTTATTCTGGTTTTATCCTGTCAACAAAGGAATATAACTTTGTTTTATTTAATGCTTTTTAAACCACTTTTTTTCATATTACGACCCAACGTCGTAACATAAAATTGCCAATAACAAAAAATCTCTAATAATAGTCCATATACATTTCATAACTTTATTGTAGATTTTTTTGTTGCATGTAATACTTTCAAACATTATTTGGATGTAGCTGTAACTAATTATACTTTTAAAAAATCCCAACTGATTTTACCTCTTAAAGCTTTCTGAAAAAGTAGTTCATTGTAGCATATATTCGGTTTTACACCAGCATATTTTATGGGAATCGCATGGATTTGTTCGAAATCGATTAATATTAACTAATTTTTTCGTATATTCACAATAACTTCTCAAATCAATGGCTTGCAGGATACAGGTCAATTTCGTATATACAGATTTGAAAAAAGCCTTTGACGAGATAGAACATCTCATCTTATTGAAGAAACTGTATTTTAATGATATCAAGGGTGATTTTCTACGTTGGTTTATTTCCTACCTCAGCAACAGGCAATAAGCAGTCCAAATTAACGGTTTTATGTCGCTGTACGTCACTATCCTCCTAACTTCAGGAGTTAAGGTTCTCAAGGTTCTACGGGGGCTAATTCTAGTTTCCCAAGGCTCCGTAATTAGCCCCTCTTAATTTGTCATTTTTATAAATGACATTTACGCACGCACGTACGCATATACGCACGCTCGCACGCACGCACGCACGCACGCACGCACACATATAAATATATACACGTGTGTGTGTGTGTGTGTACGTACATACTTGCGTACGTACATACGTGTGTGGGTTTGCGTGTATGCGAGAGAGAGAGAGAGAGAGAGAGAGAGAGAGAAAGGGAGAGAGAGAAAAGGAGAGAGAGAGAGGGAGGGATGTCGATATATCTAATGATAATTCTTTACTTGGCACTGACTACAAAAATCTCTAACAGTATTTTAAAGATTTTTGTAGTTAGTGCCAAATTTTTTTACATTTTTTCTCAAATTCTTTCTTCAGTATGTTAGTAGCTACAGATATACGTAACGAATTTCAAAAATAATGATTTTCGTAGAAACAAACCCAATTCAAAAGAAAACTTTATTTTGGACCCCTATATTTCACTAAATTTTATTTATAACAAAATTTTTTAAAAAACTCCCACATATTTTTAAGGAAATTTTTTTTTAAAAATTATGTCCGCATTTAAAGTAAATTACATTTTTGTGATATACTGCTAGCCATTTAGAAAAATTGATTTCAAGAAGAAGCAGATTTGAAGTCGAATATTTTAAACTTTTAAACTAAATTTCTTTTTATAGCGAAAATTTAAAATTTCATGTTTGCTCCTTCCAAATCGGTAAAACATCCATCAATTGCACACAAATACATTATAATTGCCCTCTTAAAACTAATGGAAATAGTTATAAGAAGCGAGTAGTATTTTAGTTATTTTTTTCAAAATAATTTATTTTTAGAACAGTTCATTTATTGCTTTAAACAAAAGTCAATTAAGTATACCTTTAAGATATTTAGTAACAACATAAGTAAGGTTACGAACAGATTTTATCGATTTTAATAGAGCTATTCACGTAGAGTTCATCTATTTACTATAAATTACTCGGAAGAAAATGTTTAGCAACTTATAAAACTTAGAATATTAGTTACGACATTTACACTGTATTTTCTCATTATTTTAGTAATTCATTCCTGCTAAATTCGCGTAAAACAAGAATACAACGTGAGCGTAAACCTTACTCAACAGATGTTGCATTTGACCATTTGTGGTTTAATAGTTGTTAACCTCTTAAATTGTTATAACAACCATGTTTTAGTTAATTGAAGTAAATGGTTTATATTTTTCCATTTAAATAAACATAACTTCGGCTGTTCTATTATCGGCAAAGGAAACAGTGTTGAAGTTTATTTCTTAACAATATTTACCGAATATTAATACATAAGTATATATATATATGTGTGTGTGTGTGTGTATATATATATTATAAATTGTACATGTAAATAATACTATAATTTCGTATATCAAATATAATTTTCGTCTTATAAATATACATATTATTTCGATATCCCAATATCAACTTATATGTCATTTAATAATATTAAAAGTAAAGCTTTATAAGAATAAGATAGTGCAATCTAGATAGAACTTATAAATTATACCAGTTCGACAAAAAGTTAGCTAAATTTAAATTATAAACCTCAAAGACCGACTCAATAATTAATTTCGGACAGAGCAATATTAAATTATGAGAGAATACGTTTTGGAATTATCACATAGTACACAAATTCATTTTAAGCGCTGAAACTGGCAGCCAAATTAATTTAACATGCGAATGGATGTTCTCTACCTACTGCCTTTGTTACTCGGAGTCACTTGACTCAGGTCCAATTACTACAGTAGCTGATATTTGACGCGATCAAATTGTATAAGGAAAGTAAAAATTAAATTTAAACAGGTTGTATATGAAATTTATTACAGTTATCAATGGTTCTGAATGATGCTGAGAAAGTTAGCAGTTTTATTCAATCTGTTTTTTTTTTGGTTGGTATTATAATCAAATTATAATTGACTTAATACCATTAATACCACATATAATTGATATTAATACCTCCGGTAAAAACTTATTTATACAGATTCGTTTAAACATTATAGGAGAACATTAGAACTCAACACAGGCAAATCATTTTCTCTCGTATTATAATATTTGCACATATGGTAGTCAGGTCTTTCATTACATATGTATTTTACGAGTTAAAATAATATTATAGATATTGAGATATTAGGCTATTTTTAGGTGTCTCCCCACATTGCAAAACAACTACGTGGTTCGAACTTTCCACTTAAGCGTTGGGCTTTCCACTTAAGCGTTGGGGTTATACGTTCCATAAAAAGAAATTTGAATTCTAAATTTAAAATGAAGACTAACCTCTAATACTTATGACAATGGTGTTTCATAACGTGTAAGTATAAACTATAAGTTAATAATAATATTTTTTGTGAAAATGGCGACTTTCATAATAAGTCCAACTAAACCAACACAATTTTCTCTAGCTAAATTTAAATGATTAATAATAATTTGATGTCTTCATGTACTTTTAATAAAATGTTTGTTATTTAACAATAATCTACTCTTCTCTCTATCTAAACAATAATCTACTTTCATCGATTCACGGCCTTTCGCGGAGCGGGGCTAGAAGGGTTTTATAGTTGGCTGTAAGGGATTGCTCCCGTAGCAATAAGTTCGCCATATGTATCAATTAAATACATTAAAGTAGATAAATAAATAAATAAAATAAAATAAATACTTTCAGTATTATGACATTGATTGAAATTCATACTTTATATCCCATATTTTATTTATATTTTCTATTCATTGGCTCTATGAATAATGTGTCATTTACATAACGATATACGAATTATAACATCATAGCTTTTAATTTGACAAGTATATTATTGAATGCTTAAAATAATAAATCATCCAAAGGTTTTTTATCAGTTACGTTACCTAGTGACTACAATATAGGTTATTTATCAATTACGTTACTCATTGGCGACATGCACGCATCGCACTTGATATCCTTAAAAGACAGTTTCTTCAATAAGATGAGATGTTCTATCTTGTCAAATGCTTTTTTTAAATCTGTATATACGAAATCGACCTGTATCCTGCAAGCTATTGATTTGAAAAGGCGTTGTGAATATACGAAATGATTAGTTAATATTAATCGATTTTAAAAAAATCCATGTGATTCCCATATAATATTATGGTGCATAAAATATGCTTCAATGAACTACTTTTTCTGAAAGCTTTAAGAGGTATAATCAGTTGCGATTTTTCAAAAGTATAATTAGTTAGAGCTACATCCAAATAATGTTTGAAAGTATTACATGCAACAATAAAATCTACAATAAAGTTATGAAATTGATATGGACTAATATTAGAGAGTTTTTGTTATTTGTAATTTTATGTTACAGAGTTGGGTCTTAATATGAAAAAAGTGGTTTAAAAAGCATTAACTAAAACAAAGTTATAGTCCTTTCTTGACAGGATAAAACCAGAATAAGTCGCAAATTTATTAAATACTTTTTCTTTCTATGAAGCTTCATAATTAGACTCTAATTAATTTTAGAAATTATTTAGTCTGAAATTACTAGCATTAATCATTTATACCAAAAAAATTATTAAGAAAATTTCAAGAGCACTTTGAAATTTGATAAAATGGAATTACTTATTAAAAATGCCTTTATTTAAATTACAAAAAGCGTAATATCATAATTACGCAGTCAGTTTTGTTATTGTAGACGGAAACTACAAATAATTTATACGCGTTAGTGGTGCCTTCAAAAAATGTATATCATATAGAAAACGCTAAAAAATGTATATTGACGCTTAATATGGGTAGTGACGTCATCAGATCACCACAAACTTTATTCACGTAAGTAAAACATTGTTAGTATTTTCTTTACTACACTCTAACGTTCGTTTTACCTTGGAGCTTAATTTATTACAGTTATAATTTAAATTTGGGGAAAATTTCTAAAACAAAAGTTCTAAAATAAAACACAGACGTAAAAACGCGGGCGCGCGAGCACGCGCACACTTTTTATAAAATATACTGTACGTACGAACAGTAATCCCTTAAAAACTCAAATTATTATTGTATATTCTCAAAAGTTACAATTTTGGTAATATTGTATAGTATTTACGGTTTTCGAAAGTATACTTGGCCCTGAATTGTAAATCTTTCTTTGAGCAAGTTTCATTATGGCAAAACTTTTCGAATAAGCTTTAAACATGTTTACTGAATATTTAAAGTCACATCGCATTAATTAAATTTACTTAATATTTAAAGTCACATCGCAATATTTAAAAATTATTTAAAAAAAAATTAAGTAACTGGGTATTTATATTTCGAAGGTGTAAAACATGTTGCTTTCATTAAATAATTTACAGTAATTGTGGCTCTTTGTTCACTTATTAAATTCAATGAATCGCCTCAATTCGTTTTTATTGGAGAACTTTGAAAAGTTTTCCAGTTGAGACCATAAAAATTTAAGCAGCATCATTAAGTTTGCACGAATATTCGAATATGAAAATTAATTGAATAAAGTAGGGTTGATTATTCTTAAGTACATTATTATTTCATAAGTAAGCTCATAAGAACATTATTAGCCATACTTTCGCCATTCATCGCAACGCTTTGTTCAAAATAAGCAAATTCTGTTTTTGTAGTAGATAAAAGAAATGAAAACACTTTAATAATTGTTACCGTTTCATTGTGATACAGGTTAAGACGTGTAGAACTTCGTGGTTGTCATTACTTCAGAATGTCTCCAGTTTTTTATTTATTATTGACTAAAATGCAAGTACTGTAAACGAAATATTTATCTACATGTATCCCCTAATGTATTTAAGTGTATAAAGAGCAAGGTACAATATTATTTTATACACACACACACACACACACACACAAACACACATTTATATAAGTATATATATATATATATATATATATATATATATATATATATATATATATATATATAAAACATGATAACGTAAATTTTTTCGGCACTCCATAGAGTGAAGAGTAATTGGAAAAGTTACTCAAAATTAAAGTCCCAATTAGAAGTTTTTAAATTTGAATCCCATTTATAAAATTCAAACGTTCATTCAAAATTTATGCGATGAAATACCATAATATTTCAACCAGGGACTTAAAGATTCGAAAGTCGAAAATTAAATTGACGTTACTATTTGAAATAATCATATTAAACGCAGATCTACAGATCATAAGCTTATATTATCATTGATCATAAGCATATATTTTTTGACGCAAATGGATTAATCTTTCAACTGTATATCGTTCCTCATTGCAAAGCGATCGATGCTAGTCCTTTAAAATGATGACCTTTCCTTAATTGATAGAAGGTTTATTGTTCTTTTTTTTTATATTTGCCCCGTCTAAACGTTACAAAAGGCTTAGGTGACATGGTTAAGAAATTCCTCTATTGAGTTAGAAACTTACAAGTCGGTTTAAAGAGACAAATAAATAGAGTATATATCATAAAAGCCTCCTGCTTTTTACGAAGCTTTAGAATCATTAACCATCAAAGTACCGATGGTAATGAAATATTTAAATCAAACTTAAGGCCTATCAAAAAATAGGCTTTGGAAATGTCACTTCTTCAATGTAAAAAATTACAGTTATATTAAAAATATTTACGGCTATTAAAGTCTGTATTGTTGTGTAAGAACATAAATTAATTTCCAAGATTTAATTATTTTATGGGATGTGAAATTAAATTAATATACACGTGAGAGTCCAAATTATTCTAAAATTTACTAATACTCAGATACTGAATGCTTCTAATTTATGTGCTTATAACTGAGAATTCCGGCAAGTTACGTGCCAAGTTTTGTACTACCAATATCTACTTCGTTATTGTAATTGGTGATTTTAAACAATTTTATGACTATTAATGGCTATTGTCGCTTAAATTTATTACGTGAAAGTTAATTTGAAGGCCTTAAGGATAGGCATTCACATGAGGAAACAGTTTAAAAAATTCAGTGAGGTTTGGTGTTTATTCCTTCTGAGCGGAATTAGGGAATTTCTTCAAATCGCTGTTGGTACAGGTCGATCGTTTTTTACTTTATTTTCACTCTACTTTCAAATACAAATAATAGTATATTTAAGATGCAAATAATGGGTCAAATCAATTTGTACTTATATTTGGCATATTCAATTTAATTAACCCCCTTCTATAATTAATTTATCACAATCAAATCTAAGAATGATTTTGAAAAATTTTCTTTAATAATAAGCAGAAAAATCAACAAATTCCAGAATTATACTCATAAATTAAGATAATAGCGATTGTGACATGTTTGTTTGTTTACATATCCAAAAGCTCATGCAATAAGTTATAGTCACGTAAGCGTATAATAAAATGTAGGTAGTCCAATACTATATTATAACTTATATGTGTATAAAATGGTTAAAACATTAACATATTCGTTTTTAGTATTTAATTGTGTTAGTAAATCTATTATAAAATATATTGATTATTTAGTAATGATATTTATAATTTGAGTTGGACTTTAATTTATAATAATACATTTTTTAGTTCCTTTATACGTGTTTATCATTTTCGCTTAAAAAGACTTTCAAAAACAACATCGTTATGCGATCGGCAAATTTGAGTTATGGAATTATAAAAAGAGGTATTATTATTATAAACTTGAAGTACAAATAATCTTGGCGAAGGTTTACGGGACCTGAATCGGGTGAAGAATTTGAGTAGAGAGAGGAGAGAGGGACAGTCAAAATGTGAATGAAATATGTTGCAAAAATATAATAGATCGGCGCTTTTTTTATTAGAAATAGTCATGGAAAATTGAATCTGTATAGTTGGATTTCATGGGTTCTTTATTTTGAACCAAGACGAAGTTTGTAACTAAACTACTTAAGACTTTTTTTGTAATTTTTTAAATTTTCTCACTGTGTAATTTGTAGTATGGGGACCAAATAAGGGATTCATATTCGGGGATACTTCTAATTAGTGAGCTTGTAACCTTATTTGTGGATAGAAATAATCTAGACCATTTTTATGAAATAATAATGAAGAATAAAATAATGAAGACTTTTGATTTTTGTTCTAATACTTCCTCTACTACGGTTTGCTATTCAAAGACCGAGCTGAAGTAATTGGAAAACAAACAAAAACCGAAGTAATTAGAAACAAAATAGATCCAATATATATATATATATATATATATATATATATATATATATATATATATATATATATATATATATATATTTATATTAATAACTTTTATACTCCTTTTTAACCATATTGCGTGCACGGAGAAGTGTGATATTTGGCATGCTTAAACTGTATATGCAGAAGGAGTGCAGAAAGCTAAAATTAATATATAATATGTGTTACAAATACTAAATATTACACATACATTGTTTACGATTAACAATAAAATATTTATTGTTTACTTTCATACTGTCAATGTAAGCACATAATAATCTGTGGTCAAAGAGTCGCATAGAATAGAGATTATCGCCAAAGAATTTATGTCAAATTAACTGAATTAGTTTTGATCTGTGAATTTTGTGAGATTTCAAATGTTCACCGTCCAATAATAGTCTATGGAGTGTATGTCAAGATAAAAGTGCTTATTTTATATTTCGTCTTACATACATCTGTGTTACTAACATTAAATTTTAAGTTTCATTGTCATTACAGGAAATTAAGACAAAGTACATACGCTAATGACGTATTTGTACACGCTCTGAGGTAATAGAAAAAACTCAACAAAATTATATACAATGGTACCTCTAGGTATAATATTTGACAAAATAATCTAAATAAGTTTCGAACTTAAAAATATATTGAATCACGGTCCAATATCGATCACTGAGTATTTATCGAAGAGTTTTTTGCATCTGGCTTATATTAAGTCACGAGCCCCTTGATTATTCAAGGGGATTACCATATCTCTTAGGCCGTTTGTGATATTTACGTTTTTACTTTAAACGGGAAGTTATATGATCTTATATTTTTCAGGAGGATATATTTCTTAATTATTTTGTTTAGTTTATAATAAAATATTAGAAACAGCAATAGTAATATAAGGATATTTCAAGTTGTTCATAATCAACAGGACTCAGTTCACTGCGAATATCATCGAAGTTCATTAATTAAAGTTAAGCCTCTTGTTATTGTTGCATTTGATAAAATTGGGTGACTGGTCTGAAAGTTTAACATCTATAAGTAATGAGACATGATGTTCACCTATACGACTTAACGGAGTAGCACCACATGCAAAAGTACGCATAGATAAAGTAAAGGTAGAAATCTGTTATTTTTATTAGGTTTATTTTTGGACTGTGTAAACACAAATTTAGAAGAAAGTAACAAACAAATAGAAGTAGGACGTTTGATCTAATATATGTGGGGTAATAAAATCACAAACGGAAACAAAGTCGTAACTTCCTTTTGCATTTAAAATTCTTTGACAGAATGAAAATATTTAAGCTTTACTTAATCTATGTCTGGTGGTAAATAACATGAACAAATAATGAAAGTTCTATTATTAGCTGAATATACCCAACTTTACTCTTAGAAGCAGTTAAACGATTGTCAAAGAAATGTTTTTCACAACATTTGCTACTACTCTGCCATAGTTCTAGAGTCTGCTGCTCATTGAGCACCAGTCCCTTCGAAAGACTATGTAACGGGAAAATAGGAATGGGCGTCAAACAACCGTTCATGAAAATCGTTTTCACATAAACAAAAAATAGTGTTTCTGTTGAGATAGGTCATTTGGATGTAGGTCATTCAGATTACTTTTAATTCTGTTCACTTTCTGACGTAATTTTTATCGTTCATAATAATTAAAAAAATCGTTTTCAAAACAGAACAAAACCAAAGTAAATAAATAAATACAAACTTAATTTTTTGCAATTTCCTTAAACAATATACGTTTTTGATTTAAACAGAACTTGCTTCATCGTCTTCGCGCATATAAAATCTGCCAAATTTTACCCGTACGTATTTGATATAGCATCCTTCAGTCTCTTTTCTCGTTTCTGTATAAAGATGTTTGTAACGATTACCATTATATTTATTTTATGGGTTAATCTCTTATAATTTTTAGTTAATCTCCTTGAACTAATTATAATTGTTAATCTCTTATAATTTTTAGATAATCTCCTTGAATAAATTATAATAGCACAAATTTCTGAAATTCATTAAAATAATTTACACACCAGATTTACCGAACAAGTTAGCGACATTCGCATTAAAGTGGGTTAAATCACTTCTCCTTCTAAAGTTCTATAGTCGATTTCCAGCCAAGGTTCTTTCAGTCAGTTTCCACCATTTTGACCTGTCTGAAGCAAAGTATCTCCCATCTGTAGACTCCCGAATTCTTTAGCCATTTTTTAACGTTATTCAGCCATCCCGTTCCTGGTTTCCTTCTCTTTACCTTCCCCTTTGTTTTTTAGAAAGTTATTTTTTCACTGGGTTCTTATCCTCATAACTGTAGATATGGCCAAGCCATCTTAGTTGAGAGGCTTTGATAAATTTCACTGTATTTGGTTCTCTGTATTTATTCTGCAAAATTGATTATTATATCTTATCCTCCAAATTCTATTCTCCCTCATTACTCCAAAAATGTTTCTCGAAATTTTTCTTTCAGAAATCATTAATATATCTTCATCTGATTTATTAATTGTTCAAGCTTCAATTTTGTATAATACTACTGGTCTTAATAATGTCTTGTATATTGTGTGCTTTATTTTTGTTGCACCGCTTAAATATTGTGATTTGAACTGTTACAGCACTAGTCAAATTAATATTTGTTATTATTTTCTCCTTTTTGGTATATTTTCGCCTGATAAAAAGTATGGTGTTAAAGTTTGAAGAAAGCTTTTTGGATATTTAAAATTTTTAAACCCTTCAAATTTTGAGTATAGGGAAACTTTAAAAATACGGCTTTAATGATAAAAATATTTATGTTATAAACTATAATAATAAGATCTGGAAATGATATAATTTTTTTCCGATTTTCAGAATAATTTTTATATAAAAAAAATGTTTAATTAATAGGTTATTATAACTTATTTCTAGTTTGATAACAAATCTACACCTAAAAATATATATTCACTGAAGGTTCTTATTCGAATATAAAATTATTTTAAAACTCAAACCATACATCTGGCACCCTCGATAAAAATTAATATAGATAAATGGTGGTAATACCCCCTGAATAAATTTAATTTAATTACACCGTACGACCCCTCAGCTTCAGTTTGAAATGTGGTTCAACCGATCGGTCATTCCAGTAATATGGATTATCGCGTGAAGCCTTTTATTTAATTTTACAGCCAGCTATTTTCTAGGTAACCTATTTACGTTGCATGTTGATATTTTAATAATATTTGCATTTGTTTCATGCGATTCAAAGGAAAAGAACTTATCCAGGTTGAGTTTATATTTTATATTTTTATCTACATTGACAACTATATTAATCGCTCGAATTTACTTCTTTAGAATTGAACAGCGATTATAGATTTTAATGTTTGATAATGAATTTTTTAATTTTAATGAGAATTATTTAAAAAGTATTTCTAAGTACATACAAAAACATTTTTGTTCATGTTTTCGGCACTAGGCGTAGAAATCGTTCGTAATATTAAGTATATTATGAACATAGTATAGAGGTGCTTTCTCATAATTTAAATAATATATATCTCGTTTCGTAGCAATTTAACCTAAAATATCTTTAATTAAAATAAAATGATTAGACGTAAATCTATTCATGATGCACAATAAATAATACGATATTTAAACTATAATTGACTTTCCATATAATGCAAATTAAAAAAAACTCGTACTGTCTCGTCCTTATTGGAAGAACGGAGATGAAATTATTACGTTTATGTAAAGCTGACAACAGAACATTTTAATAAACTTTTATACCTATTTTCGCAATTTTATATAGCAATTACCGCCAATTGAACTATTGTGGCAAAACGAAAGTAATAGTAATTTCAGTTACAATTAAGTATTTCATTAACTTTATTGTTTTAAGAAAAAATTTTTAAAGAATTTCATAAATATTTATAAATTTTTTGATAAACGACTCACTATATTGTACTTCGAAAAATTTATTTCCATTTCAAGAATATTTCCAAATTCCTAACTAAGCAAAACTTTGAAGTGTTGCAGTCATGTTTTTTAAACTAGACATTTGTGTGATTCTTAATTGCGAAAGCGCTCTTCTTAACATAATTTTCATGCATAAAATCGTACCAACTTCTTTTTAAATCGGTCCCTAATTACTGTTCCCTGTTGAAATCACCTTGTCGTTAATGATATCCCGTCGTAAATTTTTATTCTCATCCTATGTAGGGCATCACGTGATGGGGTTTCGAGCGTTTTTCGAATCTGATCCGTCCAGGACAGAGTTTCTATGGTCCCCGTCCTTTAAAATTTAGGCGCAATTTTTTTCACTTTTCATTCACATGAACATTTGAAGGTGGGTACTTATCAATAGTGAATATATTAATTTCAATGACGCTGGCAATATTACGGACGTTTAATATGAGTTTAAGGTATCATAATGTTTCTTCCTGATAAGATTTTATACACTGTAAATGGCTTGGTTTTGAATGGTTGAAACAATGTACAATAGGGTTATTTAATTTTCATTTTACAACTTTTAAACTGGCTAGTTTTTGATTATATCGAACATCATTTCATCATAGGTGGTGAGTCGATTATATCCTTCCTAATACTTTAAAACACATATCCCACTTGAAGCTGCAAATAAGTTTTGGAATCATGTGAATTTAACCGTTTTTACTTTTCTGCTTTTTTGAGTATATTGAGTAACAAACGGGACTAATTTATAATACCGTGTAATAAAATATGGCTTTTTATATCACTTGCTTTTTACTGCATTGTAGAGAAGAAAAACCCGAGAAGAGTTTGGTGTTAATTTATGGAAATAATTTTTTTATGAGTAGTTTGAAAATGAATAAATAGTTCATAAACAATTATTTTCTTGTTATATGAACAAAAATATCTTAGTAAAAATGTAATTTGGGAAAATTTATATAATTTTATTTTACTCTTTCATGTTACAAATTACGATACGAGGACGGTGTGTATATGATTAATCTACCATTTGTAGTTTCAATAAATTTTTTTTACAAAACAAAATTAATGTATAAATAGAGATTTTTGGAATTAATGCCAAGTTCACGATTCTTTTTCTTCCCATGTACATGCACACTCACATACACAGATAAGTACTAAATTTCACTTGCCATCAACACCAAAAATGTCTAAAAGTAATAAATTTATTTATGTTTTATTATGAAACGCACCGTAACGTAAAGTACCACAAAAATTAATACTACTCGTAATTGAACTATGTATTTTCTTTATTTAATACTTTTAACGTGCTTCTTTTTGCTGTTTATTCGAAGTAGGTGCGGTTTTTTTTGCAAAAAAATTTGTTTTTCCATTTTTAGTACCTATGATATATTTTGTTATCCAGAATATCATGAACTTACTAATAGCTCCATAAAATCTCATTTACTAATATAGGGAGAGCGGTTTGGGGTATTTAATGAACCAAAATATATTCACGTATGCCTACATATATACCTACATGTGGATATGTAAATTACATTAGCTGTTTTGGCAAATCATATGTTCTCTTTTTCACCGAAGTCAGTGCTTCATGCTTGTATATACCTGTGCATAATATCTACATGATCTCTAGTAAACCTAGTCTCTTCAAGCCTTAGCATATACCTTTAAGTACTTACTCATCTGTCTACTTATATTATAGTTGATCTATATCTTTGCACATACTGGTATATACTCACTCATATAACTACCCGTCCACTAATGTTCTTATTTGTTTATAACGTTACTAACTTATGTAGTTAGAAACCAATATATTAGCTGCGTCATGTCTTCATATATAACTGTACATACTAACTTACATATTTATTTTTTAATCTATAGTTTAAGGCAAGACAAGTCAAACGTATCTAAATTCTTATAAGTTTAAACCTCTTCGCTGTAGAGTTCCTATCACCATCTTTCAGTCCATCATTTTAAACTCATTTTACTAATTTGCAGATTTATATCACCCTTAGTTGTATCAGATCTTTAAGATATTTTATTATAGACATGTATCATCCAGACTTGATCAGGGTCCCTGTGTTGTGCGTAGTAAAACGAGTCACACATATCGGTTGATAACTTCTGGAGATAGGAGGTAACACACAAATTAATACAGTTGAACTCGGAACCTTCTCTTTTTTTGAAGTTGGGTAAAAATATGACACAAATGCATAAATTAAATTTGCTTGCACATTGTTCAATTATGTAATGAAATTTTAAGGCTAGTCAAAATAAACAGTTAATGGGATAAGTTTTAATTTTAAAATCCTAATATTTAATTCGTGACGTTATTATTTATTAGGTTACTTAATATATAATGGCTCCTGCAACTCTTTATTAGACTTCTAACTATCCTACATTTTTCATAACTTTAGGTTCAGTGACTTCGGAAGTAAAGAAGACTGAATACATATTTGTTTTTATATTTTTCGATATATCTCTAAAACCGTACTACCTAAAAATATATTTGAGGCTCCTAAGACTTGCCTTTTGAACTGATGTTCTATTTGAAAAAAATTAAGGTACTAAAATACGAGCGGATCAGTAAGCTTAATAATAGTGCCAAATTTTAGTTTTCCATGTCAAGTAGTTTCTGAGAAACAGGGCTGATAGAAAGACAGACCATCACGTGACTGTTCCTGTAAGGATTCCTTGTGTCCTTTTAAGGTTATAAATCCTAATCATAATAATGAGGTAACATTTAGAAAAATTCGCATCCAATTTACTTAATTTCCAACAGAGAAATTTAGGTTTGTCAAATAGTGTCAGCTGTGGTGTTAAGTGTATATCTAATGTCAATACCTTGTATTGTATTTTGAAATTCTTGTCTTTGTTATCTTATCAAAATGACTAATTTTTATCCATCGAAAAGTCAATAAGAAAAAAATACCTTTTAATCATTTATATTTTATCAGAGTTGAGGAAAAATTACAAAATAACACATTAGAATTACTTTATCCTTTAAAAGTGTTTAATACAAAAAACGCAGTTTAAATTTGAACACTCACAAAAATTTGAACACTCACAAAGAGCACTCGTTTTTAAAAAAAACAAGACATAACATAAAACAAAACCTAAAAAGAAACAAAACATGTACAAAAAAATGTTTTTCATATTTACACGTACATATGCGTAAATCACTCTTATGAAAGGTAAAAATTAAAAATAACACTTTGTAAATTACTAATTTCAGCTACTGTATTACATACGGAGTGAATTTTAAATTGTTTTAAAGTAAATTTTAATATTTTGAAATAAATAGTTTAATCAAGGGAACGATTATATTTCTGAATAATAGATTTCAAATATTTGTCAAAATGTATTATGCACCGTGGTATTTTTATTGCATTATTATAATATGTCGCACATATTGAATTTCTCAACGTTTGGATTTTGAAAATAAATAAGAATATTAATATACCAAAAACACAAAAATTCCTTGTACAAAGCTTTTTAATTTATTATGTTCAAGTATATAACGATTGCAAACCAAGGCCTACAATTTCTTGTATACATATTAAACAGCACTACAATTACTTGTATATATGCACGATAAATATTCTGATAGGTTCAAGAC
This sequence comes from Druceiella hillmani, assembly GCA_039881145.1. Classification (NCBI taxonomy): domain Eukaryota; kingdom Metazoa; phylum Arthropoda; class Insecta; order Lepidoptera; family Hepialidae; genus Druceiella; species Druceiella hillmani. Next base: position 10,199,281 of record JAYKKI010000034.1, read on the forward strand.
TCTATTAAAATAACGAAGAAGAATAATATTCAGGACTGCCTTTTTGGCGCAAAAAATAATGGGCGCAGACATACAAAGAAATATTTTTTTCTGTGAAACGCCTAGTAAATTAGTTTCAGCCCACTGGCTTGAACTCGTCTCGTAAAAGTTGTTGAAAATAAATAGCGATTTGCGCTCGAAATGAATTGTAATATTGGTATGTGAATGCCGATAAAGAATTATTTCACAAAACTTCATTTTGAAAAGTTCACTGACAGATAAAATCACTTATCATTGCGGAATGTCGATAAATTATGTGAGCTAACAAGTATATTCGAAAGTAAAAAATTTCATACTTAATTTTGATTTTTGACAGTTAAATTAATAAAATAAAGAGTTGTGACTACAGGGCACCTTCGCTCGTATGCACTACAATAATAATTTTATTTACAACCTTCAAGTCTAATTCGCACAATGAGGGCTATTTTGTTTACATTAGTCGGCTTCTACAAAATACTCAACTTTAATACTTATGATGTCATTATAATTTTTAATGCCAAATTGTAAAACAATATTAAAAGTTAAAAATTACTGTGACCTTGCGCACGCCTCTAGTCTGTACAGTATATACTCATGTCGGAGGATATATAAAATGTGCAATTCGTTTTTATTTAAAAGAATATACATTTGACAACCTTACTCATTTCTTTCAAATAACTAAATCTAAATTGTTTATTATGAATTTATTATAATTATTACTTTATTAAATTAATAAACTCTCTTTCCTGGATTTGGTGACACATTATGCTCCTCCTAACATTACATGAGAAGATAAACTCATTGATTATTTATTTCGTCTGCCCAGTGCGCGCACGAGCAGTCTGTATTGCTCACCAGTTTTACACGTAATCACATTGATCAACACGGTGTTAAGAGAGGAGCCAAATCTTAATCGTTTTCAGCTCGATTAACCGCTTTAGGAAAGCGATTGTGGCGTCGGTTGATAGTTCCCGATTTAAAATTATTTAGTTTTATGCTTAATTTGAATCGATGCGTGTTCTCTGTGTTTTATTAATTTTTGCTTACATTGTAATTTAAACTATTATAATTTTGAGGCTAATACTTATCCGACACATTTGGTATAACCCATAGGTTTGATATGAAGTTTTTTATAAGTATTTATATACACATTAATAAAATTTAAAACAAGTAAATAAATTTTTATTATGCTATAGCCCGTTATTTATATATCGTCCCCATATATCAGTCAGAATCGTTGTGCCGAATTAAATTGACTTATATTGTACTTAATTATATCATTATTTTAATAAATACAGTTAAAATATATCCAGATGACGACATTTTAAAATACGCCCAAATATAATGTAAGTAATTAGTTATTTCTTTCTGTGGTACGAGACCTCAAAAATAGGAGAACTTTTAGGCTTTCTATTTCATTTTTTATTTCAATATGTTATTTTTCATGGTTTGATTATTGTGAAATAACTAATACATTTATCTACACGGGTAAGCTTTACAATTGAGTGAAAAAGTATATTATTAATTAATATGGTTAACGTGTGGATGTTACTTTGATATAAATTTATATTGAATTTCTAGGAAAGTTGAATACTGTCATTAAGTTTCCGGTCCCTACAAAAGTGGAAAGTTTTTGGAAGCAAAATGGATCTATTTTTTTACTTGGTCATTACTTTATTAGGAACTTGGTTTTAGTTCAATAAATTACCCTCGTTTGCCCAGTTGAACTTCTTTGAGTTAATGAAACTGTGAACATAAGAAAAATAAAAATACTTTATACATTTAAAAGCCGAAAATGTCACTCAAAAAAATAATTAACGAGATTTACGTTTGGTTGTCAATATAATTGATGTTATTTCTTTGCTGTAAACAACTCGTCCATTATCGTCCAGCTTTATTTAAGAAATATTTTATCTCCGAATTTAATGTTTTCACGAACTAGTTACTTTTTTTTCCACAATTTGCTATTAGTATGGTTGTTTTCTATTTCTCTTAACCCTACAACAATATAAATAGAAAACAACAATAACTTTCTTTCAGTAATTATCTGCAAGCGTATGATAATTTTCTTTATTAGTATGATAAATTGTTTTATTATTATTATTACCGAAATTTTATATTTTGTTTTAATGATATCTTTAATGCAAATCTATATATAGTCCCTTATATAGCAAGGCTAATTATAAATAATTTCGAATCATAAGTTAGTATTACAGGCAGTCAAAATTACCTTTAGAAATAACTTAGTTTTGACTTTAATATCTAACTTAAGATCTTTCAATGAAATAAATAAAAAAAAACATTCTCCCAAAGTGTGTTATTCGTTATTTTTTGTAATGTAATAAATGATTTATTATTGTATTAAAAAGAATTACGTATATACCATTATGAATAAAGCATTTCAGATGTTTTATTAATAAAATTTTATTTTAAAAGTTATTACTGTACCTATTTTTCATTTAAGACATATTGGTTAAACAAATTTTAATTACCATGTCTCCTGTGTGACACTTCTTTTCCCCATCTTGACTAATTTTTGTGTAAAAGAGCACAATGTGAGGTAGCGCTTATATTTTCATATTTTAATATTATGTAATAGAAATTTATTAGATTAAGTTTTTTAAATACATTATTTTATACTTCAAATTTAATTGCGTTTCGCAATTTATAATGTATTTAATTTTGACGCGAAATATGCAGGGTGCATAAAAAAGGATTTTATTGTGATAAAAATATTTAGTTAAAAATATTGAATTAGTAACATAGTGATACTAGCGTAGATTTAATACCTGTGAGAAATTTAGAAAAATAAATGAGGGAAAGGTAAGAAAAAAAAGTTAATTTTCAGCTTAAAAAAGTATTTAAACCATTTTGTATTCGACGTCAAATTTAAAACTAAATAAAATGTTTGCATTTCCATTAAAAATAGTATTTGATTATTATAAATTTTGGGAGCGAAGGAAGGAGGGAAGAAATTTGAAAAATATTAAAAGTGAATGCAAAGTTAATCCAGATACAAATTAAAAATTAATACAATGTGCGCGTCGTTAAAACTTAGAAATGAGTTCCAGTACGATCAAGGGAGTTATATGGTGTGGTGGCCCTCTATCCCCCATCCATGGAGACGGTTCCCGTTTTCACCTGAAGGGTCTGCTTAAGGGCTGGAAGATTCGCGCTCTAGATATTTTTAGAAGAGTCCAGAACATTCGAAAGTATTCAAGAGCATTCCACAACATTCCAGAACATCCCAGAACATTCTGAAATGGTGTGAAATATTTGCAAATAGTCTGGGACGTTCGATAACATCCTAGATCATTGCGGTACATTCCAGAACACTCTCAATTATTGTAGAATGTTCTGGAATATTGTAAATCACTCGAAGCCTTTTTTGTATGGATGGGCTACCCATTGGTAGGTGTATGTAAAGCAAGATCCGTCTTGGATTCGAATCTCAGTTTCTTATCAGTGAAGTGCATTGAGTCAATGAAAACAAACAGTGAAGTGTGAGTAATCAAAATGATACAGTGACTAAATATAAATCGAAAATAAAGTGTGAAAAGTGTTTATTTATTAATAACAATTGATATTATTTATATTTTATACAATGATCAAACGAAAAAGAGGAGGAGATCTAGCCAGTTCTAAAGCAAAATGTCGAAAACAAAAATAACAGCAAAGAAACAGAACAGTCAAAGTACCCGAAGCACGTTTATGTTACCGACGAACGAGAATGAGCACCGTGAGAAACAGAGAAATCGAAGAACAACGAAATGAAAGAATAAGAAAATTAAGAATTGCGACACAATCTTATAATAAAAGATTGCGAATGCAATCCACGAATATCATCCTACGAGCAGCGCGAACGAGAACAAGTAAACATTAGAACCTAACAAATGAAGAATTCCACTACGACCCGACGAAAGAACACAACAATCACAAACACGTCATAATCGGAAAAATGGAACGCGAATACAAAATACGAGTAGAGAAACACCAGGAATCTGTCGCATGAATTAAAAAAATCTATTACCACCACTGGACGCACCTCCGCAGGAATTTCTACATTACATGACCGGGGAAACTGCAGAATCAAAACACTTTCTTCAAAATATAAAAGCCTACAATACCTGTTTCCAAATTATTTCTTTCGTTGTCATTTTGATCAACACTAATAAAAATGAAATTGATTATTTTTTTTTCATTCCTAAAATAAATCTCTCACAAAATGGAATCATTACTGCCACTACCTAATGAATACTTTAAATTTCTGCAAGTACATTTCATCGGAAATGAAGAAATAGAAATGATTAATCATATGCAAATATAAGTGGATTGAGACGATCTTACACAAATACAATCATCTTATTCACATATTCAAAACAACACTAGATAAAATGTACAAACAATAGTACAATGAAGAAGAGAAGGATTACAACGCATTGAAGAGAAATACCGTTCGTATGTTGATTTAATACAATTTTTCGCCAATTACTTTCGGGCTCGCAAACAATACGTCCGACTTGAAAATGTCGAATATCGGCCTTCTATTAGTCAATCTGGAGTCAGTCAAGGTAGTAATTTAAGTCCTATTCTGTTTCTGATTATGATAAAATGACTTGCCTACAATTGTCAGAATTGCTCCTTGCCTTCACTTTGCCTATGATTTAAAACTCTTCTTAGGTGTTAATAGTCAATTCAACCTTGATCGGTTCCAACAGGATATCGTCCCAGTATTCCAGAGGAGTCTGAGCAACAAGCTATATTATAATATACGCAAATGTGCTATAATGATATACTCCCGCTTACGTGTCCCGCTTGTGCGTTATGAGCTGGGCGGAGCTACACCCAGGAGGGTTTCAACTACGCAGGATCTTGGTGTAATTATGAATAATATCAGAATTATAATGTATTTCACAGTCATATTGTGGAAACTTGCCAGAAAGCCAAGGTACAGACCTACCAAGCAAGGCACTAAGATTTGTTATACGGAATTCCCACGATTTTCAAGTTACCGAAAGTATCATTACGCTATTTAACTCTTTAGTCAGTAGTATACTTAAAACGAATGCAGTCATCTGGTCTCAATATGTGGTATATATATCCTCATGCTAGAGAAAATATTAAAAAAGTTTAATAGGCTTTTGTTTTATAAAATGATGGCTTCACAGAAAAAAACGACGTGCTTTAGACCATACGACTGAAGTAAAACTTCAAATTCCGAAAATATGAACTTTATGAGAGTAACGAAGCAGCGTGGCGGATTTTCGGTTTTTCCATACATAAACACGAACCAACTGTACAACATCTAGCAGTACATTTGGAGAATGGCAGAGGGGTTACTTCACAAAAAACACCGCGAGAAAAATTGCAAGCTAACCACCTAAGAACACAACATTAACAGTTTTTTTCCGATTATGCCAAACGGATCCATGCGCGAAAACATTACTATATGTTGACGGCCCTACCTAGTATACGTGGAATACAGCAAGAAAAATCTTTCAATGACGAAAACGAGGATTTCGAGTGGAGGATCATACAGGAATCGTGAAAACTAACGCACTAGGCCGAGTATACACTGTAAATCCGAACATCGCCGAGTGTTTCTGTCTTTGTTTCTGTCTTCTGCATCGGGAAAACGTTTCTAGTAAATCTGTTGTTAGCAAAATTACGTGCTAAATAACACCCTTGCACTAGCATTGTCCGGCATTGTCGCCACACTTATGGAGGAGGACGAACTGCCCATTCCGCCCTACAAATGCCGTTGAATTTGGCCGACGAACAATTCCCTGTATGTAAAATCTCAAGAGCATCTGAACGGAGTGAATTTCTAAAACAAGCTTAAATTATCTTCTGGAAAGAATGCATAATTAAACATAAAAAATCACTCGTAGCCATGAACAGAACATTACAAGACTTGCGAGGAAACTCTAAAGTGTAGAAGGAGCTCTACTCACACTCTTGGGAAATTTTCTACAAGTAATTTCAGTTATTCCCAAATCAACACCGGCAGACGAAATCAATATATGGTTAAAGAAGTCGCATCTCTGGCCATACATACAAATATCGTGACTGACAAAAAATTTGAGAGTTGAACTATCAAAAAATTAAACAACGGCACTTTTGCTCAAAAACTTTTGCAAATAGAATTTAATAGTGATTTCTGAACCATATCCACTACTGAGAATGAAATTATCAACCAAATTTATTTAAACATTTTTTCACAACTATACCAATTCGGAGTAGCTATTTTAGAGGGCAATTTTGGCAACTAAAAATAATATTATCTACGATATCAACTTTAATATTGAAAAAAAAATTCCCGGTGAAGAGAGAATATACAAATCGATCGACACGATGATGAACGTCGAAAAAGATATCAACTTCTCAACAAAATGTTTAAACTCTTTGCAAGGACAAGAAATACCTTTACACTGCCTTCAACTGAAAATTGGATCTCCGATCATACTATTCAGAAATCTCAACTCACCAAAAGTACGTAATAGAACAAGGATTATCGTCAAACAGCTGTCGAATAACATCATAAAAGCCGAACTTATAACTGGAAAAGGCAAATTATATATAGTATTTATGCCGAGAATATCACTGTCCTCTCCTGAGCTGCCAATTTAAATTCAAAAGACTGCATTTACGAATCAAATTAGCCTACAATTTTACAAATAAAAAAATGCAAGGACAAACTTTAAAATATTACAACATCAACATCAAAGAATCCTGCTTTTCTCAGTGTCAACTGTACAAAGCCTGCTCTGGAGTAGAAATTCGAAAAAATTTGTACATATATGCCCCGGACAACAAAATGAAAAATGTTGTTTATAAAAAAGTATTGTAAATAGAATATAATTTAAATAAAAGTTTTTCATATGTTATATTTTAAAGTGTATTCTTTTATTCCAAGTACCACACAGAAGCCGGGTACACAAATTAGTTTTTTATAAACCTTTGTTTTTTGCTTCATTTGCATAAATAACAACGAAATGACTGTATCACATTATTTAGCATAAAAATATGTATTTTTATAAGTAAAATTTTGATAAAACCTTCTACATGATTTAAGCTCGAAAGAATGAAAAAAGAAACAAATAAAAAGGAAACATCCTATCTTATTATATTAGTAAGGATAATCTATTCTCAAAATGAATGTTAGAAATCATTCGGCAGAAAGGATTAAATTTTCTTTACGTTTCGATATATTGTAAGAGTTAACTTAATATTCAAGTTTTACAACTGCATGATTGAGAATTTTGATGAATGTCACGAAAAGTTATAGGTCGTAAAGTAAAAAAAAATTCTTTCTCTAATTCTGTCGTCAAAATATAAGTGAAAGGAAAATGATCAGTTGAATTGAAAAGAAAATAACACGTGGTGAGTTATTACATAGTAATATTTCGTAATAATTTGTTCATTTTCGGTAAACGAAAATTTCACTTTTCTTCAAAAGAAGTGTTTTTTCAACTTTTATAGCGAATGTAATCATAATAAACAACTTGTAATTTAAATCAGGGCTGTGTCAAACTGAGAAAGTGTGAAATAAAATAGGGTTATAAATTGGAACAAAGATGATGATTTATAAAGTATCATTAGGGAATAATTGAGTCAGAAAGTATTATTTGGGAACATTCTTCGAGCAATTTTAAGAATTATTTTTATGTTGCTATCAATGTAACATTATCCTGAAATAGGTTCGCGTCCTACAATTTATATTACACACAAGTGATTACTTTATCCATAAACTATTGAAAGCTCAGCTTTCAATTCAGCAGATAAATAATATAATCATTTTCTAAACATATATTTATTAATTTACCATATGCCCAACTTAGAGTATTGCCGGAAGTGCTGGGCATGTTGAAGAATAATTTGGACAAATATAATCCAGCAATCATATATATATATATATATATATATATATATATATATATATATATATATATATATATATATATATATATATATATATATATATATATATATATATACATATATACATATAATACGCAAAAGTATATACAGGTTGTCCAGTGGCAGATTCCAATGTATGAAAAATTGTAAAAAAAACTACACCTCTAATACAAAGTAGGTTTGTTTTAACTTTATAACAACAAAAGCGGATTTTATTTTTTAAAAACCACGTTTTCCAAATGGCGGCCATCGAGTCTAACACACTCTTCGAGTCTACCACGCATGTTTTCAAAAACGCGTTTGCAGAACGACTGGGGTATCCTATTGACTTCGCCTCGAATATTTTCTTTAAGTTGTGTCACAGTGCTCGGATTTGTTTTGTAAACAACGGATTTTAAGTATCCCCATAAGAAAAAGTCACATGGGCTTAAATCGGGTGACCTAGGTGGCCACGGTATGGTACCGTTTCGGGATATGTTTTTTTTAAATAACTGCCGCACTGCATTCATGGACACATTAGCAATGTGAGCTGTGACCCCGTCCTGCTGGAACCATGTGTTTCGGTTGAAGGATGGACTATTCTGTAGTTCTACTCTGAAAAAGTCATTTAACATCTGGGCATATCTCTCCGAATTCAGTTACAGTTTGGCCACGTTGATTTTCAAAGAAATAAGGTCCTATGATTGCAGATGCAGACATGGCACACCAGACTGTTACTTCATGCTTATGTAAAGGCTCTTGATGCATTTGTCTTGGGTTGTGGAGTAACGAAAGTTCTGATTATTCACATATCCTTCAATGTGAAAATGAGCTTCGTCACTAAAGAATATGTTGCCCATCCGGGTAGCAGTACGAAATCTCAACAACATCACCTCCGCGTAAGTTTTTCTTAATTAAAAGTCAGAATCGTGTAAATCTTGAACAATTTGAATTTTATATGGATGGAACTTGAGCTTTTTTCGCATTATTACCTGTAAAGTTGATTTCGGAATTCCCAATATCGATGAACGTGTACGCAGTGATAAACGGGGATTTTGAATGACAGAAACCATAACACGCTCGACATTTTCAATGGTGTAGGTCCTGGTCTGGGTCTATTTGCGGTGCTCTCCACTCCACTATTCCATGGCTACTAAAACATCCGCACCGCTTATGCTTCTAAGACACGCGCCCCTCTTATGTGTTGCGTGCAGAAACTATGTTTGTTCAAACTTTGAAATCTGCCACTGGACACCTGTATATATATATATACATAAATATATATATATATATATATATATATATATATATATATATATATATATATAGATATATGTATATATATATATGTATATATATATATATATATATACATATATATATATATATATATATATATATATATATATATATATATATATATATGTATATGTATTATAAATTTAAGCTAATTTCTCGTAATATAATTACTAATAATAACATGATTTTTTTCTGATTGACTATATATATATGTGTTTTATTTACGTTTTCTTCTTTTCTCTTTTTATCGACTTATGTAACTTTGATTTTTCTTTTCCTTAAAATTCTCTCTTCGATATTATTAAAAACATGTAAGTAATATAGTGAAAAACAATTTAATCTTAACGCGGCCGACGTTACAGTTAATTTTGTTTCTTACTTTTGATTACAGTAAGCAAATCAATGAAATTAACATAACTCTAAATGACGTTTCGCGAAACTTGCGACATTCAAATATATAACTATAAGACTAAAAACGTGTTAAATGTTCCCACTTTGGCTAGTATTTTTAATATTTTAGTAATCGAAACAGTTTTTTTTTAATTTTCCGTTGAATAAAAATTATAAGAAAGTGACGTAGGAGTATAATAATTTATCACGTATATTTACCGAAAAATATAATCCAATGAAAATATTCTCATTTAAATGATAGACACGGTTTTGTCATCAACTTTGAAGTTAAGCATTGTTACTTTTACACTTATTTAAAACAAGGAATTAAGTGAAAGATCTTATCAAAAGACTCTTAATAGCCGTAGTTGCAATATATTCCGATAATACATATAATATTAATTTGATCCGTTCAAGAGTAGGCAGAAATATTATCGTAATTTTCCTGATGAAAGTAAAATAGGAATGATATTTTTATGGTTTCGTACTCACACATCATTTATTTATATATATATTTAAACACGTCGTTTAATATAAATTTTGTGTCTGTTAAAAATCATTACAAATATTTTAAACTTTGAAATGAGATTAATTTAATTCAAGCACCTTTACTGCTTGGGCCATAGACCCTTATATAACATAGATTTAAAAATGATCAGCCTATATTGAAAAGTAGCAAAGTATTGCAGGGAGATAAGTTATACACACCGAAGGAAATCAGAAACTTAAAAGATTCCGAAATTCCTCAAAATTTTTGAAATTTGTTTTTTCGTTCAAATGAAAAAAATGGTCCACTTTAATTGGAATTCCCCATTTATATTCTCTGAATTATATTTTCGGATTTTATACCATACATATGAAGAGGCATGCAATGCCATTTTATTTACACAAAATAAATTTTAAATCGCAATTTTTTTAAAATTTTGAGTAAATTTAAAATTGAATATTTTTTAAGAGTATTTGTGAACCAAATGAAACCGTAAATTACTAAAAATATTTCGATGACGAAGAGAAGCAGGTCTTATTAGTATTTGCTGAGTTATACAGAGAAAATATTAGACATTAATATATTTCTTGGTATAAGTAAGTCATGTTTCGAATACCGTATTACGTTGTCATTTACTAAGTAATTGATTATAAAATATCTTTTTTATCAAAATAATATCTACTGAAATTATATAAATGCACTGAAGACTCCCGTAAAAGCAACAGAGAAGCACGCTTATTTTATTAGATGTTTGGACCCAAGAAAAAAGTAATCGTGCACAACTGAAAATTAGGTGATTTCAAAGCTTAAAATGTTTATGACCGTGTTTAAGAAACGTTTCGTTTTTTATTGAGTTGCATGTTTTAAATATTAACAAACTTATATAATCTTTATTGATAAAGTTCACTAACCAATATTGAGTGTATTAAACCAAATTAAATACCATGGTTATAAAGATTTAACGTCAGACAACGCAACGTTTGCACTGTCAAAGATCACTTTGCAACATTTTCGATAATTTGAAAATATGTTCAATTCAAAGATAAAATTTATCATATTTATATATAATACACATTTTGTTACTAATTTGTCGAATTTTTTAAATATTTGCCTAAATGGGTTGTGTTTATATCCAACTAATATTATGTGTAATATTCCAATTTTCGACTTCAATCGTTCTATTGATATATATTTTCGATCTTTCTATTATTTTTATTTTTTATGATATTTAATATTACTAAGGAACATTTTCGATAACTCATATATAATTATCTCTTCTTCCTCTTTCAGGTATTGTACCGATTCTCATACTCAGTGCATGGAGTATGAGAATCGGTACCTATAAAAATGGCACCAAGGGGCAACCTATTGAAAATACTAAATTGTAATATATAAATAAATACATTTAAGTTTTAATATTATAATACTTAGATTATTAATTTTCTCCAATACACACAAAAAGCTGCGACGAAACTGATTGAATACATATTCAATCGTTAAACCAAATAAAATTGTCATGACATAAACAGCCTAAAGTCATTTTCCGCCTTTCTGTTACAATAATAGACAGTCGATTTACTATAGAGTCATTTCCTTTTATTATTAACATATTTTTTCTAAAGCAGGATCAATAAGCATATTATGACAAAGTAATTCATATTTTATTAAATTATTACAAAAAGGAATTTGTTAAAAGTAAGTTTTCACAATTAAATGAAACTACGTGATGTAGTATTATTTCCACTTTCTTTAAGTTCTTTACTACGATCTTTGCTAATAGCCCACCTGAAGGTGTTGTAATACAACGAAACCTAGGTCGTGTTAAAGAACTGAAAGAAAGTAGAAATAATACTATATCACGTAGTTTCATTTAATTGTGAATAATGAATTTCTACAAAATTAACGCCAAATAAATTCAATAAGTAAGTTTTCATTAAGAAACTATGACCGGTAAATTATGGAAAAAAACTTGTAAACTTTTAATGAACTTAAAAGTTTACTTTGCTGGAATAGAGAGGATTCAATGTTTTACTTAAAATAAACATTAATTTTGCCTGACGCATATTTTATATACTTAACATTACCTTCAGGGCAGAACCATTCGTTACCCACGACCCTACAAGCATAAGCTAATATTTTACACGTTTTAAGATTTAGGTTACAAATGGTACGTAGAAATGAATCGAAAAATATAAAAAACTGATAGTTAAATTTATTATAGAGACTTCACAAAACATAAAACGGTTATTTACTTCATGCGGAATAGTACTATTAATTTGGTAAAAAGAGCGCATCAGTATTCATATGAAAAAAGAAACTTTTTTTTCTTCAAAACTTTGTTATTTACTTTATATACTCCGTGACTTAAGTTAATATAATGTAATGTATCATTGGTAATGTTTTCATAAAATCAAACATTTATGTACGTAGTGACCAATTCAATGTGGGTATAGTGCTATACAAGTCTACATAATACCTGAGAATCTTGGTTATTTTATTGTACTATAATTTTGTCTAATTTTATCATAATAAGTATTATACATAAATTTTAATTATTTATTACATTTTAAATTAAGCTAATATAATATTAAGGTATTGGTAACATAGATATGAATAAAATGGCTTAATACTTTTTTTTGGACTTCACTTTTTATGTCGAAAATGAAAGTTTAATCCTCGTTTATATTTTAATCATTAGTAATTAAAAAAAACGAATTGACTTTAAATTAAATCATAATATTGAAAAAAATGTGATAGCGTAATGTCAGTACCAATGTCATTTAACGTTTTAGGGAGTTTAATTAATTATCTAAATACATATTAGATCCAATGAAAATATTATGGCATATATTTTTGTATTGAATATACTAATGTTAATTTTATAGAAATTCATAATTCATCTTTGCCAACAGCCCACCTGAAAATGTTGTAATACAATGAAACCTAGGTCGTGGTAAAGAACTTAAAGAAAATAGTAATAATACTACATCACATAGTTTCATTTAATTGTGAATATATTTTTGTACTAATTTTACTTGTTATTAATTGAGAAAATGAGAATTATCCAACAAGAGTTTCACTATGTATTTTCTCCAAAAATTTAGTATTTGGGAAAAAGAAGATTATATGTTTATATAAATGAAGTCATGAACTATGTTTACCTAGATTTTATGAAGATTCTGTGCAGTTACTTTGGCGCGATTATGTAACTAACATTCAATCACATTACGCACATCATTAGTATTCAATGCAAACTAGACTACTGGGAATACTCCGGTCTATGTGTAATTATGTCACGTGGACTAAATGTATTATAAACTAAGTGATGAGTTACTTAGCTCCAGAGTTATTAGGTAACAATGGAATCGATAAACATATAGAATATTCTATTTATAATATTGGCGGAGATAGGATCAACAAAAAAATTATACATCATGCAAAAAATATGTTTTCATTTTGTGTGTGTGCGTTTAATACAAATAGGATACGTAGTTTTTTTAAATACCGTGCAGAAAAATACGTGCAATAATTAAAAGAAGTATTAAAATAAATGTTATATTATAATCATATTATAAAATATTAAAAAATAATTATTTTAATGCAATATTAAAAAATAATTATTTTTGAGAATACGCTGGAAAATATTTCTGTTAAAATTACTATAACACGTTACGTAAAAATATTGTCACTGTTTTTACATGATCGTTACTTGACCATTGCGTGACCATTACATTTTACACAAAAAAATTACTTGTTGAAATTGTACTTCTGCTGTTCGGTCCGCGAAGCATATTGTCAATATTATTTGTCATATTCCATTCCTCTTCTTTGAGGCATGTTTTCAGATTTGTCTTTGATTTCATTTGTGAACGAAATTCACGATTCCTTAAACAACATAATTTTGCTATACGAATTTATTTATTGGATCCTTCCTATTTCGATACAGTCACTTGTCTACAGATACACGATATCTTGGTCTATTTTTTATGGAAAGTATTAATTTTCTTATTCCCTTCGCGTCCCTTACTGGTTTTTTTTTTTTTATTGAAGCAAAAACTAATTAGAAATGAATGAGGAAAAGAAGATTGGAAAATAAATATATACAATTGGGACAAAGAAAAACCGGTGAAATAATATATGTGGAAAAGGGAGTGAAGGAAAATAAAATACGAGCCGTCCAAATAGAAATGAAAATCGAATACTGAGACCTAGAAATAGAACACCAAATTACGGGAAAAAATAATGTTAAGTGGTTAAGGACACAGTTTTAAAATATTCTTCACTGTTTGGAGAAACATAAGTGGATATCGAGGGAACGGTTGGAATACATTTTTTTGTATACGTAAGACGTTAGTATTATATGTAACCAGGTTTCACCAGGCTTATTATTTCCTTAAAAATATTTGTGTTAGCGGTTAGGTTTGAAGAAAAAAAAGTTAAGAAAATGCATATTTACGAGCTTTCTTTAAATAATAAAAGACCATTTGTTCTCTATAATACGTAATACGACGGGGATAATGACAATTAAGCGTAAGTCTTTAAGCGTTGATTTACTTATTTATTTTTCATAAAGATAGACTTGGTTATTAATCAAAAGCCTAATATATAAACCGACCAGTCATGCATACAATAAACAAATCATGTTTTGTCAAGTTTTTATCAATAGGCCGATGGACAAATCCACAAAGAAGTAATAACGTTTGAAAAAATATTTCTGATCAAGACCATAAAACTCAAGTAACTGAAAGATATAAATATATTAAGTGAATGAAAATACAAGTAGAAGATAAAAACACATTCTGTGTTGACTGTTCAAACTTTATTAAAAATATGCAAATGAAATTTATTGACCTTTGAATATAATATGGATTGATTTCGTAAATGAAAAAGCTACATACATATTTTTCTTCCTAATATTATATCACCATATGGAAAAAGGGTTACTCGTTTTTCATAAAAGAAAAAGCAAAACGAATATTCTGTTGTCGGTTCAAACGGTTCATTCCACAGCAAGTATGGCTTCGCAGAAAATATATTTAATTGAAGTATTTTACTATCTATCGATTCATTCAACCGAATATTGATTCGTTTACATTATTTCACCATTTTAATTATTTTGTCACAAACATCAGCAATTGCGTCGCTGATTGGTTTTTTTTTGGAGTAAAATTTAATGTTTATAACAGAAATTTTATTTTACTGAATCACATAGATATTTCTTTATCACTTCGGATCGATCTGTAACAGAATTATTTGTATTTTTCAAAATAAGGTTTAGTATTTTAGTTTCAAAGAATTTTCAATGACAAACGAGGTATATTGTCACATAGTATAAATATAATTTCAATGTTTTTGATGTTAGAGAGAATTTCAAAATTAACAATCATTTTAGGCATTAACAATAATTTTAAAATTATTTTGTATACATTGAATCAAACTGTTAATAGCTTTTTATGAATTATAAACATAAAATGTGCCGGATTGATAATAAGACCTTTTAACAAATTTCATGGTGTCTCACGAAAATAATATCAAAAATTGGTAGGGAAAGAAGAGAAAAATGAAAATGTGTATTAACAAATGTTAATAGTGCAAGATACTTACAACCTAAAGTTTTAAAACATAAACCCCATCCCGTTTTTAAAAAAAGTAAAGAAATTAAATTTTTCACCAGTTAAAACAACTCTTTTACAAGTTAAGAATGTAACGTTCTCTTGCAAGTTTATGTCAAAAAATCACTGACAGAAAAACATTTTTTACTTTACTGCAATGATTTTTGCTCTTTTGTTATACAGTGAAAGTAATAATTTTCCAATCAACGTTATACTTATGTTCTAATATACGTATTTTGAAATTATTTTCAGGAGTACTATTTTAACAAGTGTGACAAAGTTATACATCTCATAAATTAATTGTGGACTACTTTAAAATGCTGACATGGTTAATACGCACGTAGGTAGATTTACTAGAAGCAAAAACTCAAACAAAACTTGCAACAATTTAGCACGTGGTAACGACTTAGGGCTCATATGCAGAATAGGTTTACTTCGGTATTTATACACAATGACTTTGGTCTATGTCAAAATATAGAGGAATATATTAGTAGAATAACGATTAGAGTAGATGAGCTCGGAAATGTGGAATTTAGAATAAACGACAAGTGGCTCGGAACTATGCTTCTGTTCAGTCTACCTGATTCATACAAAATAATGATCAAAGCGATTGTTGGTACGATGATAAGTACTGATATTGTCAAGGTGAAGGCAAAGATTTTTGTACCTAATAACTTTTCCAGAGGAAAGGAATGTAAAAATAGTTTTCACAAAGAAATTGATTGATTTAATTGAAATAGAAATTGTCACATTGGCGCAGAATGCAGTTTAAAACAAAAATAGAAAGACGACAGAAATAATTTATTTCTGCATTTATAACCCCAATAAATAACCAACGGAGCTTGGTACATAAACTTCCGTATTTCTATGCACATGACCAAGAATAAGTACTTCTCGCGTGAAAAAAAAAGACACTGCCAGTCCAGTGTATTAAAATCTTCTTTAGAAATGCAATATATGTACCGAAGCTGGCGACGGCCTAATTTTTTTTAGTACGGTCTAATCGTTTTTACCAATGGTGCCCAAGTAAAATTTAATTGGCTGTAAAAATAAACAGAATAATAAAATTGCAGCTACTGCAAATTTGATCAACTATAGGGTCTAGATGAACATATCAAACGGTTATTCCAACAATATTCAACATTACCATCAACAAATATTCAACATTAATACTGCTAAGCAGATCAATAATATGATGAAATAAATATAGTGTTGTGGGCCAATAATTAGGTCATCTCAACTTTCTTTACTTAAAAGGAGTTGAACAAAATTCTAACGATGTACAATTACCCAAGAGGGATACCCAATTGGCATGCATAACCTGTCTTTAAGGCAAGCAGATATGATTGCTTTTGAAAAAACAAATTATTGAGAACCAAAAAAGTGGTTCAATTAGTATACTCCTATGTTTGTTACCAATGGAAATTATATTGTTTTGTGGAGCGAAATATTTTTATATTTTATTTGAAAATTTAGAAAAGGTACATTATTGCAATACACAGCTAAAGACAATAATAAAAAATACAGATGAAGTTTTCTTGCAATCAACCATGAAGAGGAACTATTTTCCGTTAACCTTGATAGAGTTTAATTACGATTTGTCTGCCCTTACATTTCTCAGAACACCAATAGTACATCAGAATTTACAACTCTCCTCAACTAACTCCAATAAATCTAAAATTCTGTCAATATTTATCTGGGCGAGCCATACAAAACATGCAAATTTTAAAATAAATTTTTAATATTTATATTCACGGATATGTTAAGGTAATATGAAAATATTGAGTCGTTTGAATATACAAATATAGGACTTAGTTTACGCAAAAAAAAGGACTATATATTAATATGCAAAATTAGGTCATTTTTCGTTATTGTAAATGACTTGGAAACAATTATTTTAAAATCAAGTAGTTCACATGGCGAATTTCTAAATTATGTACTTTTAAAAAATATATCTTAGAGGTGTACTTCTGTTTCGACCACTTACTAGATCACATTGAATAATTTTATTTTTGAAGAAATGTGTAAAGAGGAAAAGTGAAGTAAAAAAAACTTTGAACTGAAAATCAGTTGTGCCACTAATTTTGTTGTTGTACAAGTAATATTAATCTAATTAGTTGAAGTGATACAGACTATTCCCATGCACCACCGTGGTTATCTCTGGGTCTTTTCAGAGACGATTCATTTCATACTACATAAATGTGGAAATATCTTTGTAGGTCCCCAATGGAGTCCCATAGCTACCACCTAATACTTCTGCTCAATAGGGTTAGAAATTCTACCTTTAAAATGAGTCATTTAGGATTTCCATTTCTTGAACGATGCATTTTGGGAACTCTCTAAATGACTCCAAGTTCGGTCCACAATCAACGAATTAACAGCAACTCAAGGTACCACGTCCAGAGTTTGTAAATTCGTGCGGAAGGCACTGTGTCCAGCTAGGTATTTTGGAACACAGTCGTCAGGTTTGAGTTTTTTTCATATACTCATAATCATTCGAGAAAAATATCCTAGATTAAACCATACCACGTAAACTATATAGACACTAGACGCTTAGAAAATGTATACACGTTCCTCAAAAATTAAAATGCTGTCACTTAGTCCAAATGTGGCTCTTCTCGTCACCGAAACAGAACTCATAGCAATCTACATAGTTTCTAAACGGGTAGTATGGTAAAAAGAATTGCTAGGTGTTATAAGTGAATTTAATCAAAAGGTTGAATGTCTGAATATTAGTCATCAATGTGATTTAAAATTACCAAAATTATGAATTTTATTAACGACAACGATAGCCACTAAGAAGAAATATGGAAAAGAAGAATTTAATGAAAAGATTTGAAACATAAATATGTATGCACAAATAAACAGTGTGATGATATGTCAACAAAGGCATTGACAAGAACTGAACTTAAACTGACGAAAAGAAAAACTAGAATAACAGTGATTATATAATATCTTAAGATTCTAACTTTGAACCAGAACATTTTTAAAATGTAGACAAGACGCCATACATTTCGTCATCTGCAGTCCTTATAACCTATGGTGTAGGGTATGAAACCGTGACTCTTTTATCATACTTTTTCTTCCTGCTCGGTGACACAAAAGTTGAGGTAATTATTTATTCGGGATCCTCCTTAAGTTCTATATCGTGAATTTCCATGCTTCTTCACAAATGTAAGACAATTTAATACTTTTTCTCTTTTTTAGGATCTGGCATATATTTTAAAGTAGTTTTGTTTTTTAAATTGTGGCAAGGTTTTAAAATACTTCGCTCTAAATTTCTATAAAGATTACTTCCAAAATTCAGAAAAATATTAGGTCACGTGTACACTTTTTACTTATAATTTAGAAGAAAATAGCTTTTGCCATGGTCTTGCAATCGTGAAATCAGAATTACAACTGAGACACTGTTCTCAAAGAACGCTTTTAATTAATTTATTTGAATATCTGATAAATACTTGAGTACCGAATTAACATATTTCCATTAAATGACGAAGTGGTATAGCTAGATAAGTTATAGTATATTGAAAAGAATAAAAAATGTAAATGATTTGGAAAATTATCAAAATTTTATTTCATTTTGTTTGGTTGTAAGGAAAAAATTTAATGATCAAGCACGTAACAGACTAACACACTTAGATTTTTTTACCTACTTATATTTTGTGATCCATATTCGATACAGATGTAAGTATATGCAGAGATATTTATTACTATATTTAGCTTAGAAATAGTTAAACGATTAAGTGCTTTTACTTACCTTTTAACAATCAATAATTTATAATTTTTTGTTAATTTAAAGTCATGCTTTTAATAATTCATTTTGTCTTTATCATGAATATTATTTTTCTTAAAACCAATTAACATTTACATATATTTTATACTGTAAATTAAACTACATCCCTCATGTCGAATTGCTTTAATTTTTAAAATTGTTCTTTTTATACTATTATCTCGTATTTTATGTTAGAACAAATGAGTTGTATACTAATATTTTGATTAGTGAAGTAAAATTTAAAATATGCCGAAACTTGAGAGAACGGGAGTATTTGAAGTATCTGCATACCATTATTTTGTCTGCTGAAATTCTCTCACATCAACATTCGCTAAATACTCCATCAATCAATCGAACGAACAGCGCCTGTCACGTCGCAATGTGCGAGAAATAAATTGAGGTTGAAAATGTCAACTGTTTAGCTCTCTCGTTTAACCAATGTTGGCGTCTGCGGTTCGAATAATTTATCAGAATTGACGGCGAGCCACGTATTCTATTACATATTTAAAATTACCTTACAGATTTTATATGACATAATATGTAAAATTAAGAGTAAAAATACGTTTTATATATTAAATAAGTTAATAAAAAACGAACAATTTTAATTAAACAATTTTTTTTAAATGTGGTTAGTAGCTAAATTGGTAAATAGTTAGATTAATCAGTAATTTTAATAAAGAATTTCAAAAAAAAGAAACTATGAGCTCTTTTCCTTTAGAATTGTTATATTTTTGGTTATTTTAATTCCAGAAACAGTTTTCTAGTCGTAGTAAATTTTATTTTTTATTTTATATTTTTTGACCATCCGACTATCACAGTCTCACGAATTTTGCAGCGGAAAATTCAAGTGTATCAAATTTTGTGAAGGTTCATGCAGTTTTCTCCGTTATATGTACCTCCCTCTTTGAGTAACATAGTGGCGTTTTTTACACACATTCCATTGATCGCAGTATAAAAGAATAGGATCTTAACAAAATGAAGTTCCATTTACCATTTGTCATTTTAACCCCGTTTGTTAAAAGTTAAAGTTCAAAATGGCAAGTAATACATCCGTCTTTAATTTATCAACCAATTGTTTGATAATACTGATGGAAATAATTTAAACCCGATTTATTTTACCTAATAAACTTTTTAAAATTAATTATAAAATAACAATTTTTTGCATATAACAAATTGTCTATTCAATTTAAAGTTTTAAATACAGTAAACTCGCTTAACCAAATTCAAGACGTATGGATAAAAACGTCATCTTCTACTCGCACCTTGAAGACATAGATAAAACGTCACTTAATTTGTATTTTTTCAGATACGCACTCAGATAATTTGTATGTTTTTATTTGCTTGCCTGTAATTACGTTTGCCACTGTTTAATATTTAAATATATTTTTACAGTCTGAAATCCATTCTATCGCCCATATCCTTATATGATTCAAAGAGTTCCAAAACTATTTATACGCACATTACAATGGCCCAAAAATACTATTCTAATGCTATCTTATCATTTAAGTACCGCACTATACATGGCAGGTGTATTGAACTCGAGGCATCTGTGCTTTATAATATCTGTCATAGTCATTGCGCCGACATATTCAGTTGTAGTTGCCCGTATCCGCAGTTCCGCGCTTTTATATCTACCGCCCACTCACACCGATACCGGTGCCCACGTACTATACGATGATCGCAATAAAATATTCCACTCTCCCTATATATTGGTTATTACATTATCCCGGCACACATTTAGATTCCAATAGAAGTAGCTCGTTATTTCAATTATAATGTCTTTTTGTCAACCATAATATGAACAGCGGTCCATTAAAGACTTGTGATATTTTGGTGTCTGTTAAGTTGGACCAAAATAAAGTTTTTACTATTCTTTTTTGTGTTTTGTCATCTTTGTAAATATAGTCTTGTAGATTTATTTTATGCTCAATTGTGTCTGTTATTATTTCTTCGTTATCATTATAATAATTGTTTTTTACATCGTAACTGATGATAATTATCATAATTTTTATATATCTATAAATTACTTAATGAAATAATTACTACAATAATTCAACATAATTGTTCAAAAACAAAAGAAGAATAAAGTCGTTCGCGAGTTACCTTAATTTCAAGGGTCACGAACATATTAAACCTCTTTTGGCGTTTATAAATATATTTTCTATGCATATAGAATTAAAGAAAAAAATTAATTGATTTCAATGGAAAATCGTGACGGTTATTTATGCATACTCATCCGCATAGTGGTTTAAAAAATATATAAATATAAAAAAGTTATAAAGAAATATAAAAACTATAAATTTTTGCTGAAAATCCCATCGTTTTATTAGAATTGATTTCGTCAAAACAGTGGAATGGTAACAATTAGATCTTATTTCATACACACCAAAAACCTGAAGAATATAATTGAACCAGAAAAGAAAGAGTAATACATCAGTTATCGATAATCAATATCGTTGATGTGGTATTATTGACCTGAGAAAGTAATAATCCATCTAGTTTATTAATTTGGAAATCGGGATTCAACCTTTCGGCTTGGGGTAAATTTAAGTTAACTTAAGATATCTTTCATCACATTAATTTTTTTTATTTATGCTAATATAGTGGTAATGATATTAATTACATAACTATATATAAAATATGTTACTATTCTTTCTTCTTGGATCTTAACTTCTAAGCATGTTTAAATAATATTGGCTTATATCGTAATTCAATAAGCTATACAAATAATTTTCTTTGCTAGAGTTTTTTCCGTGTGAAAAAGAAGTTATCCGTTTTTGCAACATAAGCAGCATCGGTCACAAATCGTATAACTTTTGCACCCAATATATTTTAGTTGGTTTTATATTTTTCTTATGAATGTATTGTTTTCGGTTAAATGATTTCCGCCCTTGGCAATGGAACTTTAATTCAACTACCAATCAGCCATCAATATTTTTTATCAGTGTCTTTAAAATATAATTAATGACAATTATCGATTTTGTCTACTTCTAAAGTTTCCTAATATGTTTTTGAACACTTTTATCGAGGTACTGGCAAAATATTATCTACAAAACACGTTCATTTCATCTAATGTCAAATGTATACCGTAAAAAGGAAACATTTTATATTCAACATATTTGCTAATTCATTAAACCGATTGGTTCACATGTTTTCAACGCCTCGATTATTTAATCGCAAACATCGGTAGTCCTGTTGTTGATACGTTTCTGAAGATTAAAAGTTTATGACAGGAACAAAAGTTAGGTATTACTGAATTTTACGGATAGTTAATTATAATTTTGGATCGATTTGCAGCAGAAGCTAGTTAGTTTTTCTAAATTCGTATTTATTTTTTATATTCCATTTTCCTTTAAGAAACGATATTACTAAGTAGAATATAATTTCGATGATTTTTTACAATGGCTGTTGAGCATTTGGAAGGCAATAATAATTAAATGTATAGTTCTTTCTCCTTTTAGCTGAATCAAACCGCCAGTTTTAAATCCTAACAAACAGTTTGTACACATCGAACAAAAATGTACTAAGTATTTTAAGAAAGAACAATTTTGTTAAAGTTCGAATTAAATATTTATTTGCATTACAGTTAAGGATTGTAAGTTATATAAATAAATATATGCTCTCCTAACCTGATCCATAATATAAACTTTTCAAGAAATATTACCGTGTTTCACTGAAATAAAATACCTTTAAATAGAATAAAAATAAAAAACATATGTTAAGAAAATCCTAATAATAAAAAAAGTTTAAAGTGAAATTTTAACACTTAAATTTAGATAACGCCAATGAACGATAGAATTAGATGAACATAATATCTATTCAGAAATATGTGCGCATATTACATTACAATATTAGCCTACGGTATTATTTAAAATTCAGCCAAAAAATTTAAATACACCAAGAATTTTTCACAAGTAAAAAATACATCTTTTCTTTGCCAGTTTATATATGAAAGGAAATTTGGTTAATTATTTAAATTTATTGTAACGATTGTTTGTTTTATTTTCATACATAAATCAACATACTCACAAGAATACTCGACTTGCAGTAACACTATTGCTTATATCAAACAAACAACACAAAACTAAAAGAATAAATAAAAAACTGGGTGAAATTTACAAACTAATTTATAGAAACCTGTTATGGTCAGTCGTATGGTAACAGATATAATACTTGTCAAATAATTAAATATGAGAAACGGACATCAGGCATTACACGTGCCTGATAGATGCTTGGATACAAGTTTATAGCAAAGTCCCGTTATATAATAAAGAGCCTTGTTATTCTTATTTTATCTTTGTACATGATCCCTTCTTATAACTAAACATTAAAATCTAAGCCTACGCTCTTTGTTACAAGAGTAGTTGAGCCTTCACATACAGCTGTCCGAATTGGAACCGACAGATGTTGACGTTTAATATTTTTGAACAAACAAAGAATTCTCAGTATTTCTTTTCAGTATTACAACTGGTGATTACCCAATACATACTTTTAGGGCTTTTCTTAATACATTACACACAATATAAGCATCGTTTTTGCGCGATTTCTTTTACTTATTTTCATTATTAATACTTTTTGTGTGTAATTTATACCTTCATGGGAAATGATACTGAGCTAAATTTCTCCAATAAAGTTTGTATTATCATTTTAATAGACTATTGTTGCAATCATTTTCAACCGGATAAAAAATAAAATTAGACTTTAATTAGTTAGCAAAATGTATTTATCAGACATTTTTCTCACTAATAAGTAGTTCTCAAACTGAAATTATTTATAAGGCACGAATCCAATTTCTAAACATCCTATCTCCGACCGACTTCTTTATATTTTATGTCTACCCAGCCAGGTGCTTTATAGAGAAACTCTCGCAGTATTTTGTAAATACGTTAAATAAAATCTAAGATAAAAGAAATAGCGTGTTTTGCTGTCGACACATAAAGTGTAAATGAATAACATGCATGTTGCTAGAAATATTTAATGAAATGTTAAAGAAAAATGAAGTTATTTAAAAATTTACGGCAAAATAATTGACAAAAATTATTAAAAAATAAGAGATTTCTGAGTTTGTAAATTTAATGTAAAGAGTAGAATATGGATTATTCCCTATTTCATTATCTTTCATAAAATACAATCAGCATTACCTAAAATTAATTAAAACACATTATTGAAGCCCTTGTGTAAAGGGTACACTGAAACCTTAATAAATTATTTAATTTTTTACTTAATTTAAAAAAATGTTTTAATTCTTTTAAGCCTAAATCTTTTAATTATAATTCACAAAACATGTAAAACATTCATGTTAGATACAACGTTATGAATGTTTTACAACGTTAGATCATAAATGTTTGTTTCCTTCTTTATTTGAAATAAAAGAGGAAATAAACCTTTCAGTAAATTATTGTTACAATAAGATTTAAATTTTATCAGTTTTGTTTAAAATTGAAAACTTTAATCAAATTAAAAATGATAATTTTTTTTGAGTTTCTTAAACTAATTAATTCCCCTATCAGACCTCTTCACGTAAGTTATAAAATTTGTAACAGAATTTAATATTAATTAACGGGGAAAATTCAAGAAATATATATATATATAAGTTTTTAAAATATTTCCTTTTAATAATAAAATTATTATAAAATCACTTTCCAGATGTTAAGTGTGTAACGCGTGCTATAGTAAAAAGTTACTTTTAATTCAATAGAAAATAACATTTTCTCTCATACCCACTATCCATTTATTTTGAAATAACATGTGTTACAAAAACATAAGAGATTATTTTTTTAGAATCAACATGAGTAGATTATTTCTTTAAGTTCATAAGTCAATGTCAAACATTAATAGTCTAGGGGTATGCTCTTTGAGAAACCATTCCACCTATAGTAATAAAGTCTCGAGCAGTGAATTAATTCATTTTTATTATATTTGAAATAATATGTGGAAATAATATACAGTTCATAGAAAGGAATCAAAACTTAACAAACAAAAAAATCAAGCACATATAGGACTTCCACACTAATATTTTCAGACGTATTCTATTTACCGCTCTGTGATATTCTATACTTCTCTAATTAATGCAAGGATACATTCATTATATTATTTTATTTCTATGGAAATTATTTTTAGAAATAGATTAAAGATTATGTGTATTTCCTTAACTGTAACACTAAAATTTTCCTAATTTCATTATTTCTAAATAATTCTTTTCGAAAATGCACTTGACATTTAATCAGGAATATTATTTTTCTTTAGATACATTGTTATTTTTAAATATTTTAATTTATATTAGACTACATGTCTTACGTAAATTTGTCTTGCATTTTAAATAATTTTGTTAATATTAATTTCTACACTCTTATGGTAGCTCATATGAGGTATTTAATAATGCTCTGATTCGTGAAGTGAAAACAAAAATAAGCAGGGTCTTTATTCAAATCGAGTATTAAAAATATCTTCAAAGCAATATTTTGTTTGCTGAAATCCTGTCACATCAAAATTACCGCGATCGACGTGTCACGTCGCGATGTACGAGACATAAATTCAGTTTGAAAATGTCAACCGTTTTATTTAAATCCAACTTGTGCCTCGTTTTATTTTCATAGTTCCACATATATATTAACCATTTATCTCAGAATTTTGTCTTTTAATTCGCTATGCGAGTAATATAATTTCGTATTAAAAACAATAATAGGGTTAGTAGCAAATATTCATTTAATTAAAATTAAAAAAAAGTAAAAAGACGTGAAATTTTCAATAATTCAAATCAAATTTTACGTTGAGGTTGAAGAAATATGAAGTATATAAATAGATATAATTGTCGTGGTTGCAAGTATAGCGAAATATAATCATAAATATTATTTAATATGAATATTATGCAAATGACAAAGGTTATATTTTACACGATTAGAAAGAAATATGGCAATATTGATTGTGGAATAAAAGAGTGAAAAATTTCTTCAATAAAATACCTCAAACTACTAATAATGCAACAAATTTATTTTCTTCGCTTCTTATTATTAAAAAATATCATAAAATACAGTAAATATAGCGAGCTGGATATTTCATTTGGATGAATGAAAGAAGATAGGTGAAAAGAAATTTCTCCCCACTCTGATATCGTCTAGACTAGGGAGAGACTCAATTTGAGGTGGATCCATTGCCTTGAAAAGGACTCGCATATAAACTAATAGACACAGCCAAGCAAAAGTAATTTAAAGGAATCTGCTTCATATGTCCAGTGCATATCTTGGACAGTCATGTTATTAAAGAAAAAGTAAAATAGTGAATGTAATTCATCTACAAAGTAATAATTAATTTCCAAGATTATAAAAATTGTGTGATAAATTGAAACATGCAGATAATTAATAACAGTATTAGTTTTACAGAATTATTTCTTTTGGTACACCACAGAAAAGAATTAAATGAAAGTTCTTTAACTTTCTCTGTTAACAAAAGAGATATTTTTAAATTTGTTGATTGAAAAACTCAGGAAACCATTTTAGAAATATTTACAATTAATATGAACCGCTAATGTAACCAAAAGTTCTTATTTAAAATATGTTTGTTATTTCTATACTGATATCTAGATAAACGAAAACGCACTCAGTAAATATATAGCAATAAAATATACTCGTAAGTATGATATATTTCTTGAAGGGATACTAATTTTGTGGGAAAGGTAAACATTAATATATTTTGATAATTCACTATATTTAAAAAAAAATTGTCATATTCGAATTCAAGACGAACACGAATTCCCTTTTAGAATAATTTAAAACAGAATTTAATTTACCTACATTTTAAAATGTATAAACAAAATCAAGAAATATGTTTTGATTGATAACAGTCAGTAACTGATTAACAGTTTTTTTTTTGTAGGCGGATAATATTGTTTCGGTTCTTGGCACGTGTAGAGCAATTTCTCAATTGTTTATATTACTCTAATGTTGCAAAATATTTAGTACTAATAGAAGAGATATAAGGATTTACGGGAATGGTACCCGTTAATATATTTGCATAGCTTGTGTTTTTGTGCACACGTATGTACGAAAATGTTCGTCGTGTTCCATATCGAAATAAGTTCTAAAATTTATATATTCAATATTATGGATTTATTTATAAATATATCTGAAAATATTTATATTTTACGTGCCCTTAAATATAAAGATAAAGATGTTATAATTTTTTTCATCTTTTATTTTAATATCTATCACAGAAAAATTGCCTCTCATAATTTCAACTCTTGTTTATGAATTTTCCAGTTTATCCTGTATGTACAGCTAAACAAATTCGACACACATAAGAGATTACCTGAAAGGTCGTTCGTTATAAATAGTCTCTACTGCTGGAGAAAATATTGTCCTGCATGTAATATTAACCATTATTATGTAATAATACCTTGGTCTTATATATGGATTAGGGACAATAATAAATCTTCCCTTTACTCTTATCCCAAATTTCTAGACATTGTAAAAGTTTTTGAAATAAATGTTGTCCTTAATGGTTCGTAATATTTTCCTAAAAAATTATGTTTTTTTATAACTTGTGTTTTTTTTTTAAATTTATTATAATAATGGAATAATTTTGTTCGGTTTAGTAGTTCTTAACGTATTTTAAAAACATTTTATTGGAAATCTATGGCTGTATATTAAACAGACTTGGAAGTTCCTTTTTCATTTTCGAATCTATATTAAAAAAAACAAGCCTACAAACTGTTATGTAGTAAAAACTTTACAAATTGTTATTTTTTTAATTTTTTACGTCTCGTTGCGCATGATTATAGTTTTGCACCCAAACAGCGAATAATATAGTTATGCCATATGCGTCAATAATAATTTCGTTAATCATTTTGACACTTCCATCAGTTTGTTCATTTCTGGGTCATAGCTGTTTTATTCACATATTATTAGCGCTATAAATTTGAAATTTGGCATGGTCAGATATATTTATGACTCCTATAAATTTATGTAACAAAATCATTAATAATATTTTTTGGGATACATGCAAATATATTCATATGATCATATTTTCCATTAGAATTTAATGACAAATTATTTCGATTAGAAGTCAAAACAAATTTCCTTAAGAGATGTAGACAAACATAAAGTGTAATATTTATGAATACCCGTATATTATAATCAAAATGATGTATTAAAAACATATGAAAAAAAATTTTCGAAAATAAATAGGTGTTTTCGCGCGAAGAAATTGAGATGTTTTTTCTCAAAAATACGAATAAAAATATGTGGCATTCATGCGTGTTGGTGAGTGTGCGTGTGCAAGTGTGGTCAAGAGCATGTGTGCGTGCATACGTTTGTATATGTGTGTGTGTGTGTAATGAGTTTTTAATAATGGTGTTCTTTTCAGGATAAATATTTTCTTTCTTCTTTCTGAATACTTTATGTATGACTTTAGAACATCAATCAAATTTAAACAGCAAAAGTTGCCTCATTTGTAATATTGTCAGAACACTGAATTTATGACAAAGAAACGACATTGGTATGTTTAATTTTATAAGTACCATTGTCATATAACTTTTTTTCAACTTATATTCTTGGTGAAAAAGCTAATTTTTTTATGATTAATCTGTACTCCAATATGAATAGCGTCTATACCAATTTGACGATATGTAAAATTTTGAGAAATGTCAAGATGGTAGATGAACTGTCATTTAACAGTCCAGAAGAAACGTCCATAAGTTCAATCACAGATTAAGCCACCGACGATATTTAATGATGATTAGCTCATAATTTTGTAAAGTCCATGACGATTTAACATTACTAAAAGTTTAAGTCTAGATTATTTTGACTGACGGGGCTCAGTAATTTAAACTCATCTTCATAGATTAACCGTAGCAACATGGCCAAGCGGTCATCACCTGCTTAAGTTTTAGTGATTCTACTAAACTGTCTCATATTACTTCAATCATATCTTAGAAAACTTTTTACAATATTAATATTATGGAGTTACGTTATTAGTTAGTAGCAGTAAGCGTGGGTAAGAAGTGGGTAAATCGATAAATCGATAAGCTGAGTGACTCATTTGAAATTTTATCGATTCATATCACTCATTGATTCGGAACGTTTCAGCATAAGAAATGGATGGTGGCTTACAACTTATGTATTACGTCAAAACAATGAAGCATTTAGTTACTCGGTATTTTTATTAGTGAAATTATTTTATACTATTTCGCCCACGTTCATTTTTCTTATTAGATGTATCTATTTATTTCTCATGATTAATTATTAGTCAATAAGTAATATATATCATATTCACAAACACATTCAAATCTTGTTTTATCACGAACTTGTGTCAAAATTAAACAAGTATGAATATTTGAGGATTATGTACTTATACATTACAGTAATTTAAATTTTCCAATTAATTTGTAATTTACATAAATATCCGATGTAGATATTCCTCTATTGATGTTAATCATGCCTGCCTGCAAAAATAAAAAAAATCGCTCAGTCACAAATAATAGTAACTCAATATAAGTAGAAAATAATGTAAGATCTATTTGATTTAGAATCATATAAAGTACAGACTAGCAGATCGATACATTTCTACTGATTTACCAGGGTAACAGATTCATTAAAATGAATCGATTTTTTTACTGATTCAAATACACACAACTAGATAACAGGTTTTCATTATCTATTGGTTAATCAAATAATATTAATAGTGGTTACTATTATGAAGACTTTTCATTACTGTTAAATTATTTTAAAAATTATTTTCAACCTCCGTAAATCAATGACATCCACTGCACATATTTTGTGGGTGAAAAATAAAAACCGTCTTCGTAAAATTATGTACAATTTGCTTTCCTTTTATAATTCACATAACATATGTGTGTGTGTGAATATAATTTATACAGCAAAATATACTAAAATATTACCGTAAAGCTATTATAAAAAAATATTTAAATTCATTTGGCAAAAAAATATTTTAAATCACTATTTAATAAGATCAACCAATTATCATATATATTCGTACTTTGCCGAAAAAATATGGAGAAACTCAGGAACTCCCATTGTTTTCATAAAGATGGTAACTCCTATATTTGACAATAACTTCACAACGACGAAACATGAAATATTTTTGTCGTGAAATATTTTTACCATCCAGGAAATATAGTAAACATTTATTTTGTACCTCACATACATAATAAATATTTTGTTGGAGCTTTACGCAATACTTAAATAATTTGGATGTGTCAATACTCTAAGTAAATCGGAGAGCGCATAAAATTAAAACAATATGTAAATATTATTTATTGTCTTTTATTCGTATCGAGTATTCATTTTGTGACTCAACAACCTTTCTCATATATGCCTTGTTGGAAATTTTGTATTTTTACGTGATATAATAATAACTTGTTTTTCGTCACACATTCACACCAAACGGATTATCGGTTATCCGAATCAAACGATTAACTTGTATAATATTTTTCGTGTTGTTTGATATTCTCCTTCTAAGTGTATCTACTTAAAACAAATAAACTCTGCCCTCATCACAAGAGCTGTAAATTTTACATCCAAAGTATTGATATTTTTCTTCTATATATTTGTATTGCCTTTGGAATTATTAATATATTTTGTCCTTTCCGTGCTGTAGTTTTGTAAATTTAAATAAAAATATTTAAAAAATTACTTGACTTATTGTATATTCAGATTTTATTTTAACAAAATAACACATTTTCGAAAACGCTCAAAATTCTAACAATTTACATTCTGTAAATCTTTTGATCTATTAAACCAACGCACAATTCGTTCAAAAGAATACAATTTCTCAATTATATGGTCATAAATATAGACAATTATTATATTTTTGTCATTTTATTATTAATTTTTTGGCCCTTGTAATATTAATATTACAATTCCAGGGCACTTCAGCTCTTGAAATATCTGGCTAATATTAGGCTGGAGCCTAATATTGAGACAGACTCAGGTCGGTTCGGTACAAAGCACTGACCATTAAGCCCCGGACTCAAAGTTTACAAAGGTCTTCCTCCACGTCGTCGAGCCAACGTTTCCAGGGACGACCTGTCGGTCTTCCCTAGTCTGATTTACATATTCAGACATATTGCAGAGTCTTGCCATCAGGTGTGCCTTTAACATGTTTGTCCCATCGTAACCGTGCTCTCCGCATCTCCGTGTCTCTGATACAAGCTTAAGAGCACTATGTTGGTTTGAATGCGCAACTAACAGTTACACTTGTCTTAGTTTTAGCAGTAAGTACCAAGTTTTTTTTCAATTTGATAGATTTGCCTATTTTGTCTATATTTAACTTTACATTATATAATATATAATATGTTGCATCGCCGTTCTATATTAATTTTACATAAACCTCGTATTTTACTTTTTGAAAAGTTCAATGGACTGTTTTGAGAAACGAGTGTTTGGTTATCTAATGATCAAATTTCAAAGTTTTCTTACTTTTGTTTTAAAATGATTTGGAAGTTAATACCGAACCAGTATCGTAGAGCGATCCCTTGCTTTGCCTTGATTCACCCAGTCTGTATATTTAAACTCGGTAAGCGCACTTTTTTGTATATCAAACTTATCACACTTAGGTTAATTTATATATATAAAGTATAAACGTACAAATTATTTGTATACAGTATTTATCAACCTAATATTATCTAGCCAATAAACTTTTTGCAATTCAATGTGTTTTTAGGGATTTATTAAAGAAACTAAAGACATACATGCCAGTAGAATCTACGATTAGGAAGTTTTAAAAATTAAATTTTGAAGGAGAGATACACCCTAAAAAAATTTTAAAAACTTCAATGTTATATAAAATTTTTCAATATTAGTAAAAGTTGTCAGTGTTTTAAATCACATAAATATGAAATTAATTGGGTTCCAATAGGAATATCATCCTCTGCCGACATAGTCTTTGCTAAGAATATTTTTTATGTCGGTAATATCATTAAATATGAACATAAATAATCATTTTTATTATTATCAAAATATCCAAATACGTGAACCAGTTTCATATAAATAAACATTTCACCACGTTCTTGCAAGTGTTTATTTTAAAGAACATGGAAAATATAAAGTTCCTTAAATAATTGCAACTTTTCGTACTGTGTTACGTACATTTCAAAAACATCTGAGAAATACTCTATCAAATGAGCACCAGACTTAATATAATATTCGTAAACATTGTTTTGGATACAGAAGATGAAGTGAAGAAGATAGGGAGGGAGTTTTAGAAGACGACAAGCAAGTGTTCATACAGAATTTTGTTATATGCTTAGCTATGTTTTATTATTTATGGTGATACATTTACTTATTTTATGGTGATACATTCACTTGATAAGTACTTCAGTCTAATAGGCAAATGTTAGACGTTACATGTAGGTACTTGGAGAATCTTTGAATTTATGTTTGAACAAAATCCCTACAACATACCAAAATGTCTTGCTATTTTTATTTTTTCCTCAAGTGTGATCGATCGCTTCGCATTAAAATCGGTGCTTTAAATCAATTTAGGTAGAGTATTCTGATTGTAATATTAACTGTATTAGCCAACTTAACTTCACGTTCAATTTCTCAGTAAAAAAGTACTTTTAGTTCGAAGCCACATATGATCTTATGGCATCAACTGTGTTTCAAGCCTAGTCTTAGCACATTTTTTGCATTACGGGTATCTTTTTACTGAATACAACTTCATTTAAGAAAAAAAAAATTGGAAACTTCTAAATATTCTTATCACCTTTATGTTTTTCTATTATTGTTTTATTCTTATACGGGAATTTTAATTTTTTCAAAGGACCATATTTAAAGACAATATTAATTGGCTAGCAAAATATAAAACGTTTTGTATTATTTTTTTTAATAACAAATATTTACTAAATAAAATTTTCTATATATTATTGAATTGATATTATATTCTCTTAAATAATACTGAATAACATCTTTTACAAATTATTTTAATAAAATTGTTTTAATAAACTTTTATATCAATTAATGAATTAAAGTGAAATTGAAAAAATTTTAGCTCACTTCCTAATAAAATTTTGCATAGTAAATTATATTTTTAATCTGATTCATATACTCGAAAATCGATTTTGAATATAAGTTTTACGGACTAGCTTCAAGTAATATTGTCATAAATTTGTAGTAATATGTAAGTATTAAGAAATCAGGTAGCCAAAACATATTTAGTCAAATGCAGTTCTTTTAATAAAATTGAACATTCAAAGGCTATTTAAAGAAATATCGAAAGATGCTGTACATTCAAATTTCGATTGATTTGTTTTACCACAAAATGATGAATGTTTCATGAAATATACGTCATACAAATAGATTATCGCAACACTGACAACCTGTTACATGTTTCCGCTTTGGCTGGGCTGTTTATTATTTTAGTGCGCGAAAATGTTTTATGAAAAATATTTTCCTTTTCCGGGGAAGAAAATGTAATACGTACAATTTGTGTTTGTATAATGATTTTGTTTCGAACATCTTTGTTCTATAAGGAAAGGTCGTGGGAATATAATATTATATCACATATGTGTACGCTAAAAACATGCGATCTTATGAAAATATTATCCCAAAATTCTCATATAAATGACAGCTAAGATTTTATTACCAATTTCGGAGTCAAGAAGGAATTTCAAAACGTTGTTCCTTATGTACTTATTTAATATAAACAGCCCTTTGAAAAGAATCGAACAGCTTTTCTATTCAATTCTTACCGAGGTATAGTTAAGCCCTCTTTGGTCCTAGAGAGCTGTAGTTTTATTACATTTCGGCAATATGTCTAACATCTACCTATAAGTAATTTCATGCCATTTCTTATGAAAAGATGAGTAGATATTAAGGTCAGTGTCATTTTATTTATTGAAAGTGCTCCATTCTAATTATTATTTTTATAATTTTATACCATAATTTAGAAAGAGATTTTCATTTAGAAAAATATTTTTATTGAAACATTTTTGTTTTTGTATCTATCTCAATTTCACGGAAAATTCTCTCAGAAATTACAATTTGGCCTCAGAATTGGCAGATATATGTTTCGTTTTATATTAAAAATATTCATCTACAAGATCTACAAGATCAAAACTAAGAGGCATGCCCTTCCCTTACCTCCGAAGTTAGGAAGGCAAAAATGTAAAAAAAATACTTAAAAAATTACTTCAGATATTTCTGACGAAACCAAACGAATTATTTAAAACCAATAGCATTAAAAAAACTACACAAAGATATTGAGAAATAGTTAGCAACCTTAAAAAATTAAGTATCAGATAATCCAGATATCTTAGCAAAATCAGTGTTCAATCATGAAGCCGGAAGATGGTGATAAGAAATCATCCGTGATGAGGAGTAAACTCAATGAATTTGGACTCTTTTGACTTGTCTTGAGGTGGCGAAAAAGTAATATGGTAAAGAGGTAGGTAAGGACATACAGGTACATACAAAATAATTTTAGCATTTGATTCATAAATGTTAATGGTGCACTGCTTGCCAAAACCGTGGGATTTGGGGACCTTCTATTTTTAATTTACAATTGTAGGTTTCAAGCAGAGACTCTCTTATTGGACTTTGAGTACCAACTAGATTTTAGAAACTCTTGTTTTTAAATTAGTATTTTGGGTGTCAAATAGAGACTCTGCCACTTAAGCCCGGGTTACAACTTGGTGGATTGTAACCCGGGCTTGCTGCTGTGTGCTGCTTGAGCAGAAAATTAATACTGAAATCCAAGTTGCAACTCTTCATTCCTGATGCTACAAAAGTACTGACTTAATCGTAATACTTGATTATCAGTTGTTTTTAAATTATATTTAGTATCTTGCAGAAATATTTTTACTCATAAATTGTGGATCCCAACTTTTCAGACTTGATTAGAATATGTTTCATAACTGTGAATTGAGCCCTGTAGGAATTTTGTCTGCTTAAACTGTGGACTTGAGGAGCCGATCTTTCTAAATTAGTATCATGGGTTTTAAACAGAGACTCTAGAAATTCCAGATTCCTATTCCTCAGTTCTCATGTTGCATGGGTAATGCCTGTTTAAATTATTTAGAATTTATTGAAACTTTAAGTTCGAGTTTGCCTGTTTAAATGATTCAGAAGTTATTCAGACTTTTACTTTAAGTTTTCAAGTTATTATTTTGATTCTTAAGCAGATTCTCTCATTAAACTACAAATTCCAATTCCTTAGCCTCATACTTCAGTGGTACAGCTTGTTTTCTGAATGTCAACTCATATCTTCAGGATTACTAAATCAATTCGGAAGGCCATTTTAAATTTAAACGGGTCTAGTGTAGAATCATAATTTTTTTTAGAATTTATGCATGAAAATTGAATTTGTACTGTAGAATTCCTCAAGATTCTGTGATCGAGCTTGTATGACATAGTTCGAATGATAATCTAGTAATAAAGTCTTTAGTATTTCGACACGACTAATGGTGGCAGATATCGGACTTTTCGCAAAATCAAGATGGAGTCGTAAGAGAGTGGCATTAACTTCGTCACTGATAAGAAATACACTCATCGTGTATGGATTCATTTCAGTTGTGTTAACGTGAATAAGATAATAATAAAATAAATCGATAGGTATGTATGCACAGATAAATACACGGGCATGCAATAATTAAGTTGTTAGTTATAGGTTGATAATTTAATAAGTACAGGTATAAATTAATGCGTGAATAGACCAAAAAAATTTATTATTGTATAGGTAGGTGGATAGGTAATTATATGCAATTAAATATAAAAAAATATAGCGTCTCATATATTGGAAATGAGATATTTAGTACTCAAAGGTATATACACGTATGAAGCACTCTCTCTGGGAAGCCAGAAGTGGGAATAAATTGTATATGTCCATATAATATATAAGTGTGTGTGTATACACTTGCCTGTATATTTATAGTATTCATGAGTGTATTTAGTGTCATTACATGCTTCAAATATCGATCCCGATTTCATTGGCGAGATATTTATTCATACAAACATAAATAAATTTACAAAATACTGCTACATTCAAAGATTTCAGTACTCGGTGCCAAGTGAAATTTAGCATTGATTGTTGTATGTGGGTGCCAAGTGAATTTAGCAGTAAATTTTTTAAGTAATTGTAAATTTCAGACAGCAGAGAAGTGTGGTGAATGATAAAGGAGCGTTGAATGTCAAATATGAGCGAAGAGTTATCTTGGTAACGATTATAAAAATCTCTAAAAAACTAAAAATATCTACCTACGTACTAATGTCTTCGTATCAGACTCTTCAAACGTGTTAAAATATTTTTTAATGCATTATTAATTTATGATGTTAATGTCGTTGCTACGATTAGTTAGTTATAATTACTCGGTGGAGTTATTGAAGGGTAAAATATGGTTAAAAGATGAATACCACCATGTTAAGTTTGTTATCAATAATGATTATTAAAAAAATTTTGTATTCCAAAAATATTATTCATTCCACTTTGTCTTTATTATTCAATTAAAGTTAATCTTACTACCTTTATACGATAGTTGTGTAATTAATTCCAAATATAATTATGTAATCCAACTCGAAATTGAAAATATAATTTATTTTTAAAAATAAAAAACAATACCAAACTTGGTCTTTAAAAACCTTTTAAACACGTACTAAAACAAACTAGATAAAAACAAAATTAATTTAAGAGGTCCATACTAAATATAAAAAGTAAGTTATAGCTGAGTGATAAACTAAATAGTCAGATATTACTATACTTTAGATTGTTATCGTTAATAAAGGAGACATTGCAGTCGCAATTAAATTACAGTTAATTCAGGGTAATCTGGTTTGCATACTATGAAATTTAATACTTTGCTACATACATTAATAAACAGGATTAAGTTTGGATTAAGGTGTTTATCTCTGAAGACAATTGACATTATACCCTCATGTTCAGTTTTGATTAGGCAAATGTTATAAAGTTATGTAGCGATGTATTTTAAATCTTATTATAATATAACCAAATTTAAAATATATTTTTGTTACCTCCACTAAAAAGAATGAACAAAGAAAGGTACTTAACCAGTTTCCAAATATACATATTTCATAACAAAGTTTATGGTCTTTGAGATATTCCGTTATAAAAAGGGTCCATAATAATATGACAAATGAATGGTGACTAATGCAAAAATTCCTCTCCTATGCGTTGAGTGTTAAATAACTCTATGTAAATTTAATGCACAACGCACCGAAGAACGGACGTCTTGACTTATAATAGAGATATTATTAATACTAAATGTATATTTTCTTAAAGAAAGAGATCAAACTACAATACGTGTGGTACATATATTTGAAATTAGTATTAACATTAAAAGTGAAATGTTTCTCATTAGGCTTTAACTTCGTTGCATATTATTAATATTATAAACATATTTTCAAATTCAAACCAACCTAAAAATCATTGTTTGGGACATAATTTCTAATTTATAGATTAATTTATAACAATCTATATTTATATATATATATATATATATATATATATATATATATATATATATATATATATATATTATACAAAAGATATGGTGTGATATATTCGTTCTATCAACCTTATATTATTTTAAAACTCAGAGTTTGGAAATTTAATCGTTTCAACTATTTTATATAAAAACAACTCGTAACCGATACCCATTCATAGAAGAAATAGCTTAATATTGCATAAACTGTATGCTATAACTTGTATATAATTAGATGAATAACATTTTATATACGGAAAAGAATTTCAAAAGTATCATATAAAATCGTCTAATTTTTTTATTGAAGTAGATTTATCATATTGAATTCAACCAATTAAAATGGGCATGCTGCCCATTTTAACTAAATTGCAAGCTTCGATACCCGATACAGGGCAATCGTAGCTTACAAAAACTTAGCGTAACGATAATTATAATGATATCTGCCCAATATCAATCCCACTTCGTACCTGTTACCATGATTCTAGTTATAAAAAATATTCTCTTGATACGAATATAAACCGGTTATTTTCGATTGATGAGAATTTTTAGTCTAATGGTTTCGGAATTTTGACATTAAATCTCCTTCATTGTGAAGTTATTTAAAGCCCGATGGTTATAAATGAAGAATAAACTACAAAATATTTTAAATCTCAACCGTATTATTGTATGTTTAATCTTTAAAATCTATTTACTAATTAGAATTTGAGTATAAACAACCGATAACATTAATATTAAAATAATATTAGAATTTTAAGATGAAAGCAAATTTTTCTGGAGGGCACGCGCTGAGAAATTACTTACTAATTGGGTGTTCCACATGATCTAACATATAACTCCTAATTTGAGTAGAGTTATCAATCTAGGTTTCATATATTAAATTTGGGTTATATTTATGTACGAAAATTTTAAAAAGCTGCTTATTTCCATAAGCAGCTTTTTCAAATTTTACTCTGGTATTAAACTCTTTATTTCTGCTTTTATTTTTGTAGTACTTGGTTCACAAACCTAATTACAAATTTTATTTTACTATCTATTTTAACATATATACTAAAACTAGCTACCGCCCAAGATACAGAATCGACCTTGGCCGCGTTTTAGGAATATTTATTTATCTAACAGCGAAAACTGTGTAAGACCAGAGTGAGAGTAAAGGAAACAGTCACTTAAATAATATTTCGATTGAAAAAAGTAACTAAACTTAATGTAAGCCCCATGCATTATCGTAGTCGAAGTCCTAGTCTAATGGGTGCAGTAGTAGAGCTGTGTCTTGCTGTTACAAGTAGTATTCGTAGTATAGATATGTAAATCTATTCATATAGTATAGTATATTTCAAAAAATATTGATTTATAAATTTACCCTAAATAAGTGAGTACCCTTCTTTTTCTCTTGGTAGTAAATTTATAATAATTTTTATAAGCACGATATTAATTGGTCGAAGTATAATTTCGTTATTCTCTAATATGCTAGCAAGATAATCAGTCGAAAGTGATATTTAATGCACAGTTTATATAAATTTACTTTCGATTCATCTACGGGGCACCTGCCATTTTTAAATAATGTACGCTTCCACTTAGCTAGTGGGGAAATTCATCAAGAGTACGCCTCTGTCGATGGGGATCCAAGACCATCGACGCTCCCCGGAAATAATTAAAATTAATGTTTGAAGAACAAAGCGAAGTTTAAATTTTTAACACCGTAATTAATTCTTCGTGGTATTTCAATTTATTTCTCGTCTATTCATATCACTGTAGGATGTGCATGTAAAAATGAAAAT
This sequence comes from Druceiella hillmani, assembly GCA_039881145.1. Taxonomy (NCBI): domain Eukaryota; kingdom Metazoa; phylum Arthropoda; class Insecta; order Lepidoptera; family Hepialidae; genus Druceiella; species Druceiella hillmani. Next base: position 10,238,984 of record JAYKKI010000034.1, read on the forward strand.
TTTGTAAAACCTTATTTCGTTTTTAGATTTTTGTATTCTTCTTTAGAAAATTACCATATTCGTAGGCGAGTAGAAATGTTGAAATGTAATAAATCACAAAGCTTAAACAATGTCGGAATATTTAACTGTGCATTTATATTCGAAAAAGTAGAGGTTTTTCTTTTCCGTTAAATAAAATAATTTAAAAAAATTAAGAAATTTTGCCGGTGTGTGTTTAATTAGTGTATGTGACAGTAACGTTAGTTACTTTGCTAGCCACGTAATTTTTTAGACCTTTTAGTAACATAATATAGGACAGAAACATTTAGTAATATAGGACAAAAAGGAAAGCCAATAACTACTTTGAGAAGGTTTTAATTTTGTTTAAATCGTCAGAAAAAGTCAATGCAGGAACAATTTTTATATATTTTACGGTTATTTCTCGCTTTGTTACTAACACTAAGCTATGCAAAATGTATGACCAAAATGGGATAAGTGAAAATTATCTTCTAGCGATCTTCGTGATAAATCACAAAATTTGGACTAATTGGAATTTTGAAAGGAATTTTTTGAGAAGTTGATGAAATTTTCAAATTTCCAACTTTTATTTCAAAAAAAATTCAACGACAAACATATAAAACGTGTTACAAAATATTGAAAGTTTCATCATCGAAGAATATATAAGTCGCACACATGTAGTAACAGTTTTTGTTGTCCTTGTTTATTGTAGCTGACTGAAAATTAGAGAATGTCATTTGGTCTTAACTGAGAATTTTCCGGTTCATAAGTAGATTCACATGTAATTTTTGGTAAAATGGTATTTTCGAGACATTCCTCTCTGTATTTTTAAATAGCTTCTAAAGTTGTTATTTCCTACATAAATTCTAAATGTTTAATATAAAGAACGGCTATCTAGAGAACCGGATTCAGTGAATGACATTTCGCCTGAGTCATAGGTCTGTTATATATGTTAATTATTTCCATAATTTGTAAAACTTTTAGGCATTTCTACTAGACGACATTAAGTGATATTTAATTGCTTTGCAACAAAATGCAATAGAAACAAATTTACGCAAATGCTCCTGAATGTTACAAGATATTACTGATTTCTTCGAAATTATTAGAAATATTTCTGCGTTTGCTTGAACGAAGGTAGTGTTTAGGCAACGTTGAAGAAAAATATAGATTAAAGAAATCTTATAAATTACTTTTTCTTTTTGATTTCACTTTTTTCAACATAATTCCTTTTTAATATAACATATTAAAATAAGCACTGCCTATACTTAAAACTTTGTTTCCTTACTGTCAAGGTGCATAAAAATTCAAGAAAGAAATTAAAAAAATATTATACGAATAAGTGTCTTCAAGATCCTACTAAAAAAGTTTTAATATTTAACACTGTTTTTTTCACAATTAAACCAATATACATCAGAAAACAGTTTTTACTTAATAAACCTTACTGGAACTTAAAACTAGAAGAAAATTAATAAATAGCTTTCTTTTCGTATTAATCTATAAACTGTTTATATTTGTTGATGAATTTAAGTCAACTAAATATAAAAAAGCTTAAATTATATTGCAGCATTACGAATACATGGTTAGGTATAATCTGCATAATTAACTTCTACGTACATTTTTTATAATTTTTCGCCAAGGATAACTACCATATTATGAAAACCATTTTATTAACACGGGTAATATTTTATAGTCCTTATTATCTTTTATTACCCTTATAATTAATACGAGTAATAAAAACGAATGGCGGAAATATTTTGAATTTAGAAATGATCTGAGTTTAATTCACTTTTCTACCAACGAGGTTACATTAAAATTTATCATCACTGTTTAAATGTATTTCTGAAACTGAACATACGAAACTAATAATTACAGTGATCATTTAATACATGCACATAAAATGCTTGTATTCCTTTACTAATTCTTTCTGTAAACGAAGAGGAAACAATCAGAAAAAGCCTTGTAACGCTTTAATTTTTACGTGTCATACCGAATTGGGGCAGTGTGTAATGACAAATCACTTGATTACATTTTTAGGCACGTTCACTTCCTCCATTATGGGGCATGAAACTTACTTTAAAACTATTTGTTTATAGTGGGGCGTCCATAAATATCTAACGCATGGAATAATTCTAATAAAGCGGTTATTGGAATAGTGAGATACAACTTATCCGTTTCTAGAATGGTGTGGCGTTTAGTTTGAAGTATTTATAGTATTAGCTCCAGATCAAGAATAAATATTAATAATTTTGGCAAAACTTTGTTTAAAGTGACGGAATTTTAATAACAACAATGGTTTTTTTTCAATTTTAAAGTCGAAATAATTCTGTATGTTATATTCTAGAGCATCGCTTATTATAGATAATCCTGTGTCCTTTTTGCAAAATAGTTAAAAACAAATACTCAACACACTTTTGGAGACATGCAACTGTGCAAATTTCTCAAGAATATATTTCCCTAAGGTTATACTTTATTGACTTCCGATAACAAACATTGTAGAATTCAAAATGCAAATTGGAGGTGCCATTCAACGACTTGCATGCCAGATGGAAAACAATTTCTAGTAACATGGATGGTGGCGATGTTTCTTTCTGGCTGTAGTGGACGGCTGATTTGTTTAATGCTATCGAATTTGTAATAGGTAATATGCGAATCATTGAATTGAGATTCAAATGAGCGCACCATGTGGTGATAATTCATGTTTACTTTCAACTATTCATTTAGGGATATTTATATTCTGACTTGTAGTAAGAGAACGTCGTAAGAAGTAGATATCGAAATTAATTACCTTATAATTTCTTATGTTAAAGAAATTTATCGTTATCATAATTACTTATTTAAAAAAAATACAGTCACATTGGCGAAAAATGAAGATAACAAAGAATTTCAAAGAATTACAAGTTTTCAGAAAGTTTAAATTGGTTACCCAGATAAATGATCAAGACTTGAATTCCTAAAAAATTTATTAAAAATTAACTATGCTCAATCCAGTTTTCCCACGTTGAGTGACTTAAGCATCAAATTTTACTTTGTCAATTTTAACACCTAATTTGCGTAGTTGGAAATAATAAAAATTAGTATATACCCTTCTCTATAATGATATAGGTCTTAACTAATTATAATTAAGCTACGAAAATATCCTATAATTGTTAAGAATTAAATTAATTTTCTTTTCCATTGGTCCATAATATGAAGTGCTTTTATATAATTTTTAATATTCGATTGTTGTTCTCAGATCAAATGTACATTTTTGGCAGATATTTCCACTATAAAACTATTAATGTATTTCAACATTTTATGCACATGCACACTAATCATTTTTATTATACCTTTGCTCTTATTGAAATCTAGAAATCGGACTTCAATCAGTCTATTCACGAGCTAAATATGTGATTATTCAATCCAGGTACATCCCAAACCATTACTAATAGTAAATAGAAACTATTTTTCAGATGCAACGTAAGTTTTTATTTATTTGCATTGTCATTACTTTATAAAATTCTGAAATTCCTAAGAATACTGGTCGATTGATATTTTAATTGACAAGCCCAAACAAAAGATAACAGCGAGTGAATCTTAAGTGAAATATGGGAAACATGATGAAGGCATTACATGAATGTTTCACTAAATTCTATATTAATTTTAAAAACGTCGTTACCTTAATTTTAATAATTTTTCCCTAAAAACTGGAATGACTTACAAATCGGCAGTTTATTTACAGAATCATTTATATACTGTGTACTTTGTGAAATTATGATATAAGTTAAGTTCTGATGATTGGAATTTTCTCTCAATATATTCGAGAAACCAAATTGCTTCTAAACCTAGCTATTTATTTGCCTACCTTCATTTTCCTGCTTTCCTACTTTATCAGTTAAGAACTTTACATTTTCTACTATTCACAATTAAATGAAACTACGTGATGGAGTATTATTTCTACTTTCTTTAATTTTTTTACCTTGACCTAGGTTTCGTTGTAATACAACATCTTTGCTAATATCCCACCTGAAAATGTTGTAATACAACGAAACTTAGGTCGTGGTAAAGAAATTAAAGAAAGTAGAAATAATACGACATCACGTAGTTTCATTTAATTGTGAATAATGAATTTCTACAAAATTAACGCCAAATATATTCAATACTTTCTACTATGTACAAATATTTCAAAGTAATTCATAAATAAAAAATAAAATTGTCACAGGCCATTAAAACCACCTAAATTTTAATTACCAATTTATTAATTTCTTAGTAGATTAATTGCAAGGTAATGAAAATAATAATTATCAGCAGTTTTAATTTATATTTAAAGCTTGCTTGAATGTGTGGGAAGTTTTTTAATTTTATTGATATTAAACGCATGGATTTTGTACCAGCAAATTTCATAATTAATATTTGTTATGCATTATTATTCACAATAAACTCCAGAAAGAAAAGCGTCCCAGTCGAGCCATACCGCCATGTTCGTTTTATAAAATTCGCAGTAACACTGCAATCTTTTCTTTTATTTACGGTATACTGTTGTAAAATACTTATGTAAATAGTGTTGAAAGTATTTTTCAAATTGTTTTATTTATACTTCTAATTTTCACGATAACATTGTTCGTGAGATCCTAAATATCAGCAGTATTATTAGACAATCTAACCCGCAAATTATCAGATAATTTCAATACGCTTTCTTGTATATCGTACAACATTTATTTAACTGTTGGACATATAATGTATGTTTCTTTCACTCTTTAACATATATTATATATGACAAGATTTATCCACCTCTTACACGTCATTTCTAAATTTAAGTTCCTGAACCCAAACAAACGAATATATAGCTAAATTGGACCGCTTCATTGTGCTAATACTCGAGAGGTGGAATTAACATTTAACATTAGATATTAACTTTTAAACAAAAACACATATTAACCTCTAATTTCATATTAACCAAAAACACATATTAACCTCTAATTTCAAGTTCTTTTAATGTTAGGTTTTGCTTACAAATTGTTTCCCCCGGGATAAAGTTAACATAAAAATACTCCTGACGGAGAAGAAGTAGCTATTATTTAGTTTAAATTTTAAATTGAACCACTGTGATTCTCTCTAAAATGTTTATTCTTTACTTTTTGAACTCGTGCACTCATTCCTGAGTTCTCACATTTAAATTTCAATATTATGTAAGTAACTTTTGGTTGATTTTTTTTACACAGGTTTCACAGTTTTGTAAATTAATATTGGAATTAATATTACCTTACCGAATATTTATTTAGTCTTTTTACAAAGTGAAAAATAGTCGTAAAATTATTCAGAAAATATATGACAACATTTTTATTATACGTGTTTCATACACTGAAAATATTTACGAAAAAATGATAAAAGAGGACATAAAAGTAATAGAATAAAATACATTATTTTTGGGATATTTGCTTGTTTATTTCACTGTTAGTCAGTTTGTGTATTTGTTTATGCTCGCATCTGATAATAACTGCTAACCAGGTTTGGACAAATTTATAAAAGAATATAGTGGTTATTTTAAAATACTAATTGTTTCTACAAAATCAAATTACAGAATCAGGAGATATGCGAATTTAATATTTTCAAAAACTATTTTACATTCCATTCATATTTTAACAATAAGGTGAGCCTAGCTGCTCGACCCGTTACAATAACTAAAATATTTGGAGTATCTATTTATATTAAAAGATGGCGCAACCTGTATCGTAAATTGCGAAATGAAGTTTCAAACTCGGAAAGATATTGACGAAATAAGCCTGGTCCAAGTTAAGTATAGAGTAGTGCAAGAGTAGTAGATGCTTAAGTTAGCAAACTAAAATGTGGGCAGACATAAAATGAATTTAGTGACCATTTATTATATCACAAATTAATTATCGGTTTTTCACATACCTTTGTGAAATGCGTGGGGTTTTCTTTCCTTGCAAATATTAGTAGTACATATTTTCTTCGTATTAAATATGTTTTCAAATATAAAAAAATCTAATGTATCTCTCGTCCCTTTAAATACTTCGTTGAATGCAAAAATAAACCTGCTCTCATTTATTGACATTTGGCGGTCATTTAGTGACGATTTAAATCAATGTTCAAAGTAAATTCAGTCTCGAATTATTAAAAAAAATTGGGAGGACTATTTTTCTTTCAGAATAGATGATGCAGATTTTGTTCATAACTATAATAAGATAATAGTGCACGTATCGAAGAAAAAATTGAGGTAAGAAAATTAAAAATTGAATTTCATCTGTGCTTAAAAATACTTTTTAAGTTTGATTAAATTTTTTAATACATTTATTATAAAGTGATATAACATCAGTAATTAGAAGGGTTTATTTTCTGTACCTATTGATACAAATACTTATCGAATTTAAGTTGTAAAATTTGCCATATATTTAGAGATTATATTGTATTTTGATTATATGGGAAGTTGTAATTGGTTATCCCTCTGTTACAAATTCCCACGTCTTGCCGAAACAAATATATTAATTCTAAATATACTATATTTCTACTAGGAATCACATTTAATAAAATTACATATTCTGTGGGATTTTTCATGCTATAATACAATAATAAACATAATGACATTTTAATGAAATTATAGTCAAAATCGAATTTCTTGAAAATATTCTTACAACTTAAAGAATCAATTTAAAAAGAAACTTCTTAGAAATTATGAGAAAATATGGGAGTTGAATATACTATGAACAAAAAACAAATTAAATTTAAAGAAAAATGGACGTTTCTCCAAAACTAAGTCGATTTCTATGGAATAGTTTTACCTAGATATTTTTATGAAATACTTCGATGGGGCTTATCGATAAATATAGCAATTAAATCTGCATAGGACAATTTAATCTAATTTTTAAAATTATACTATAAACTACAGATCTTTAAAAAGAATTAATTAATCTTTACTTGACGATGGCGGCAATAAAATGAAATCACAACTCGTTTATCTCTGTGTATAGCTTGTCATAACAATAAAATACTCGATGAGGTTTATAGCAATTCATAAGTTTTACCTATGAAAAAATCGTAAATAAACAATATTTCACCTACTTTTCATCGCCCGTTTTTATTACTGTTCTCCAGAACTAATTTTATTCACATCGAGTTAAAGTTTTTAAGTAGCTGCTACTTTTTTCGTATTGATACTTTTCCTTTTACGTTTTAATTTTCTCCCAGTAAATTCACATCGTTTTTTTAACAATTAAATATTTTCTCAATAACAAATTTACGTATCAAAATTTTTATCTCAAGAATAATAGTTGGAACATGTTCTCAATAAATCGTTTTAAACAGCATTTAGATATTTCAGTGGATAAATAAAGGTTAAGTGCTCTTTGCAGATGAAAATTTGTCAGAAAAATTTTATGACTAGCGTATTTTATTTTATTCTACTCATCACCCGAAGTTATAAATGTTGCGCTTGATGCATATTTATAGTTGTGCTTACATGATTCAGCATATGTCATAAAAAGGCTAATTTAAAATAATATAAAGTTTATAATTTTCTAATCCGTTAATCTTAGTTACCTTTTAATTTTCTTTTGCGACATATTAATATTTAACTTACATTCTCTACTTAAATATGTCTTCGCACGGTAACAGCACGTGATCTCAGTATACTTTTAAATAGATTTCTCTACGTAAAATTATGTTAAGGTTACGTGGTGTTACAGTTCTTTCCTTTTATTTGCAAAAAACAATTTACGCTTTCAAATAAAATGCAGCTATTTAGAAAAGGTGTGTTAAAAAACAACGTGAAGAAAGTATCTAGGGTTTTTTAACATTAATATTTCTTGAATTCATTCTTACCGGAAATAAATTGTTTCGTTATAAACATTTTTTATTAAGAGAACACAGAAAACGGTTATAAGTACTAATTACACCCGTATTGATAATTATATGTGTGAGATAATATTTTCTTTGTTCAAATCTGATTACAATTAAAATTTAGTTGTCATATTTACATAACACAAGCTTTTGTCAACGGCTTCTTCCGCTTTCCTTCTAAATGCTAGGAAAATGTATTCTTTGCCTCAAGCACAAGCATAAAAGCGCTATCCGCCAGAATTCCACATCCGGTGGAAATATTTGATTACCGCGTAAATTTACGAACAAATTTATGATTTTATAACTAACCATAAATGAAAAGCACATAGCATCGAAGGAACTTTTGTAATTAAATATATTTATTTGCTAAAATTTACATTGTTAGTTATTTGCGTAGCTTTTCTCAATAAACTTCAGTGAACGTTTTGTTTGGGAATAAAGTGAAGTTGCACAATGCTTTTATACACAATTAAAATTTTACTATATAACTTTTTTTTGAGCGTCTATGTTTACGTCTCTATTCCTATAAATTTAAGTAATTATGAGTTTCAAATCTTTAATCGAAAATGTGTATTGTCTATAAATAGAATTTTATTAATTTTCATTAAGTCAATTAAGGGCGAAAGGTCGACCAAAAACTAACAGACAGAGCTAAACTACTATTATATTTTTAGACATCAACAATGTAACTTTGGAAAACAAACGCGAAAAAAAAATTCAACGCAAGGAAATAATATTCTTAAGGATTCGATAAAGGTTGCATTAATAATAAGTGCACTCATCATTAATTGTAGATATTGGCAATCCGCGTTTATAAGTGACTCGTATGTAACAGAAAATATTAAATTAAAAAAATATTACTTCTTATATAAAGAACAAAATTCGAGTGAAATTGAATATAACGAAAGAAATAATTAGCTTAATATTCACTCTCAAATAGAGAAAAATTTTTATATTTTCAATAATTCCCCTGATATACATGACTTATAACAAATGACAAATTAAGTGCATCAATCATTGGAATAAAATTATCTTTAGAGAGTTTATATAAAGAAAAAACCTTTTTTTTAGGTTTTGTTTTTCATTCGTTTTGATACTTTCGAAACTATTTTAAACTCTTAAATTATATCTAAATTACTGAAAATAGTACGAAATCTCTGCTAATTAATTTATAGAATATATTGAGCTCCAAGAACATATTCAGTAAAAAAATCGAGAAAACGGAGTTATTAAGTGATGGTGCTGAAAACCTTAGTGCAGTTATGAAGTTTGCAGAAGTAAATTCTTTTTCCACCGTGAATGGCTATTATGCTACTGAAAGCATGATTAACTTTTCTCACAGCTTCTACAATGTGTCGCTAAGAAAGCAGCACTGCCGCGTAAATATCACATTATATCTATGGATAATTGAAAGAAGTTATTAATTTGAAATAAGTTTAAATTTTAATTTATTGTATATTTAAATTGAAAGAATTATAAATTTTAATTTAAATATATATATAATTTAAATATCTATACAAAATAATATAATGTCGTTTATACATTAATACCAGTCGTCATCGTGGTGTATTGGGTTGATCACAAGGCAAAAAACTTTGACCGTGAGGCGCACCGCTGGGACCCAGTGCGGTTGGATTCCCAGCCCCAGTGCGGTTGGATAACCAGATTTCTGGTTGAGCGGGGCTGGAACGGTGTTTGGTTGGTGATAAGAGATTGCCCTCGTATCAAAAAGTTCGCCATATGCAAGAATATAAATTACGTAAGTAATATCGAATGTTAAAAAACATTATAAATTTAAGTATTCAATTTTAAACATGGATAATTTTTTGCAAATCTGTGTGTATATTTATTTCATTTATCACCGGAAAACTAAATACATTTTTATTCCATCATCAAGTTGTTTATTTAAAAGGCTTAACTAATGATAGTTAAAAACAATTCTAGTAAGCAATGAGTAACAAGCTCTGTTTCAAAAATTAAGATAGCAATTATAACGACAGATCGTCATTCTTTCTTGGTTTATTTTTCAATCTCCAATAGGTTCACAAAAAGAAATTCATAAAGGTCATATATTTATAATTGATACAGATTAATTAGGTTACCGACAGTAGTACTACATAAAATTATATATTATACTATTAATCCTATTACGGAAAAATATAATACTTAAATTCAATTAGAATTTCGAAATTGCTTTACATCACATTAGCAGATATTCGCAATGCAGTATAGGCGAATAAGCCAACTAAAATAAACTCAAGAAAGAAATACGTCCCATTTGAGCCATACTCATCAAGGGTATTGCCTATCCTGTTATGTTCCTATTATAAAATTCATAGTAACGCTGCAATCTTTTCTTTTGTGGCACTCACTGTGTCAATTTAATGTTGTACCATTTGTTTATGAGATAGTGTAGTGATATATATATATATATATATATATATATATATATATATATATATATATATATAATTTTATTGACAGTGAAATATTGAATATATTGGGCGTTAATTTTGTAGAAATTCATTATTGATAATTATATGAAACTACGTGATGTATTATTATTTCTACTTTCTTTAAATTTTTTACCTTTAATTAGTGGGAAAACCCACACAAACGCGGCTTCCGCTTTTGACTGAAACCTATAAATACTGTTGGATGTTCGTAAGAGTTAATCCTTGCTAATAGCCCACCTGAAGATGTTGTAATAAAACGAAACCTAGGTCGTGGTAAAGATCTTAAAGAAAGTAGAAATAATACTATATCACGTAGTTTCATTTAATTTTCATTGACAGTGAAACGTATTTAAAGACAAAGTGAAAAGTAGATGATATTCAAACTAAAGAAAGGGTAACCTAGATTTTATTCTAAACTATGTTAAAATTCCAATTTATATCGGTACAGGACTTCATTTTTGTACTATTCTTACAAATTGTACGTCTGTCTGTAAATGAGAGGCAAAATTTTCCAAAAATATAATAAATTCGTCCCTATTTCTTGCCCAAATAAATTATTTTAGAATTTTTTTATGTCGTTGTAGTAATTTTACTCTTTAATATTATTCGAAGCGAAGGCAACATTTAGTTATATTATAAACTCTCAACATGACTACAGGTAATATTTAGCAGTGGAAACTGATGTATATACACAACTTAAACAAAATAACTTTCAATGTATATACGGGAACACATGATTTATTAAATATAGGGATACCATTTTTTAATTATAAGCTGCATAAAAATCATAAAAAGAGCATCTCAAAGCATAAAGCAAAATATCAAAAAATAAAAAAGCCAAGCATGTGAACTGTGGCTACGATCACTCTGGCTGTTATAGAGAATGCGTTATTATTAAAGAAATATTTAACAATAAGAAATAAAATAACAAACGCGAAAGGGAAAACTTAAAACAGTATACAACGAAGATCAGTTTAAACGACTAATGAGCGAAATAAAATCAAGTCGTTATGTCTCGAAAAATAATAATAATCAACAATACACAAATACGATAAAATATTCAACCAAACAAAAATAAACCGATTAATGGACAAATACTTTAAACTTTACCAGCTCAATTTAACATCGTAAAAAATAGGATAAGTGAAAGAGAACAAAGCATTAAAAAAAGCCCACTCAAATCAGCGTAATAGCCGACTTATGAATAATGGAGAGGAGTTTTAATGGATTACACTAGCATACAAAGGAATTGCAAATAATTCTAGATAATGAAAAATTTATGTTTGCCCCATATCTGAAACTTATTTCACCAGTGAACCTTATGTCAGAATAAAAATACATAAATATTATCAAACTATTTATGTTGGGAGAGGAGGCAAGATATTTTACATTTTAGTAAATTAGAATCTAAAACGGAATATTTCCAAGCTACAGCTGCAAAAAACTCGAAATTATGATATAAATATAGACTCTCGTTAAAGTCTAATTGTTTATTAAATAAAAAAGGAATAATGATTAGAATTTGTAGGCCAAATATAGGTTAGTGGAAGAAACTCCAATGCTATACCCAAGCACTGGGTATGAAGACTGACGACAACAAATAGCGGAGAGTTTTTTGATGTAACCGACTTCCAAAATACTCTACTGATTTGACCAGATTCTACTGATTTGTTTGTAAAAAAAACCTATGCACTTCTACTGCGTGTATGGGATACCAGCTCCAATGACTAGCTAATTACACTGATTCTATGTATATATATAACAAAGAAAGAAAGACCCTTAATTCTAGACTAACTTAACTACTTTCAAAAAGATGAAATAAACATTTAAGTTTTAAAAGTTGAATATAGGGAAATTACACAACTAAATGCATTTTTGAAAACCGCTGAATTTAATCAAAAGTTCAGTTATTTAAGGAAATAATACAGTACCTGGAATGGCATTCATGGAATGATTCTACCCCTCAGAAATTAAACAGTAAATTAGTGAGAAGCGTAAATTATGTTAAAATTGAAAAAAATACAGAGAGCCAATAAAAAAAATTATGTAGATTAACGTCAAATCAAAAGATAAAAAAGTTGCAATCAATGAATAAAAATTAATGGAGAGGGTTTTGTTTAAAAAACCGAAGAGATTATTCAAATATTGAGTATTCGTTATAATGTAAGTAAAAATAAGTTCTTGGGTTTTTAATGGTTTTTTTTTGGAGATGAATAGGAAGCAACGGAAAATGCCTTGCTTTGGTCATACTTGTTATGTGTCATACCGAAGTGGGCTGCTTTGCGATAAAAAATTATGTCATTATATTCCAGAGTTTGTGCCAGTATCGTTCGCAAAACTCACTTTAAAAAATATTCGTGTACAATCCATAAATGTTTATCACTTGGGAGAGTACTTACAAAGCAGTATTTGTAATAGCGAGGTGTACCTTAACCCTTTCTCAAATGTTTAAGAAATTTATGTTATTACCTATCCATCGTGAAATACGTTAAGGCAAGTATTTTTTTAAAGCCATGCAATTTTTACAGCATCTGATATTTTAATTTTACAACAAAATATTTTTATTGGTAAATAACCTTTTTGCTAGACAATATTTTATTGACGTCCGAAAGTGAATGCCTTGAATATTCAGTTAGAACGACACGAAAATAAAATTACTTATGTTTGTACGTCGATGTAAAAATAAAGAAAATATAATATAGAAATAATAATCGGAACACAATTTCATGAAAGCGTCTTTAAATCCACAATCTCCAATGAGTACCACGATGCACGATCGAACAAACCCGCATGACAAAATTATGAAGGATCATTTTAGAAATTATGGAATATTAAACGTGCAGAAAACAGGTTATATAAAGATAAAATTAAATGAAAAAAAGTAAAAATTTTTGCGAATATATTTATATATATATATATATATCTATATATATATATATATGTATATTTATACATATATATATATATATATATATATATATATATATATATAATAAGACGGTTAATTATGGTTTTTTATTTTACAGATTTATTTTTATAAGACGCTACTCACAGGCTTACCGATAAGTAGAACACACCACACGACGGAATATTTTAGAATGTTGTGTGATTACCGCTTTTTTCTTATATCACTTAATTGATATAAGTAAAAAGGGGTATGAATTGTTGTGAAATTTGTAATGAAACTTACGGAAAAAATGTGATTTATAAATGAAAATACACGTAACCTTTAAAAAAATTTAGTCCAAATAGACATATTACATATTACAGTAGTAAGCACAAATTAATTGCAAGTTAGAGTTAATTTATACACGATATAAGAATTTGAAATTTTACTATCTGTGTACTGAAAATATTTACGATAAAGTGATTTGAGGCAAATAATAAAAGGGGGAAAATACAAAATCGTTCCTTTTCTAATTTTTATCACAGTTAATTATTAATATTTCAGAGCTAGTTTTCAATATAGGCTTAGTATTACGTTTTGCTGAACGAGCTTTTTGATACTGTAATATTTATTTGACGATAGTAGGCACCTGATTAATAATTTAATTATAAAAGATAGAAGCTTTATTAAGACTATCATAAATATTCCTAAATCATGTCTTACTTTCATTAACGTAAATTTTAATCCCTTAAATTAGTAAGTGATTATAATAGAGATATTGGTTTCTTAATTTTTGTGTTGAATATCCATCAGCTTGTTTTTTTAATATAAATTTTAATCTAAGAAACCGTGATACGAAAACAGGATTTAAAATTACTTTAGCGCAAAAAAAAGATGGTTATATTTATTTGCAATTACGTAATATAAGGAAAAACTACAATCACGGTAATAAAATAAGACCTTAAGCACTTTTGTCTCTTCAAAACACTTATCATGAAACCAAAATTCACTCCTAGAAACCAATTTCACCTACTTTTCATTCACAAGTTTTAATACTTTCTTCAGGACTAATTTTATTGTCATCGGGTTGAAACTATGTCTCCATGTAAGTGCTGTTTTTTTTCTTCCTTTTTTCCTGTTGTCTTTAATATACAATATATAACGTCATCTGTGTATTGTCATGAATAATACAAACATTTTTTTCGAGTTAAAATATATCAGAAATATTCTAACCCACAATATTCATAATATTATTGTTAGAAATTTTCAGTGCCACACAGATTTCCATGTACCTGTTATAATTTTGTTGTACCAAGGATAATTTGAAAATACTGAAGTTTTAATAAATATTTAATCCATTAATTGTTTTAAATATCGTTCTGCATCAAGTATCATTAAGTATAACTATTTAAGTTATTACTTTCAATGATTGATGTAAAATATACATATTTTCTCGGCTTTTTTACAAAATAATAAATTGTAGTGTACAAAATAGAGCTAATTGTATGATTTTCTTATTGCAAAATGAAACAAATTAGTTTTGAACTTTAGTATTTATTAAAATAGAAGTAGGTTTGTATCTCTAATAACATTTTTTTATTAAAAGTACATAGAAAACTTTTAAGTATACGTTAGTTTTTTAATCAAAATTCATATGTGAAGGTTGCTAAAAATAAAAACATTCAACAAAAACAATTCGCGTTATTAATGATGCTAGATGTAAAATTTGCTTTAATAATGCCTACAATAGTTATTCATTATTTCTATCAGCAGCACATTCGTGTCAGCTTCTTGCACAAAACGGAAAAGCTAAACGTAAATTAGAATATAGCAAAAAAAGCCAGAAAATTTGTAACAAATTGAATGCTGCATAATATCTTGGTAAAATCTTTATATCCAAATATACGTAAAATTCACTGATTTGAAATTTCACGTATTAATTATTTGCTTATAACACCATTAGTAATAAATAATTATTTACTTAATGTTGGCGTATTACGTATACCCCTTTGTCGAAGAAGAAATAATTTTTTTTGTCCTAGAATTTATTTCCCAAAAAACATTAAGTTAAATAAATATGAAAATATTTCATCTCACCGTATAAAAATTAATATCCTTTTGGTTAACAAAAAAATTAATTTTCTTCATGAAAATGTTTCTTTCTATTTTTGTAGCAAAAAATACCATGCTTTCATTTCCAGAAACCTTAGCCACGGATATAGTTATTTGACATATACATTATATTTGAACACATAACCTGGCTGTGTTAACAAAATCATACTTCATACTCATCGCGGTTCCCTTCTTCTTACAAGCCTTTGATCCTAATTCGTCTTCTCCGTCGTTTCGTTCTTGACAGAGCGGTCGTGTTAAATATGGAGTATTGTTATGCGGGCCGTTGATATTCGCCTTACGATGCCTCTCCATCTCTCCCTATTTGTCGTCGCCTTGTTGCACTCATACAGTAGACCGCATACAGCGGACTTTATCTGGTTTGTCCACCGCATCGACGACCTCCCACGTGGTGTAGTCCCTTCTACTTTTCCCTGCACAATAATACATTCTATGGATCTACTATCTCCACGCTTGACCTGACCAAACAAATTTAGAATCTGGGTCTGAACAAGTGTTGATAGACATTGTTTGATATCAAGTTCTTGAAGTATAGAGACATTCGTACTCTGTTCGTATTTTGTTCCTCTAAAGTATTCGTAGCGTCCACATCCCTCCGACGTAGGGGGAGCACCAGAGTTGGAACGGCCCGATTATAATTAATTTTCTTAAATTATTTCATTTGCACGTTCCGTAACTACATTTTTCTAGTTTGCAATTTTATATTACCCAAAAATTTAATATATTTACCAAATTAATTATATATTTACCAAAAATGTATTATCCACTTAAATTATCGTCATCAAGCGTAAATTAGAACACGACTGTATCTAATTGAGAAAGTTTAAAACATATTAGTGTTAGAAATATGAAAAAGATGATTGTACATGATATTTTTTTAAGGAGTCATTGCAAGTTATATTCTCCTATTCTTCATAATTTTTTATAGTTTTTTTCTATCGTTTATATTTTTATTTTTTTTTATTAACTCAAAAAAAAAACGGAATGCTAAAAATATAAATCACGTATGCATCCATCTATATGTCTAATTTAATTATTAGATATTTCTGAAATTGTATTTATAGTGTGGATTAATATTTGATGTTTTCCATCTTACTTCCCATTTTTGTGCAAAAAATTATAATGATAATTGACAGTTCAATGTAATAATATATAGCTAACTGTGAAAATTGTATTCATGTTTTTTTCATTGTATTAGGTTTTTTATTTCAAATCGTTAGTAAATTTTTACAGAAATAACACGTGCCTAGCAAAGTATAACCCAAGTCGTAATGCAATATCCCAAATTTTTTTATAAATTACGGGATGTTGTATAATAAAGGAATTATTATCTACAATAGCGCATCTCTGCCACAGAATATTGTAAACGTAGCGTTATATGTCTCTTGACGTACCACATCCCCATTTAAAGAAAAGTTGGACGAAAACGTGCTATTACTTTTGTAAAATATTGATAAATAAACCATAGGTTCTCTTTCTGTATTTCACTTTCCAATCAGTGCTTATGGGGAGAAAATATGCTAATTTATAAAAGTTTATATTCTTTTAAAGGCAGTCACGAGAACTTCTTCATAGAAGTAGTAAAGTTTTCGACAAAACAGTCAGCCAATTTTTTACGTATCAGCTTTTCAAAGAAATAATTTCCAAAAATGCAAGATCTCAATAGGCAAAACAATCTCTTGCAGTATGATTACAGGTGGAATCAATGTTACCCTTACAAAAAGAATTGAAAAAAACCAAAAAGAAGAAAACTGAACAAAAAAATCGTCCAGATACTTTCCTAATTTGTATTCTATATCAGTTGATTCGGAAGTGATTACCTCCTTAGTATCACTGGCGTCCGAAAGTCGCAATAGTTCAGATATTTTTACTAAAATTATAAAAGATGAAGTTTCTGAAAATAAATGAAAAAAGTTGTCGGGCATCGAGTTCCCTACGTTATGGAGAAAATCTGATAGACGCAGCAGCAGAGTTTCAGACAGAGCAGAAGTAGCGATGCATCATCTGTCTAGCACAACGTTGGGTCTGATGGTGGGTTTATTGACAGAAATTAGTTATGGGGAGAGAAAATTTACTCGAAAAAAAATTACAAATAAGGAATTTAAACTAGGAAATAAAATAAAATCAAAAAGAGGCCTCCGTTCAAAAAGTAACTGCATTGGATAATTGGAACCACGCAAGTGGATAATTTGTTTGCTACATATGAACGAAGTGGCTTTTGAGACAACTGTTTCTTCACCTTGACCTCTGTACTGCGGGACCCAAGTCTTACTCTGAACCGTTGGGGAACATGCTTGAAATTTACAGAGAATTGTTATTATTATTTTAAAATTTCAATGCATTGAAAGTGAAATACTACCAGAAATTCCCAAAGATCTGAGTACAAATCAATAGTATTTGCACAAAGTTGTTAACAATACTCTTAGCGATACTACCAGGGAACTACCAGAAGATCTAGAAAATAATTCTTCACAAAAAATGTTTTGCCCGTCACGCATGTCAACCGACTACTATGTCTCTATACAGCCACAGAAATACCATTGACAACCTTGACTACTTTGGCTAAATTTATTGATAAAGTGTGCACTATGTTTTGATTCTCAATAAAGATAAAATCATCATGCAAAGCCACATCTTTTTTAATATTAATATGGATTCCAGGTACCTGCCAGAAGAATTTTAAAAAGTGTCGATGCTATTATTTAGCGTAATAGCACAATTTTACGCATACCCACATTGTCTTACTGGCTATGATTTATTAATAAGAGGAAACACATTCGTGAGCTAGCAATCCGACCCATATTGAAGACACGCAGTATGGCCAAAACTTCTAAACTAAGGCTTTTCTAAGCACCAGATGTAAATATTATTACATAAAATAACACCGACATAATAAATTAGCAGAAAGGATTTACTGAACCACCGATTCTAAAAAAAATAACCCATGAAGATATCGCGGACGTCGTCCAATCTGGTGTTGAGGATCATTTGTTCATCTTACAATTTACAATTCGTGCCATGCCAAAGTTGTAGAACAAAGTATAAAGATAATAATGGGAGATGCTACTACTCATTTCCGAGCAAATTCAATTTATGCTTGAGTTTAAATTTTATAATGTTCATAAATATTTGATCCGTATAAATATTTATATTCAGTATGTTTTATTCGCAGTATAATTTCTGATAAAAATATTTACTTATTAAAAACACCGGGAATATCATTTTAATATTAGTTTCATATTAAAAATGAAGCATTTTGATACTCTTTGGAAGGCTTCTTCAATACATTTTACGCTATACCCTAAGTATTATACCAAGAGAAAACCTACTCAAATCACTGTTCTTACAAAAAAACTGCCTGTCTACTTTGTGGCACAAAATTGTTCAAAAATCATAAACGAATTAATTCACCCCACACCCTTTCCCTTTGTACATTTTTTTGGAATAGATTTCATAGTAGTAACTTTATTGTAATTCCTATGAATATGATTATAATTTGAAACGGAAGTAATTTTTAGTCATTCTCTAAATCGCCAACGCCATAATAAGTGATGTATAACAAGTTAAAACTAATATTTCACGTTCAGCTTATTGAAAGTCACTCTCAATGTATATACGTGAGCACCTGACCGATGTAACTTAGGGACGCCATATAAAACGTTATTCGCATCCATCCAGCGAGGGTGGAAATTCATTAAGTTTGCGCCTCTGTTGGCCGGGATTGAAGACTGTGTCGGTCTCCAGAAACAATTAAAATTAGTATTTGAAGCCTAAGGGGAGTTTTAATTTTTAACATTGTAATTAATTAGTCTTAGTATTTGAGTTTACTTTTCGTCGAGTCGATCCATGCTACCTGTGAAAAATGATAATATTTTTTAATAACTTATTTATTTTAGATACTTTTATAAATTATCATATTGGCTGAGTTGTTACTTTTGATAAATGAGTTCATCACTTCAGATTACTGTATTAAAACATAAATAATCACATTGAATATATTTTTAAAATATTTTCGACGAAGTAAGTTAAATCTAAAAGTGTTGGCTCGACATGGGTTGCCGAGTTACACTCATCGTCTTATACATGTTTTATTAAAACAGAAACAATTACAACTCAATTATTACTTCGGTATACTCAAAACATTAGAATAACTGATAAAGTTAAATTTGAAGATGAATATTTTCAGTTTGGAAATTCGATCAAATCTAATTTTGAAGTTAAAATAATCATTAGTAGGTAATATAGAATAAATTGTAGTCTAGTGGTTTAAAATATTCAAAAGACCTTCTTTCGATACCTGTAGGTATCGAAAGAAGGTCTTCTGAATATTTAAACAATGCTGTATCGTGCGTTACTATTTTTTAACGTATAAATGGAAAATAATCCGCACTTTGTTTTTTTAATTAAATTCTGGTTCTTTGTATCGAAATTTTCCATCGCCGTAGAGACTACGTTCTTTTAATAACAATATCGTGAAGTGAATTATGTTGGAGATGAGGGTCAATTTCCCAATCACTCTCTAAGCAACTGACAGCATTATCACTAGTGTTATTGAATATATCACTTTTGCGTAATGAAGAAGTAGGCTTCTTTTTTCATCTGCCAATCATCTCAGATTTTTTATGCTTTAAACATTATTATATCCAAATTTTAAATATACCATATTTCGTTTATATATAATTTTTTTCCCATATTATACAATATATGCTATTTTAACTTTTAATAGTTCTATATTTGCATTGGGTTCTTGATTATTTTACTAAGTCTTTTGCTTATTCTTGATATAATACTTTGTTCTTTCCAGATTTATTTCTTCTGTACATTTTTTTTGTTCTGAAAATACTAACATAAATTATATTTTTTTACAAAATTTGTATCTTTCTTTAAGGCATATTTTCACAAGGTTAGTTTGGCCCTTTATTACGGATATTAACGACAAAAAAATTAAATACTTTGAAAAAAAATATTTTTCCTAAATCATTTTTTGATTTTTTGTATTCAGAATAATACAATTATACTTAATTTATTTTTTGCAAATAAATGAAACTACGTGATGTAGTATTATTTCTACTATCTTTAATTTCTTTACCACGACCTAGGTTTCGTTGTATTACAACATCTTCAGGTGGGATATTAGCAAAGAATCTTTGCTAATATCCCACCTGAAGATGTTGTAATACAACGAAACCTAGGTCGTGGTAAAGAAATTAAAGATAGTAGAAATAATACTACATCACGTAGTTTCATTTATTTGCGAATAATGAATTTCTACAAAATTAACGCCAAATATATTCAATAATTTATTTTTGATAGAAACCATACCTATAATATTAAGTTGTGAGGGAAAACGCTATTTAGACACTCTGAAGGTTCGATTAATCTTACTAGTGACATTTTATTTCGGAAAAAGTGTTCTTTGAAAGTTTTGGATTTATAATTCTTAGTAAATTTCTTTATATTAACAACGGATAATGTGTAAATAAATGTTTTGGGAATTAATTATGTAATATAAAAATGTAATAAGAAGATACTCATATGTACTATAAAATTGTTTTGAAATTTTTTTTACTTTTCATTGATATGCTTACCTATCTACTTGATCTCAACATTTAAGTCTTTATAAAAGTAATGCTCCGCGTATTTGGAGATTCCCGTGGCTTTTAATGCTTTAAGTTGATTCGACTTTCTGCAAATCTATTCGTTAATAAATACCATGACGACTTCCTCTTGATTTGAAACCTAAACATAAATACTGTTTCTCCAAATCTTCTCTGTAATACTATGGTGTTTGAAAGGACAGGATGGAGATTAGAAAATAATCGATATACGATCAAATTTATTGTTGTGAAATGTAAAATTAATCTTAAAAATTTAACAAATACGAGTTGAAGTCATATTGCGAGAATTTCTTATACGCATATATAGGTATATTTCTAGTAACATTTGTTTCTAATTTGGGTTGTGCGATAAATAATGAGATTTTGAAATTTTATATTTTTTGCGGTATTTTCAACAACGTGTCTGGAATTCATTACGCAAAATATAAACGAAATATTGGGAGTCCTCATAATTCCCTCTTAAATGATATCGCATATGATACATGAAACTTAAAAATTATGCAACAAATTTATAAAAAAATCTATCCAGTCACTTGTATAATGTCTGCCACTCTCTCCCATCCAGCTCCATCAGCACCATGTCTGGCACCCTATGACAAATCTGGTCATAAAAAATAAAAAAACAACTCAAAATATATGCCAATAACATCGTGCAAAAACCAAGTTGTATTGTTTTATATATCATACTGAATAGGGGTATCAAGCGATAAAAAATGTCCGCATACTTCATTATTACCCAAGAAACTCATTTCAAAAATCATTTCTTTTGAGTGCGGCGTACAAAAAAGTCTTGGATGATTCTAGTGAAATTAGAATAATATTCTCAAAGCAAAATTTGTAATAGTGAGATAAGAAATATGGCTTTTAAGAACATTGTAATAAGCCGTTAAATTATCAATTGTTTTCTTGTATAATGCAAAAATAACGTAACTTGTATATGCAATAATAGTAAAACAGATGGGCATTTAAGATAATTATAGTTTTGCTCTTACATTACATATAAAAGCAAATATACAACAAATTTCAGAGATGTTTTACGCCCGCTGCCGTAATACAAAGTTTCCTTCAGTAAATAACCTTTTCCATGGCACATTTCCCTAAAGCGACACTTCGTGGACGTCCGAACGCAAACATTGTAAAATGTTTGAACGCAAATTGGTAGCGCCGTTCAACTTACATACGAGTTGGAGAAACCATTTACCAGTGCTTAACATACGTGGCATTTCATTTTGGTTGTTAGCGTGCGACTGGTTTGGTGAACACAATTGAATTTGTGATAGTTCTTGAAAACTTTGGTCTCGGATAATCATATTACGATTAATTACACCGTATTGCAATAGTTTATTTAATTTGCTTCCGAAAATTCATTTTGGAAGTTATAATTAAATTTTTTACTTTACCAGAAATCAACGAAATACATAGGTAATTTATATTGAAATTAGTTTCTATGTAGTTTCATATCTTAAGAAATTTGTAGTTATTTACCTATTTTTGCAAAACAAGTAGATAGATCGAAAAGTTAAGAATACAAAAAAGAACTATTACGTATCATGTGTTTTAAAATATTAAAATTTATTAGGCATAATAATCGAACCGAGTTCTAGTTTTTAGAAATTTTCAAGCAAACGATATATTAATCTTCAACGTCTTAAGACTTCAGAAGCAATAAAGTGTTACTTATTGTGTCGACTTTAGTATTTTATCGGGCTATCGGAGAACAAAAAATAATACAGAGCTTTTTTGAAACGATTTTCATCATAATTAATCACAAGCAATGTGTGGGAATATCTAATTGTTATTCATAGTAAACAAATTTCAAATATGAATGATTAATGCGATGAAGTGCTTTCACAATAGTTTTAATATTCGATCTTGTTCTAATATAAATTGCAAACTTTTATCTTAAATGTTTGCTGCAACACTGTTACATGTGGGAAGATGACTCTAGTTATGAACTAAAAAATTGAGTTGCATTTCTTTGGAATAAGTCACAAATCATTGCTGTTGTAACATATAGTCTCCCTTCCCAATTCAATGTCAGTAATTTACTGTAATCTTTACTAAACGCTATCATCATCCCCATATCGACTACTCTAAAAAACCTTAGAATACCAATCTAACAATATTTTAATTAATTTTAATTAAAATCCCCAAATAAACGATATAAACGATCCAGTTTTAAACAAAATATGGGCTATAGAAGTATACTGTTCCACTAAAAATGTCGTTTAAACATGTTTACCGCCAATAATTTCCTATAAAAATTTTATTTTAGTGAAAATTGCTTAAGCGCGTTGAGCGATTTTGGGAAGAGGAACCTTTTATAAGTTCGCGTCACTGATATGGTAATATTAACAGTATATCTGTAGCTATAAGTATGACGTGTTACGCTTGGCCAGTAATGAAACCGTTTATATATATATATATATATATATATATATATATATATATATATAAATGTATATATATATATATGTGTGTGTGTGTACATATATATTTGTCAAAATTGTGTTTTAGTTTATTACTTTTATTGTTTCATTACAGGATCACTGTATAGTACAACACTGAGTACTAATAACGTTAAAATTTTTATATAGAAAAATGAATAACAAAACAAAGCATTTGTTTTAAAATACTTTCAATATTTTTATCAATATTTTCTAATTAAATATTTTAAAAATAAATTAATTTTTTAATTTTTAAAATATTTTAATTTCATTTTTTTTTAAATATTTTTTTCTCTGCGATACACCGTACAATGAGTATTTTATAATAGTTTAAATGTTATCTTATTATAGTGGTAAAACCGCTATTTGATAATATTTTCGTCGTGGATTTTAAAATTAAAAACTTTATAAAGCCACTGTTATTTCATGGTTTTAAGTTTTTACTTCTGTCGGCAGTCCTCACAACTGCTTTTATTTTCCTCTTAATCTTAATGACTTCTTCCTTAAAAACCGGAAGATATCGAAAATAATCAAGCTGTTTTCACAGATATTCATGTAATTTGCATGTCGTCAAATTTTTAAATGATACAAATCCCGGTAATGCTACAAATCTCTGTATTCTCTCTTACAACAGGCGTTTAAAATTTATTTCAAGAAACCAAATAAACTCTGGTTGTTTCTATGCGTCATTAGATATCCTCTCTCTACTCTCTTCACCCTTTTTCTTAATAATCATTCCTCTTCGAGCTCTTTCCAATGTGTATTGAAGTTTCGTGATACCTTTTGTAAATAAAATATAATGTTTTCATACGCAATTAAAAATCGTATTAACTTTTTGTCAATATGCTAGATTCTTAATAGCATAACTGAATAATTGTAAGGAAATAATAATGTATGTTTCTGAGTGGTCTGAGTTACAATTAAACTTGGTTACGTAGAGGAGATATTTTATAATCTGTGTGAGAATAATGAACTAAATAAGTGGTTTAATGAAAAAAATAAAATCAATAAGTATTTTATGTGACATTATTATTTACCATAAATAACTCGTAGTACCTTTTTTTAAATAACAAGTAAACATTGTTTTTTTTAAATATCAAAATAAACATCTTTTCATATCTTTACAGATTTAATTTGTTAGATTCAAACGGTTTTTTTTTATTAGGATTCAATCCTTAGAATAAAAAAAATGTTGTGGGCATAATTCAGTAAATTGTTCAATAGAGTATGAATAATTCTTATATATATTTGTTTGTATCTTCTTAAATATAAAGCGAGCTATAGAACAAATGAAATCTGTTGAATTTGAGTTACCATTAAATTTTTAGTTAAATAAAACAAGAATTTTTTGAACTAAGAAACTTTTTCGCTTACTAGAACGCTAGAACGACAAGAAGGGACAACTTTTATTCTAGGAAGAAGAGTTGAAAGATGTATTTATTTTTCACTATTTGAGACTATGAGTTAGTAAAAACAACGTGATAAAATTATTTTAATACCTAAATTCTCTTGCATAGTTCCCGTAATTTTAGATCATTAGCGTAGCCTGCATTGCCATGTTGTATTAATACTATGTTATAGTTACTGAAGAAAAACACAGAAAGCCAGCTTACAAAATTTTGATATTTCTGGAGTTTTTGACATTTTTCCTTTATGTTACATCTAATCTTACGTCAAAGCTATATTACATTTAATGAGAAAATTTCCGGATGTTTAAGCGTGACTAAGTAACAAACATTGAAAAACCCAATTACGTAGTATTAATATTTCACGTAAACACAAATACAGACAATCTGACATGTATATTACTTCGTCAAACGAACTGCATGTAAACAAGTTTTGTTAGAAGTCTACTACTAGATCGAATAGGTACGAACAAACAAGAAAACAAATACGTTTTCAAATTTATATAACTAACCTAATAAAATTTTAATACTTTGCATGTATATGTTATTTATATACGCATTTTAATTTCTTTTACGAAACTTCTCATTAGATTCCGAGCTAAAATTCACATGAATGAAGCCACAATAATGATATTAGCTTAGTATTAGTACCAAATTTTTAATACATTGCTCGTTATGGAATGAGCTTCGACTTTTTACAACAGGTATAGTCAGCATCATATAAATATACATAAAATATTGTACTAATGAACTGCCTTAAAATTTAATAAATCCCTTTTTTTCTTCTATCAGTGCAAAAGGAATGGTGAATATCCATAAGTAGTCTATTGTTATACTATGGTAATAAATGATTAGAAGAAAATTCAATTTCACTTAAAAAAATTATTTCTAAAGTTACTATTAAAACTTCCCCGATAATAATTACGTTGCAAAACAATGAAGACCCCATTGTAGACCCCTTAGCAACAAGCATGGAACAGGAACAGAGAAATCTTTCTTGAATTGCATCTCAATAAAATTAATTTAAATTTAAGACCGTTTCCTTAGAACAATAATTTGAATATCTTTAAATCAAACATATTTGACCGTTGTCTCTAAATTCTCTTACGTTTTCAAAAATGTTCAACATTTTTCGTTTTATTTTGAAAATAGCTCGTTTTTTAGTTACACAATTTTAAATCTTGTTAAATTAAACGAATTCTGAAAATGAACCTAATTTCATGTTTGTAATAACATCGCGAATTCGAAAATGAACTTATATCATTCATTGAGAATCAATCATTTATATTTCTAGTTTACTTATCGATTTAAATTTTTCTTACTCTTACTCCTATTTTAATTTAGTATATGCATTAGTATAAAACTTAAGTCAAGCATTTTAAGATTCTATTAATTTTTATTTAGAAAAGTAATTTTTTTCCTTCAAAAAGGTAATTTATTTGAAATGCAAAGAATGTTTGAAGAAAACTAAGCCAAATAAACTAATATGTTTTGGAAGACACGTGGAAATTTATTATTATAGTTGAAAGTTAGATTTTATATTCTACTTATACATCAATTGATTTAGGAACGAATCCATAATTTCCATAGATATTCAAAGAAAGTAAAAGCGTGGGAAGCAAAGGTTAGCGAACGTAGGTGTAGAAAATATGAAGACTAACGTTATAATCGTAGGACGTCAAATGTGTGGATTGAGGAAATTAAAAGGAAGGGAAATCAAATCCAATATTAAAGGTTCGTATATATTAGGCCAAAATATTAATTAAATACATGCATACATTAATTAAATACATACAAATTTGTTTGAGGCTTAATTTTTAAATACCGATATTGCAATAGCACTTTATGAACAGAGCACATTTGTATTTAGTTATAATTAACAATAATTTCAGTAACATATAACTCACGAATAATTTCAGTAACATATCTCATGATGTGAACAGTTGAATAATCATTAAAATTTTTTTTTTTAATTTACAATCATGCAATTTAAAGACTAAATCTGCATATCAACTCACATACCTATACGTCTACGGATGCTTATTCTGCATATCATCTGAATGTTCATAGTGACCGAACTAAGTGAGTATCTTTTGTATAATTTTCGTGGGATAACTGTAAATGTTTATCCACTCAATTGTTATAAAAACAATTTGATTGCCAATCTTGTTGTCAGGTTTGTGTAATTACTGCGCTTAGCAAGGATTGCTTATATGTCTATTTTGCCAAAAAATGCTTATTTGCTTTCTACAACGTGCATTAGAGACGATTTCTATACAACCTAGTTGTGCTATTTTGACATACAAATGAAGCAAACTACAGCAGATAGTCAAATTCAATGCGAAGTAATCTGCCATATTTACAGAATATTTCAATTCTTATAGTGCTGTATTCACAGGAGAGGTGCAATAGTCTTCTATTTTCGGTATAAAGGTAGACATCCTGTAATATTTAAAACAAGCGTGTAATTGCTAATTCACGATCGAATAACCTTTTTAAAGAGGGTCATAATTTTAGTTACATACATCTATGTGTAAATATTTGAGACTAGTAATAAATTCAATTAATAAAGAATATATAAGCTCGCTTACTTGGTCTCGAAGGAATATATTCAATATTACATTATTTTTCTTACCTCATAACAATAATAAAAACAAATAATAATGGTTAGTGATAAATTTGAAAAAGTTACAGTGTAAAAGTAATATTTCATTTGGATAAATTTGATTTCATAATGCATGACATTGATTATTAATGTCGTGTGCCTCTTACAAACTTTAAATCTCAAATAATATCCAAAAAAAATTTTATTTTTCATTCCTTACTTACTTTTTAACGTCACTAAGTTTCTTTTGTATATTGAATATCTAATATTCAGTTAGATTGATATCACTACACGCAATTTGAGCCAACTTGGATACAACTGAATAAATTTAATATATAGGTATTAGAAATAATAACATAAAATTATTATACATGGAGACTTATTAAAGAAAAATATTAAGAAAATAAGCAAGATATACTTTTGAAAACCATGAAATATGGCACGCAGTGAATAAATACTTATATTCAAAAATGTAAATTATATCTTAAATGTGATTTCATATATTTATTTTATGTAAATTAAATTTTTGAAATTCGCTTATATTTTTCATCTTTCTGCTTCTATTTGTATTTATTTTTTTCGTTAGGAACAAAAAATTAAGAAAAACCAAAACCCTTAGAAAATCTCAGTTTTTCAATGCATTTATTAAGTAATTTTCTAAAAAATATAAATCTCGAGGAGAATATAATTCAATTCGCAGTAAAACGTGTTCTTGAAATATTGCCATTTCCGGTATTTTTATAAAAAAGTGGAGAAAATTAATAAAGCATTTACGAAAAAGAGGAAGCTTTTTCTTTATTTTGCTTCTCTTCTTTTTTTTATCTACCAAAATTATCTTCAGAAAAAGTACACGTAATAAATTTTTTCGTGTTGTTTTCTACATTTTAATACATTCAAACCTGTTTGAACTATTGAATTTTACATTTATTCCTGAGAACTACATGAAATTTCCATTGATTCTATCACAGGATATATAAAATCGTTAATATATGTTTTATTTAGTAAAAAAATCATGATAGTAAATTAAGGGTAAGAATAAAATATATTACAAAAGTTTTGAGAAAATTGGGTGGTTAAGTAGTCTGAAAGCAATTATGAAGTTTGCGAAAGCAAATTGGTTTCCACCGCAAATGACTAACTTTTACCGAAGACAGGATTAACTTTTCTTACCGGTAACGATAAATCGATAAAAATACTTGCACGTTTTTCTAATTCTTACACGACACAGTGTGTATATTTTAATATATGTACTCGTACAAAATAATATAACGCTGTTTAATGTATTTGTGAATTATTTTATCATTAAAAATCCATTAACTTATACAGGTTTCAATATAAAATCATTCTTATTCTCGTTAAAAACACAAACATGATAAACTCATGCCTATAAACTTGAAAGTTTTCATGAATAAATTCAACAATATCATTTTTATAATATTTGTGTGACATTTTTAACCTAACTGATTGATAATGTAAATAATATTGCGATTCTTACCATTTTCGTATTAATTTTGAAGATTTTCGTTTCGAATTATATTGATCGAGTGTATTGACGAATATATATATATATATATATATATATATATATATATATATATAGATATATGCGAATTGAATTATACTTTGCTGCATATTTATTATTTCTGTAGAAATTTATTGAGATATAGAATAACAAATTGATAAACATTAGTAGACTTTGCATTATGAAACTTAGGTACCAACGAATGTAATATTTCTCACCTGGCTAATTTATATATCCGAATATAATTTATAATTATTATAATATGTCTAAGCTTGCATGAATGGGGTGCATATTTTGCATCTGATTATTTTCTATTTAACATGATATTTTAGGCTCAAAACTAAGATCGAAAATTAATTTATTTAACGAACGACCTTAATTTGTGAGATGTATCTAAATTCACCAAAGAACATTAATTTAAATTAAAAAATAATATTAATCGGAAAAAAAAGAATTGTTAAGAAAATAACTACTGCTGATAAATACGCGCTGCTAATAATTACTATGCATATCACATCACCTATCTTTCATTGAACTATCACATCACCTATCTATCTACACTCTAATCCTAATATTTATCTACACTTAATATTTTCTTTATCTACACTTAAACACTTGACTTTTTTTATTGCCATTAAATATAGAGGTGGTATTGGATGACATGTTATCGGTGAGTGAGGACGTTCTTATAAAAATTCTCTGAGTCTGTTCGTGGTACAAATTTTTCCAAAAACCATTAATTGATGAATTCACCCTAAACCTTCCAGCTTCAATTTTTTTTAGATTATGCTTTCGTACATTGTCTCAATTATTATAATTTGAAGCCAAAATAATATGTAATTATTCTGAACAGAAACAAGAAGATAATATGTGTATATATATATATATATATATATATATATATATGCATATATATATATATATATATATATATATATATATATTAGTTTCCTTAAGTAGTTTTTCAAACGTCTGTGTACTTTAACTACGGAACATTACGTTATTTTTAATTACTTTGCCACAAATTTTAAACGGATACAATTAATACTAATCGGTCCTTCTTTATATTGATTTATCTAATCTAAATGAGCAATCCAAATGAATTCTTAAGCTCCATTATGAAACAATTTAGGTGCACCAATTTCACATAACTTGTAATCAAATATTTGGGTTTTAATCAGATGCAATGTACTGCAGATTGTGAGATTCCCGTGTCTCCTTATACTTTAAGTTAATTCAACTTTCGCTAAACCTACTTGTTAATAAATACGATAAGACATCCTTCCGATTTGAAATCTAAAAATAAGTATTAAGTCATCAAATCTCTATAATAGCATAATGTATGTAAAGACAAGATAGAGATTGGAAAATAATTGTTTTATGACCAAATTTATATTTTTTTACACTACGCGTGTGGAACTCGTACTACGAGAATTTCTAATATGTATATAAATATTTAGGGACACATATTATTTATATTATAATATTTATAAATGTTTACGTTATTTTAAACCATGTAAATATATTGTTAAATATATTTTTCACACACACAAAACTATCATGATTTCTAAAGATTGAAAATAATAGCTATAATATACAAATATACTTTAGATACATTTGTAATAACCCTTTTTTTTGCTATATTGGCTAGAGTAAAACACAAGATTACGAAATTTAACAATTTTTGCGCAAACTTTTGACAATTTTTTTAAAATTATCTTACGCAATATTATGATATGGATTCCTTGTAACTGTCATTTAAATAATACTAAAAACTACAAATTAGACATAAATAAATATTACAGAAACTTGAATAGTCTATTTGGTTACTGGTGAAAGGTCTTCCTCCCTTTTATGTCCATATACATTTGAAAAATTTTTGGCATTCTAAGGTAAATATTATGACATGAAATTGAAGACAACTCAAAAAATATGCTAATAGTATCCTTAAAGAACCAATGTACCATTTCGGTGTTAGTCCTTTTTCAAATCAAGAAAGAAACATTTATAAGTTATAAAATTGATCGTCTCTTCTAATTTACTTACTCTTTTTGAATACAAGACAAATAAATAAATGAATTCTTTATCTGTATAATAATGTCTCAATAATTTTTTTCTCGTGAAACTTCAATACTCTTCTCTAATTCTATTAAATCAATATATATATTAGATAATTATATTGTTTCTAAATAAATTTACAATCCGAAAAAATTTTTAAAAAATTAAATTATTTGTCTTTCATTATAATGAATAAAGTTATTTTCCATATTACTTGATGCATTTCTATTAAAGCCCATAATTTTTAAAGAGTGTTAAACTTACCAAATAATATAAAAAAATGTTTACCATGATTATGTGACTAGATGTGATTTCACGTAATTTAAAATTGATTTTGGTAGCATTATTATGAAGTACATTACTTGATTTGAGATAATTATAATATTGGAATATAATTATCTCAAATCATATAAAATCAATACACAACATATTTTAATATCTTGCATGAAGTCCTAAAAATGGAAATATTTCAAATTTGAAAATTATCTGAACCTAATTGAATGTTCTGACGGTGGCAATATATTAAAATTTATCGGCATTACGCTTTGTATATATTGTTAAGACGTACGTTTAGATCTTAAAATTATAGCTATCGTTAAATACACACATACAATTCTTGTATTTTCTTACTAATTCTATCCGAAGATGGAGAGGAAATATTGGAAAAATGTCTTATTCCGCTTGTACCCTTTTAAGTATCATACTGAAATGGGATAGCAAACGAAAAAATATCGCCTATCTAGATTGTGCACTCGCTTCAATATCTGCCGATGAACTCATTTTAACAATCATTTGTTTGGAATGCTGCGGCTACATAGATATTGGATAATTTTAGTAAATTAAGAATAGTACTCGTGAAGCGATTTATATGACAGTCTAATAAAAACCATGCCTTTGTGGAATGATATAATAAGCCGTTAAATTACCAATATCTTCTAGTATGAAGCTAAAATAACCAAATGTTTGATAATAAAATAGATCGGCATTTAAAACAGTTAAAATTTTGCTGTTACGTTAAAACGTATAACAAATATAAAACAATTTTCTGAGGGCGTGTAAGTCCCGCTGTCGGTAACAAAACATTTCTATCAGTAAATAACCCTTTCAACGGTACTTTTCCCTAAGGCAATGCATTGTGGACGTCCGAACGCAAACATTGTAAAATGTTTGAACGCAAATTGGTAGCGCCGTTCAACTACTTACGTGCCAGTTGGAGAAATCGATTGCCAGTGCTCGACGTCTGTGGAATTTCATTCCTCGTGCAATGTGCGACTGGTTTGGTGAATACAATGGATTTTCGCAGTTTAGAAAAGAAACTTTGTTGAAATAAGCAAACCATATAAAAATATGTTATTCAATTTGCTTATGAAATCTCTTTTTGTTTGCTACAATAAAATTTTCGACATTTACCAGAAACCAACAAAAGTTTAGTGAACTTTTAATGAAATTATTTAATATATAGTTAAATATTTTGAATCTTTTTAAGTTTTTACCTATTTCTACAAAAAAATATGTAGACATATCGATTAGGTCAAAATATGAAAAAAAAACTTCTACGAATCAAGTGTTTTAAAAAGTTCAACTTTATTAGACACTTGTTTGAAAAGCAAAAAGGGGTCGTAAAATTCATTTGAAAATGAACGCTACCCCACTCCCTTTTTTATACCGACTGACCTAAATATTTGAATTTATTGTGTCGATTTTAATATTTTATAGGGATATTTGGAAAGAAAAAAAATATTATAGTCTTTTTAAAACGATTTTAATTACAGTTGAGCAAAAGCAAACGGTGACAATATTTTATTATAATTCAGAGTGAACTAATATAATATAATAATGTTCAATAAGACGAAGTGCTGTCGCAATATTTCTAATAATCGATAGATGAGTTGGTAGACAGTGTTATCAGAAATTTTCAGCACGGTTATTACATGTGGGAAAATAATATGCACACATATAATGACTTTGGTTATATTTTTACTGTTAAAAACATCGTAATAGCGGATTTCAATAAATCAGTTAAATAGCTAAAAGGATAAGTCACATTTAATTTTCATTGTTGTGACAAATAGTCTCCATTACCAATTCTTTTGATTTTTATTGTGGTACGTCCTCTATTAACGCAAGTATTACTCATGCAGTGGCAATGAACAGGAAATTTGGAATTTTGGAGATGCTAGAATCGGCGTGCTTTTCAAAGACCGAACCGAAGTAATTAGAAAATAGTTCACAAACGTCGTAAATATTTGAGAACATCGTATTTGATGGTCACTGGAATTGAGCTATGACTTTTTTGTTATTGACATATCTCCAGAAATATTTTGTCTTAATGCATTCTCCAATCCAGAGCTCAACTCCAAAGAATTGTATGTCAGATTAACTGAATGAGTTTCGAACTGTGAATTTTGTAAAATTTTAAATTATCTTTTTCCAATAATAGTCTATGGAGTGTACGTCAAGACAAATGTGTTTACTTTAACTTCGTGTGGAACATTAAATTTTAAACCTTATTGTTATGGCAGGAAATTAAGACAAAGAACTTCCGCTAATGACATATTTGTATACACTCTCAACAGAAGTAATAGAAAAAAAACTCTACAAAATGACATACAATACAAAATACAATACAATACTATACCTCTAGGTATAGTATTTGACAAAATTACCTCAATAAAATTTAAACATAAAAATTTAATGAATTACGTCGAACTTTGACCACTGAAAGTAGAATTAGGACGCTTGATCTAATATATGTGGGATAATAAAATCACAGACGGAAACAAAGTTGTAACTTCCTTTTCAATTTAAAATTCTTTGAGAGAATAAAAATATTTCAGCTTTACTAAATCTATGTCTGGTGGTAAATAACATAATCAAATAATGAAAGTTCGATTACAAGCTAAATATACTCAACTACAGTTTTCCGAGTAGTGAAACGATTGACTGAGAAAGTTTTTTTTCACAGCATTCGTAACTCCTCTGCTATAGTTCTTTCGTCTACTGCTCGTTAAACACCAGTCTTTTCGAAAGACCATGTAACAGTAATATAGAAATTATGCCTCTAACATCCTTTCACGAAAATTGGTTTCACATAGATAAATTATATCGTGTTCGCTGTTGAGGACATTTAGGTATGGGTCATTCAGATTATTTTAATTCCGTCGACATTCTCATAAAAAAAATTATTTCATAATAATTACAAAATAAACATCCAAATACAAGTAACAAAAGTCGTTGGCAAACCAAAAATAAGTAAATAAATACATACCCCATTTTTTCAATTTTGTTTAAACAATATACGTTTTTTATTTAAACGGAATTTGTTTCATGGTCCCCGCGCATAGGAATTCTATCAAATTTTACTCATACATATTTGAATTAGTACCTTTAAGCCTCTTTTCCCTTTTCTTCATAATGATGTTCGTAACGATCACCATTTTATTTAATTTACGGGTTAATCTCTTGCACCTTTTACCTAATCTCTTTAAATTATCGGATCTATTTTAATAGCAAACATTTCTGAAATTCATTAAAATCAAGTAACGGGACAAGTTATTATATATTCGCATTAAAGTGGGTCACATCACTTTTTTTTCTAGCCAAGGTTTTCTCTGCCAGTTTATACCATTTTGACCTGTCTGACGCCACGGCTCTATAGACACCGTATTCCTTAGTCATTTTTCCATTTTTTCATGGTCTGTCTCTCCTTCTCTTCCCCTCTCTTTTTTAGAGAGTTATTTTTTTCACTAGGTTCTTATTCTCTTAACTGTGAATATGGCCAAGCCAACTTAGTTGAGGAGCTCTGATTATTTTCACTATATTTTGTTCTCTGAATTTATACTGCAATGCATTATAATATTTTATTCTCCCAACTCCATTCTTTCTCGCTACCCTAAACATTTTTCTCAATATTTTTTTTCAAAAGTTATTGTATCTTCATCTGATTTATTCATTGTCAAAGTTTTACTTTTGGATAATGCTATTGGTCTTACTAATGTCTTGTATAGCATTATTTTTGTTGCACTTCTTAAATGTTTTGATTTGAACTGTTCCAATTAATATCTGCAGCACTGGTCAAACTAATGTTTGTCATACCAGATATAATCATTATATTCTGATGTGTAATAAATTTTTACCTGACGCAAATTATTGTCTTAGCGCTTGAAGGAAGCTCTTTCAGATATTTTAACATTGAAAACCTTTAAATTGTCAGTATGGGAAAACATTAAAAATGCCACCCAGGAACAAATATTTTTATGCAATGGTAATTACGAATACGTTATGCATTAGATATAAATATAAACTATAACAACAAAATGTGAAAATAATATAATTTTTTTTCGGTTTTGGAATAATTTATGTATTAAGAAAATTTTTAATTAATAGGTCAATATAATTTATTTCTAGCTTGAAAACAAATCTATATCTAAAAATATATATTAACTTTAAGTTATTCGATTATAAAATTATTTTAAAATTCAAACCATACATCTGGCATCCTCAAAATACATAAATGTAGATAAACGGCGATAATACCCCCTGAATAAATTTAATTTAATTACACCGTACGACCCCTCAGCTCCAGTTTGAAACGCGGTTCAACCGATCGGTCATTCCAGTAAGACGGATTATCGCGTAAAGCTTTTTATTTAATTTTACAGCCAGCTGTCTTCCCTCTGCCCTATTTACGCTGCACGTAATATTTTAAAAATATTTGCATTTATTTTACACGATTCAAAGAAAAAGAACTTATCCAGGTTGAGTTTATAAATTATATTTTTATCTACATTGTTAATTCAATTAATCGCTCAAATTTACTTCCGTTTAATAGAATTGAATAACGATTATAGATTTTAATGTTTTATAATGGATTTATTAATTTTAGTAAGAATTTGTTAAAAAGTATTCCTAAATACACACAATGAAAGTTTTTGTTCGTAATTTCGGCACTAGGGATAGAAATTGTTCGTAATATTAATTATATTACTATCATCGTATAGTGGTGATTTCCAAGTTAGCTTTGCGTTTTTCGTTTTTTGTTTCAAGCTTGATGGAAGTAAGAGACATTTGAATAATACACTCGTATATCCGATATGCGTAGTAGTTTAACCTAAAATATGCTAATCAAATTTATAAGATGTAGATGTAAACATCTTTAATTGAAATAAAATTATTTGACCTAAACCTATTCATGATGTACAATAAATAATACGATATTTAAATAAAAGTTGAGTTTCCATATAATTAAAATATAAAACAAAACTCGTACTATCTTGTCCTCATTGGAAGAACGGAGACGAAATTATGTTTATGTAAAGCTAATTAATAATTTTAATAAAGTTTTAGGCATACTTCACAATTTTATGTAGCAATTACCGCCACTATGTATTAAGGTTACAAAGGGAATTTAAATAATCATTTTAGTTACGATTATGCATTTTATTAACCTTATTGTTTTAGGAAAATATTCAAAAGAATTTCTTGTTTACCAATTTATTGATAAACAGTTCACTATACTGTACTTCAAAAAACTTACTTCCATTTAAACTACCCTTCCAAATTCTTAACTGAACAAATTTTTAAGTTTTGTAGTCATGTTTTTTTAAACTAGTAACCTGTTTGATTCTTAAGGCAAAAGCATTCTTGCTAAAATAAATTGCATGCATAAAATCGTACTAAATTAGCGTATTTCGAGTCTGGTCCATCCTGGGTAGAGTCCCAGCTGTCTCCATCTTTTAAAATTTTATCAATAAACACTTAATTGTTTTCACTTTTAATTTTTATGGATCTTTAAGCTTATCAATATTGAATATATTAATTTCAATGACGCTTGCAATATTACGGACGTTTAATATGAGCCTAAGCTATCCTAATGATACTTCCTGATTAATTTCGATAAGATTTTATACACTCTAGATTAATTGATTTTCAATTATTTAATTTACTTTTCACAAGCTACTTTTATAGTGGTTTGTCTTTAGATTAACAGTAAACTGAGAATTATTAAAAAAAATATCGGCCATCATTTCACCATAAATGGTGAGTCGATAATATCCTTCCTAATACTTTAAGACCCACATACTACTTGAAGTTGTAAATAAGTTCGAATATCATGTGAATTTAACCGTACCTAATTTTCTATTCTTTGGAGTATATTGAGTAGCAAACGGACTAATTTATAGTTCCGTGTAATAAAAAATTACTTTTTATATCACATTATTTTACTGTGTTGTAGAGAAGAGAAAACCAAGAAAAGTTTGGTTTCAATATACGGAAGTATTTTTTTTAATAGTTTTAAAATGAATAAATATTTCATAACCGTTATTTTCTTGTTATGTGAACAAAAGTAACTCAGTAAAAAAGAAAATTTATATAATTGTATTTTACCCTTTCATATACCCTTCCGGTGTACATAGGATTAATCTACCATTTGCGGTTTCAATAACTTTTTTTTCAAAATAAAATTAATGCATAAATAGACATTTTTGGACTTAGTGCCAAATTCACGATTCCCTTTTTCTCTCACGTATATGCACACTCACATTCACCGATGAGTGCTAAATTTCACTAGGCATCGACCTAAAAATGTCAAAAAGTAGCAAATTTATTTGTGTTTTATTATGAAACGCACTGTACAGCAAAGTTCCAACTATTCGTAATCGAACTATGAATTTTCTCTATTTAATGCTGTTTAGTGTGCTTCTTTTCACATGTAGTTTTACTTACTAACTTACCTATTTGTTCTTTACTTTCTAGTTTACAGCAAGACATGTTGAACGTATCTAAACTCTTATGAATTCATATCCCTTCACTGAAGAATTCTTACCACCATCTTCCGGTTCCATCATTGTATTTTACCCTTTCGTTCAATTGTGAAATGTAAATTAAATAACCCTATTGAACATTGTTTCAACCGTTCAAAATCAGTTAATCTACAGTGTATAAAATCTTATCGAAATTAATCGGGATGAAACATTAGAATAACTTCAGCTCGTATTGAACGTCCGTAATATTGCAAATTAATATATTTACTATTGACAAGTAATCAGCCTTAAATATCAATGAATTATTGTAAACTCATTTTGTTAAATCAAAGGTTTATATCACCCTTACTTGTATTAGATTTTTAAGAGATTTTATTATAGACCTGTATCATCCAAACTTGATCACGGCTCCTGTGTTTTGCTGTAGCAAAAGGAAGCATTCATATTGGTTTATAACTCACGGAGATATGACGTAACATACAAAAGAATACGGTCGAATTCGGAACCTTGTTCTTTTCGAAGGTGGGTAAAAGTATTAAACAAATGCATAAATTAAATTTGTTTGAACATTGTTCAATTATATAATAGAATTTCAAAGCTAGCCCAACACAAAGTGTTAATGGCAGATGTTTTAATTTTGAAACCTTAGGATTTAATTCGTTACGTTATTATTTATTACGTTATTTAATAAATAATGGCTCCTACAACTCTTTCCTAGACTTCTAAATATGCGCTTCTTTTCATAATATTCAGTTCAGTGACTTCGGAAATAAAGTGAAATGAATACATATTTTTTTCATCTTTTTTGATATATCTCTAAAAACGTGCTACTGTATTTGAGGCCCCTAAAACCTGCCTTTTAAACTGTTGTGTTACACTATATACAAAATTTAGAAAATTACGATGCGGGCGGGTCAAAATGCTTCATTATTATACCAAATTTTAAGTTTCTTTATCAAGTAGCTTCAGAGAAAGAGGGCTGACCGAGAGACAGACCATCACGTGACTGTTCTTGTACGGGTTTCGTTTTTCCTTTTAAAGTTTGGAATCCTAATACTAATAAAAAGATGACATTTTAGAAAATACGTATTCACTTTATTTAATTCCCCCTTGATCGTTACGTTAGTAGACAGCAGAGATATTTAGGTTTGCCAACTTGCATCAGGCGTGGCGTTAAGCGTATATCAAACGTCTATATATAGTATGGTATTTTGAAATTCTTATATTTGTTATCTTGCTATAACGACAAACTTATATCCATCAAAAATTTGATAAGATAATAATACCTTTTAATCATTTATATTTTTCAGATTTGAGGACAAATTGTGAAATACCACGAAAAAATCATTTTATTCTCTAAAAGTGTTTTATATAAAAAACGCAGTATATATTTGGTTTGTTTTTTTGAAAGATGAGTGCTTTTAACCAATATATTTAACAATTTATATAATTTACTTTGTTTATAAACCAATCTGCTATAAACTATGTCTTAAATCATATTAGGTGTAGATATGTAGAAAACAATTTTTTTACGTTTACGTGTATATATGCCAATTACTATTGTGAAAGATTAAAATATAAAAGTATTACGTTACAAATTACTGATTTAAGTTACTCCATTGCATATAGTATGAATTTAAAATTTTTCTTAATTGGAAATAATTAATGTCATTTCGGAAACATTAGTATTTCGAAATGATTAGTTTAATCAAGGAAATTATTATATTTCTGGATATTTTTATTGCTTGATTATAAAATTTCGCACATATTTCATTTCTTAACATTTGAACTTTAAAAATAAATTAGAATATTAATACACCAAAAATACATAGTTACTTCAAGTACATAAGCATTATAGGAAACATAATAGAATATATTTTCTTTCTAAAGCAGTCAACGGAGCAGAAAACTATTAAGATTTTGCTCCTCTCTTAATACCGTGCTGATCAATGTGATTGCGCGTAAAACTGGTGAACAATACAGACCGTTCGTGCGCGCACTAGTCACACGAATTAAATAATCTACGAGTCTCTCCTCTTATGTAATGTTAGGAGAAGCATAATGTGTCACCAAATCCAAGAACGAGGGTTTATTAATTTAATAAAGTAATAATTATAAAATCACATAAAAAAAGACAATTTCCGTTGATTGAATATATTTGGTGGTAATTTTGAACAAATTAATTTTTCACAATTAAATGAAACTACGTTATGTAGTATTATTTCTACTTTCTTTAAGTTCTTTACCGCGACCTAGGTTTCGTTGTATTACAACCTCTTCAGGTAGGATATTAGCAAAGATTAACTCTTAGGAACATCTAACAGCATTTATATATTACAAAAACAATAGCGAGAGCCTGGTAAAATTTGGTCTATGCAAAATTTGCAAAATTATTTCTTATTCGATAATAAATTTCTTCAACAAGTCAATTTCCTTGTAATGGACTCCCCGTCAGTCCTCTTTTAGCCCAGTTATTCATGAACAATCTAGAAACAAGTCTCTTAAACAGTAAATTAGCGACCAATGTCGTATACTATTATAGATACGTAGACGACATTCTTATCTGCTGGAAAGGTACACAGCGATAGTTAGAACATTTTGTTAATTTTGCCAACTCCCTACATAAAAATATCAAATTCACTTTAGAAATGGAATACGATAATAAACTAAACTTTTAAATATCACAATAGAACGCAAAAATAATAAACATAAATTTAGTATATTCAGAAAAGACACATTTGCCATACTCCATAATTAATGGTCATTCACAACACCCTTAGTCCCATTAGTTAGCAGCCTTCCATTCGATGACTCACAGAGCTTTAAGCATCCCACTCAAAAAATCCAATTTACTTAAAGAAATAAAGACTATAAAACAAATCGCAATAAATAATAATTATAAGTTATCAATTTTCACAAAACTGTACCAAAATAAAAATACTAATCCAGGAAATATAACCGGTTGTACCAAATAATAATAAAATGTACTATAAATCCATCCCGTACATAGGTAATGTATCACTAAAATTAGAAAAAAATTTAACTAATAATAAAAACATAAATATTACTATATGTGCTTACAGTAGTTTAAATAACTTGGATAAAACCCTTATTAACAATAAAGTAAGAATAGATAAATATAAAAAGAGTGGTATCTATAAACTTAAATGTAACGACTATAATAGTGTATATATAGGTCAAACGTTCAGAGATTTTACTACCAGATACGAAGAACACATTGCCAGCTAGCAAAATAA
This sequence comes from Druceiella hillmani, assembly GCA_039881145.1. Lineage (NCBI taxonomy): Eukaryota > Metazoa > Arthropoda > Insecta > Lepidoptera > Hepialidae > Druceiella > Druceiella hillmani. The sequence continues at coordinate 10,279,967 of JAYKKI010000034.1, forward strand.
TAAACCAGACGCATCTCACTTTGCAAAATAATTCATTGAAAATAACCATCACCCTCATATCCACAATATATTACAAATAAATACAAAAGGTAATAAACTTAATATCCTAGAAACATTTGAAATAAACAGACATAAAAAAGACACCATCCTTAATATTTTCTTGACATAATATAGGTAGACAACATTGATACTACAGTGCACTTCATATTGTTTCAGCCCAGCTGCACATCTAAATACAAAAATAACAAAGAACAATTTAAAAGAAAAATAAATAATTAAAAAACAAAAAGAAAATAAATAAAACAAGAGCCATGTATAATTAGTGGTATAACCTTGTTCTAATTTTCAGGTAACCTTGCTAATGTATAAATATATTACTGAGAATAATATTCATTTAATTTTGTTACATACACCGGAATAGTTACTTTGTATAAACTCATAGAATGACATCAATTTAATTTGTTACCCTCACTAAAATACTTGTGTAACTTTCAGAAGTACAATAAAACTTACACCGCTCCGCTGTAAAAAATTCACTAACATAAGCATTGGGAAAAACCAGACAAACCCGGCTCTCGCTATTGTTTTCTGTAATATATAAATGCTGTTGGATGTTCCTAAGAGTTAATCTTTGCTAATATCCCACCTGAAGAGGTTGTAATACAACGAAACCCAGGTCGTGGTAAAGAACTTAAAGAAAGTAGAAATAATACTACATCACGTAGTTTCACTTAATTATCAACATATCCTGAAATTAATCTCTATAAAGATTGCTGAGTGGCTGACATTAAAAAGATTTCTAAATGTACAAAATATCTGATAAGTTTTCTGCGAATCAGTTAATAAATATTTTGTACTATTAAAAGATTTGCGGCCAGAACACAATTATTTAATTAAAAAAAATATATTACTTATTAATATGGTTTATGTGCGGATGTCACTTTCATATACATCTATATTGAATTTCTAGGAAAGTGGAAAGTGTCAATAAGTTGTTGGTGGCTAGTGGAAAAGTGACTAACTTTGTTAGGAACTTTGTTTTGTTTCATTAAATTACTCTCTTTGCGCTGTTAAATATTTTTTTTAGTTAATGAAACTTGGAATATAATAGAAATAAAAATACTTTATACATTTAAAAGAACATAATGATACTCAAAAAAGTATGAAAAATAATTAACGATATTTTACGCCCCATAAAAAATAATTTGTCTGTTCATTGAGTAACTAAACATTTGAAGTAAGCATTATACTTTATAAGCAAGCATTATATTGCATCTGTTGTCTTTAAACAATACATCTATTATCGTCCTGCTTTATTTCAGAAAGATTTTAACATAGAATTTGATGTTTTTATAAACTAGTTAATTTTTTTCTTTCATAATTTGCTTTTATACCATTTAAGAGTAATAGTTTTCCCTTTCTATTAACCCTACAATAATAAAAATGGAAAACAACAAAAACCTTCTTTCTTTTAGTAATTATTTGCATGCGTTTATGATAATTAGCTTTAGTAGTGTAGTAGCCAAAATTTCATATTTTGTTTTAAAGATATCCTTAATGCAGATTTCTATTTGATCCTTTAAACGCCAAGGTTAATTCCAAATAATTTGAACTCATAAGATAGTGTTACATGCAGTCAAAAGTGTATTTGGAACTAGTTTAATTTTCACATTAATATCTAACTTAGAATTTTTCACAGAAACATATTTGAAAAAAAAACTATCAATTTTATTATTTTAAACCTCGATTTTTTTTAATTACCGTGGAGCTATTAAAATTAATAGTTGGCAATACGATGGTACAACTGTTGAAGTTTTTATATTAAAAAATATATTTTAATGTCAAATTCAATCCTTTCTTGTAGGCTACTTAAGAGTATATGTCATATCTATTAAACCATATAAAAAAATTAATAATATTTTTTACTTTACTTTTAATTTTTCACAGGCGGTAAAGTAATATGAATTTTTCAAAATTTAAAGATTCAGTATCATCCTTGTAATATTAAAGTAAAGTTTAAATAAAATTGAAACTTTATTTAAACTTTTTGAAATAAACATACAATGTTGAGTAAAAATATGACGTCACGAACCAATATATTTATACATAAAACAATTGTGTTGCGTTTGCGATAGGTATACGTTGTCTCAAACTTCTCCTATAATTTTGGCAACGCATTCAATTTTTCACGCGGGCATAATTTTTTATTAATTACAATATTTGACTTCGAATGTGTTTACTTTTATAGGTAAAATTTTATATAAAACCTTTTTCATATTGTTTAAATACACACACACACAGTTTATGAAAAAAAAATAAACACACACAGTTTATGAAAAAAAAATAAAAAGGCAGGGTTCTACTTTTATTATATTAGTCAGGATAAAGTATTTGATTTCTCAAAATTAATGTGAGAAATCATTCGGCACAAAGCATTAAATTTTCTTTGCCTTTCCATATACTGTAAGAGTCACCTTAATATTCACTTTTTCAACTATTAATTTGTATATTTTTGTGAATGTCACGAATAGATATCGGTCTTGTAGTAAAAAAAAATCTTTCTCTAATTCTGCTTTCAAAATATAACTGGAGGAGAATACGATCAGTTCAATTGATAGAAAATAACCCGTGAATAGTTATCCCATAGTAATATTTCCCAATATTATATAATAATGAGTTCATTTGTTGTAAAGAAAAATTAAACTTCTCTTCAAAAGAAGTGTTTGTTTAATTTTCATCGTGAATATAATCATAATAAGTGGACACTCCTGATATTCGATTTTCTGAGATCTTTGCTTTGATATATTTAAGATATAAATTACATTTTAAATAAATTTGCTGAATTAACAAAATCACGTTTCATAAACGACATGGCCTTATTAAATTTTATCTGGTTTCATACATCTTGTATATTCTTCTTAAAAGCTTTTTCCTTAATTAACATTCCCAAAATATTTCTTTACACATTCCGTAATTACATTAACCAGGTTTATAATATTAATTCCCTTAAAATTTGTTTATGTATCGAAGTTTTAACATTTAATTAAATTAACCTTTCTACGTGTAATGTAGAGGTGTCAGAGTGAATAAGTTTGAAATAAAATAGCGTTAGAAATTTGAGCAAAATATGATTATATATAAATATTTATTAGGGAAGAATGTTAAGCTTTACTATTTCTTTCTTCGAGCAATTTTGTAAAAAAAAATTGTTTTTAAATTGCTATGAATGTAACATACTCGTAATCTTGAAATAGTTTCGTCTCCTACATTTTCCATTACCCACAAGTTAATTAACCCACAAAGTATAGAAAGCGTGGCTTCCAATTCAGCAGATAAATAATATTAACATTTGACAATTCTCTACATGCATCAAATCACCGGTTGAATAAATATTCGACGAAAAGGGGGAAAATAGGAAATATTTATAGGAAAAATATTGAATACAAAGATCACTATTTTTCTTTCTTTATTTTTCTTTCGATGAAATTATCTTCAGAAAATTTGTATGAAGAATAATTTTTTGTATGTTATGTTTCACCGTAATGCATTCAAATTGTTTTTAAACTGATTTCTCGTAATATAATTACTAATAATAACATGAAATTTCTTATAATTTAGTCAATATGTGCGATTTACCTTTCTTCCCTTTCTCTTTTTATCGATTCATATAAATTTCAATTTTTCTTTTCCGTAAAATTGTCTCTTAAATATTTTTTAAAAATATAAGAAACATAGTGTGAAACAAATGAACCATAATGTAGCCGACTCAAAATTAATTTGTTTCTCACCTTTGACTATAATAAGCAAATTAGTGAAATTAATTTAACCCTTAAAGATGTTTCAGGAAATCTACGACATTCAGATTAATAACTATAATACTGTCAACGTGTTAAATGTTCCCATTTTGACTAGTCTTTTTAATGTTTTATTATTCGAAACAGTTTTTTTAAATATTTCGTTGAATAAAATTGATATCTATCTATATTTCGTGTTTTCTAATTTTGCTACACATATATTTGCTTTATATGAAAGTATAAGATATAGAAGTGTGATAATATATCACGTATATTCACTAAAAAATACAACCCTATGATAATATTCTAATGTAAATGATAGGTAACATTTTGTCATCCAATTCGAAGTTAAACAGTGTTTCTTTCACAAACAAAAATAATCACGTGAAAGGTCTTATTAAAAGTCTCTCTAAGCTTAATTAGGTTCCAAGTAATATTAGGTAGCCGTTGTTCCAATTCATTTCGAAAATATATCTAATAATAATATAATTAATTTCATGCCATTCAAGACTAGGCAGAGATATTATCGTAATTTTTCTGATGAAACGTAGTTTAGGAACAATATTTTTACGGTTTCATACCATGATGGTATTAGAAGTACATTTCTAGTGATGCTGTGTTGTTTGTCGTCGGTCCTTGTGTCGCAGTAATTTTTTTCGGAACCACATATTCTATCGATATTAAATTTCACATAGTTTTTGTTTCAATTTTTTTTCTATTTTTGGCGAAATTAGGAAGCAAAAAATGTTTTAAGACAGGCCCAATTAAATGATAACCTTTTCAAACACTATTTAACTTACATAATATGTTCGTATATTATCAAAAAATTATCCACGAATTACGAATTTTTAATGGGCATTTTACTCTATCAAAATGGGCACATTCCAGAAAAAATATTGTTCATAATTTGAATGAATTGAAAAAATATTTTGAAAAATCTATTTTGCTTCTCTCACAATCACATAAAAAAAAAATAAAATAATTTAATTGTAATTAGTAATGCAATTCTAATATTACTAATATAAAACAAAGTGATTCAAAGTGCGTCAACTTTTTGTAATATCATAGATACTTAGTAGTATTTTTTTACAAAGTGGAGAATATTAAAAATAACTTTAATAATAATCTATTTAATACCCGTACTTGTTGTAATATAACAAATAAATATATTAACTAAAAGAATTGAGTAATTCTATATCGCTTTTTTAAAAGTGTCCTTTCTGCTTTACGTGCGATTTTGTGAACGATGACTTAATGAGGCGTAAGGCGAAATTAATATATATATATTGTGGTTAAATATATAATTAATAATGTTGCTCAGTTTTGCATGCCAGCATCAAAATAGAAAGTAGAATGAAAATGTTGGGATAAACTATTATTAATTGGCGCTAAATATATATAACCACGATTTATTCCTTCACATATTTAATAATTCCACAAATTAGAAACAAAGTGCTTTCTATATATATATATATATATATATATATATATATATATATATATATATATATATATATATATATATATATATATATATATATATATATATATATATATATATATATATATATATATACATATATATATATATATATATGTATATATATATATATATATATAAACACGTCTCTTAATATAAATTTAATGTTCATTATGTTTCAATATAAATATTTTAACATAAGTACTATCATTCTTTGGTCATAGTCTCCTTTAAAAATGATTATCCTACAATTGATAAGTGGCGAAATAGTGCAGTAGAGATAAGTTATATACACTGAAAGAAATCAAGAACGCACAAGATTTGGAAAATCTTCGAAATTTTTATAAATTTTCGAGATCTATATTTTGAATTTCCACACATTTTTCACAAATGTAACACAATTTCATAGTTTTTTTTATTTTTTTGGTACTGGCTCATATTATTAAAAGTAGTGTTGCTATTTTAATTTTTTACAAGCTTTTAGAAAATATTGTTCTAAATTTGATATGAAAACTACTTTCAAAATTTTAAAAAAAATGTGAAGTTACCTGTATACTTTTTACTTTCAATTTAGAAGAAAATAGCTTTTGCAACGGTCTTGCAATCTTGAAATCAGAATCACAACTGTTCTAAAATAACGTTTTTAAATAATTTGTTTGAATATCTGACAAATACTTGAGTGCCGAATTAACATATTTCCATTAAATGACGAAATTGTGCAGTTAGGTAGTTTAAATGACGAAATGGTGCATTGGACTGAATCAAAAACATTTAGAAAGTTATCAAAATTTTATTTCATTTTGTTTAGTAGTAAGGAAAAAATTTAAAGGTGAAACACGTAACAGACTTACAGACTCAGATTTTTTTACCTAATTCTTTTTTCCGATCTATATTCGGTACAGATGTACGTATATATAAGGGTAGTCATTACTATATTTAGCTTAGAAATAGTAACAATTTCAATAATTCCTCTTTTTTTGAATATAAAGTCATGCCTATGATAATTCTTCTGTTTTAAACATTAATATTAATTTTCTGGAGATAAATTAATAGTTACATATATTTTACACTGTAAATTAGACTAAATCCCTTGTATAAAAATTGCCTTGAATTTTGAATTTTTTTTTAATGTGACAGCTTTTTTATAATAGAACAAATGAGTTACTTACTAATGCTTGGATAAGTGAAATAAGATTAAAAATACGCAGACACTTGACAGGACGGGAGTGTTTAAAGTGTCTGCAGACCATTATTTTGTCTGCTGCAATTCTCTCACATCAACATTCGCTAAATACTCCATCAATCAATCGAACGAACAGCGCCTGTCACGTCGCAATGTGCGAGAAATAAATTGAGGTTGAAAATGTCAACTGTTTAGCTCTCTCGTTTAACCAATGTTGGCGTCTGCGGTTCGAATAATTTATCAGAATTGACAGTGAAGCACGCATTCTATTACATGTTTAAAATTGTGCTGAAGATTTTAGATGATACAATTTGTAAAATTATTAGTAAAAACACGTTTTAAATATTAATTAAATTAATGAAAAACGAACAATTTTAATAAATTAAAAATGATTTTAATACATCGAATATGGCCAATAACTAAATTGGTAAAAAATTAGATAAATTATTAATTTTAATAAAATATTGCAAAAAGAACTAAAATTATAAACTATTTTCCTTCAGAAAGAATGGCAAGAATATAAAAGAGAATTTAAAAAAAAATATGAACATTAATAGTCTAATTTGACGGAGGGTTGATAACTATTTATTTGACGGAGTATTATAATTATTTCTAATATATGAAAAAAAACGCTAACCTACTGTATAAAGTAATTGTTAATATTTACTAGAAATGTTGAATCTATAGCTATATTTGCGGAAAAAAGTGTAATGAAATAAAAGAAATATTCACTTTATGCAAAAGGGTACTGATAATTTGGCAAAAAGAGCGTTTAAATGTTTTTCAATAAACTAAGTGTATATTTATTTAAATTCTTGAAAATAAAATTGGTTAGAAAAAAATTTATCAGAAATAATATATGTCGAAACAATTAGTTATTTATTATTCGAAAAGATAAGTTTCCATAAACAACACCGATATTGTCATTAACATTACAAAATAATGTTACGGATGCGCTTTTTTTGTATTAAACAATCAGACGAAACTGGGTTAAAATTTGTTACTAGTATTAAAAAATTAATTGCATTCTAAGAGTGGAAATTTCAAGTAATTCATATAATCTTATGGGTTATGAAAATGAGGTAATATTTTGGTTCGTTTTATTGCAGGAATAATTTTAGTAAAAAGAACGTTTAAATATTTGTTAGTAAAACAAGGGTATATTTATTTATATTTAATTTTTTGAAATTAAAATGATTTTTTCAAACTATTGCTGGAAATAACGTAGGTCGAAAAAATAACTAGTGAAGGAAGAAAATAAGTATTATATTAAAAGCTAACGTTTAACAAAGAGGGCCGATATAAGAATTGGAATTGTAAAATAATTTAATTCAGACGTTTTTTGATTTTTTAAACAGTCAAACAAAGCTAGGTTGTCATTTATTACCAGTATCCAAAAATTATTTACTTAATTTTAGGAGTAAAATCTTTTAGTACTTTGTTTAATGTCATTAATAAACTTTATTTTTCCAAACAACAAACCTATATACATTTGATAATGTATTTAAATTATTAATTCCATTATTTAAATATTTATTTATTGAGCTTCATAGTGAAAAAAGAAAACCTCAAACAATTTCGTCATGTCTGTTTTTCTGACCATCCGACTCACGATTTTTACAGCTGGAAAATTGATGGTATCAAATTTTGCAATGGTTCATATAATAATCTCTGTATATGTACCTCCTTCTCAAAGTAATATAGAGGCGATTTTTACAAATGTTCCATTAATTGGAGCATCGTAGGATTTTTCATTTACCATATGTAATTTAAACAAAACTTATTTTATTTAAACTTTTTAAAATGACATTTAAATTATATATATATATATATATATATATATATATATATATATATATATATATATATATATATATATATATATATATATAACGATTTTCGATTGAATTTAAATTTTTAAAAACAGTTAACTCGCTTAAAACAAATTCAAGATACATGGATAACAACTACCACTCCTGTTACTAATACATAGGTAACAACGTCACCTAATTTCAGAAACGCAAACGGAAAATATAATATCTTTGTACTTTATAATATCTGTCACAATCATTGCGCCGATATATTCAGTCGTAGTTGCCCGTACCCGCAGCTCAGCGCTTTTATACCTACCGGTGCATCGGCAGTGGTAAGTAGATATAAAAGTGCGGAGCTGCGGATACCGCGTATTATAAAGGCTTTATGATTATCGCAATAAAATATTCCACTCTCTCTATATATTGGTTTATATTTAGATCCCAATAGAAGAAACTCGTTCTTTCAATTACAATGATCTTTTCGTCAACGAAAATATGAAAAGTAGTCCATTGAAGTCTTGTGATATTATATTATTTGTTAAGTTAGACCAAAATGAAAATTTCCGATTCTTTTTTGTGTTTTGTCATATTTATAAATCTAATCTTGTAAATTTATTTTATGATCATGTGAATTTGTTATTATTACTTCGTGATCATTACTATTATAATTAATATTATTTGTATAACAACAGATGATAATTATCATATTTTTTCCATGTTCATCAATTACTTATTGAATATAATTACTACAATAATTGAACTAGACACCGTTTTGTGTAATGGTTTCAGTTTTTGGTTTTTAAATAAAACAAAAGACGGAAAAAGTCGTTAGCATGTTACCCTAAATTTCAAGGATACATGGAATATAAAAAACTTCTTTTGGCATTTATAAATGTATTAGATTATACTTATAGAATCGAAGAAGATAATCAACTGATTTCGATTCCAAACTATGACGGTTATTTATTCATACTCATCTGCACACTGGTACATATGAAATAAATTTAAAAACAATGAATTTCATCTGAAAATCCCATCTTTTTATTAAAATTAAGTTTGTCGTAACATGGAATAATAACAATTTGTTCTTATTTCATACACACCAAACACCGGAAGAATATATTTTAAGAAGAAAGGAAAGAGCGGGGTCATCTAGTATTATCGATCTGAAAAATTGTTGTTCGGTCTAGTTTATCTATTCGGAAATCGGGATTCGTCGAATCCACTTGGGGCAAATTTAAATTAACTTAAGACAAGTTCATCATTTAATTTTTTTTACTTATACCAATATTCTGGTAATGATATGAGTGACATAAAATATATTACTACTCTCTTTTTTGAACCCTAATAAATTTAACTAAGTCATCTATCAATTGCTTATCTTCATTTACACATTTGACAATTTACATTTAAGATGATGACACCGATTTTAAATAAACTACAAAACAAAAAAAGAAAAAAATCATTGATATTATTACCAGTTTTATATATAGATAAGTTGATTTGATTGATTTAACGCAAATAGATTTCGTTATTAACTTGCAGCATAAATTTCAGAGCCGACATATTTTTTTTATTTCTGAAGTAAAAAAAAACAAAATTTCATCCTAGAAGTATTATGTTACCTTCTTCCCTTCGCAAATACTTCTCCGGTTAAAAATTAGAATTTATATAAAAATGGTCAGTCACGAACTACATATTTTCCATATTTCATTAACATCTGTAAAGTATAAACACCTAATTAAATAACGAACATCTAATCATTACCGAATGGCTATTAGTATTCTACGTACTTCAGACCACTAAGAATACACAGACTTTGTTCTGCCACAAAAACTATACCCATTATATATTCAGCGATTACTTGCTTGGTAGCAGAGTGAGCAGGTCATAAACAAATCGAATATTGTATTTGTAAATTACCATGTATTGATAATTAAATTTTCATATAAAAAAAATCCGTTTCGTGGGTAAATATTTCAAACAATTAATGTATACAAGCATTGATAGCGGTAATGAAATAATTGTCAGCAATCATTAAATATATTATTACTACAGTGTATTCTGGTATAATCACTTAAGAAAATAAGCTTGACAATATGACGTATAAAAAGGTTATTTCCTAAAACTATAGAGAATCAATAATTAATTGTACAGTTTTTTCTCTTTTTCGCTGAACCATATCGCAGGTTTTAAATCGTTAGAAAATTGTTTTTGTACATATCGAACCAAAATATACCAAGTATTTAAAAAAAAAAATTTTTTTGAAGCTTGAATTAAATATTTATTTGCATTGTAGTTAAAGATTGTAATTTACGTAAAGAAATATATCCTCTCGTGACCTGATTAATTATATAAAATTTTTTAGAAATATTATCGTGTTTCACTAAAGTATATTTGAGAAGAATCAAAATAAAAATAAAAAATATTTATTTCAAAAATCTTAATAATACGAAATAATTATAACGTAAAATTTTAAGACTTAAATGTAGATAATTCCATTAAAAAAATAATGAACCATAGATTTTGATGTTAAGTTGGTGGTTCAATTTGGAACTAGTCAATTGTAAAAAAATTGTGTACAAAAAGTAGGTAGATTGTAAAGTAAAGTAGTCGTTAGAATTTTTATCCCTCAATTATTTATTGAGTATATTTATATTATTGATCTTTTATGTATTATATTGTGTCAAAGAAAAGCATAAAAGTCGTGTTTAACATAATATATATAAGTTTTGCCTTTTATAAGAAAGAAACATAAAAAAGTTAAACTTAATGTACTAATCCCTACAACACAGCTGACAACTGTCATTCCCACAATCATTACGCAAGGTAGATTTCTTTTCCTACGACGTTGCAATGGAGGACGATTTGAAACGCTTGGAGGAAATATACACTGCAGGTCTAGACAATTTTCAATAAAAACTGGATGACTTACGTACATCGACGAGTGTCTCTATACCCACTCTCGAGACACTAAACGCTGAATTTGTGAGCTTCCGTAGTAAGATCCAAGAAATATTAGGCTCATCGGTATTGAAACACACATACTTGGAGTACCGGGTGCAGGAGCTGGAAGCTAAGGGACGTCGCAACACTATTCTGATACATGGCGTGAAGGAGGACAGTCTACAGCAGCTGCCCCTTGATGTTATAGTCACGAAGCTCGGCTGCTCTGCAATAACTGAAGCCAGTCTGGACGCGTGCTATCGCCTGGGTGTGATTAATATGCAGCGTAAGACTCCTAGGCCTATACTTGTAAAGTATGTTTGCCGAGATGACCGGTATAAAGTTTGGTCGCTTAAAAAATCATTAAAAGGAACCCGCATACTCATAACGGAATCACTCATACGACCACGGCAGGAGTTGTTCACTTTAGCACGATCCATTTTCAAGGTCAATAACTGCTGGACGCGCGACGGGAAAATTGTTGTAATGTTTCCGGACGGGTGTAAGGAAATTATTACACGTCCTCAACAATTAGAAAAGGCCAAAAATCGATTATTGACTTTGCAAACCACTAAAGTCGCACACGGTCACGTAATATAAAGTAAAATAAAGGCACAAATTTTATTTTTAAGATTGTTGCAAAATCTTAATCGCAGGTACGATCTATGTAATACTTTAAGTTTCAATTTAAATTAGTATATTCTATTCACCTTTATTTTATTTTAATTTTAAGCTCTTATGTATATATATTTTACATACCACTCAGATAATTAATTTACGTATATAATTAAGTTTAACTGCAATCTGGGTGCGAGGGTATTGTTTACGCATTGTGTGAGCAGACGCTGTGTCTATTCCCGTGCCGTTTGTAATTTATGGTCTGCGCGCATATCTCACAAACTTTTGCATTTTATCTTTGCCATGTTTATAAATATTTATTTGTTTTTATTCTCTTTTTTAGTATTATTAGTTATATCAAATGTAATTCAAATTCTCAATTTTAGGTGTTTGTATTTACTTGTCACATTATGTTAGCTGTGTTATTATTTTTAAATTTTTTATTTCTTATACACATTTTTTTATTTTTATGTTGTTTTGTATGTAATTTGTTTCTGGTTCTCTTTTTTGTTACTGGTTAATATTATATTAATATAACTTTATAATATATTGACATGTCGTCCACACCTTCCTCAAATTCCTTTCATTCCTTATCTTCTAACGATTCGCTCGATTCTTCACCTGACAATGCATTATTCGACACTTCCAATAATCCTTCTATACATAATATACTTCAATCTGCTTTTATCTCCTCACAACCAGATCTTCATTTCTGCCACATCAACGCCCAGAGTATTCCGTGCCATTATTCAGATTTCATTAATTATTTTGAAAATCTGAACCTTCACGCATATCTTGTTAGTGAGACCTGGCTCAAAGCTTCACTGCCATCAAATTTGTACTCACTGCCAGGTTACGTTTTAATATGTAACGATCGTATTTCTAGACGTGGTGGTGGTGTTGCTATATATCTTCGGGCTGACCTACCCTTCAAAATTATCGCAAAATCTTCCACTAGCAGCACGCCCATAATGGAATACTTATTTGTCGAAGTAACTTTTTTTCAAGCCAAGTTACTACTTGGTGTCATCTATTCTCCTCCTGATGTTTCGTATTTCGGTGATTTTGAAAGTATAGTTGATCACTACCTACCTTTATACCCCCATTCATTGACTTTGGGTGATTTTAATACCTGCCTATACAAGCATAACACTAGAAGTGGAAAGCTTTGTGACATTGTCAAGGCTGTTAACCTCACCATTCTCCCATCCTTTGCTACATTTCATGCCGATAATTGTCACTCCCTTCTCGATCTCATCCTAGTATCCTGTCCAAAAAATGTATCCTTCTACGATCAACTTCCAGCACCCGGTCTATCCTATCATGATCTCCTTCATATTTCCCATAAATTAAGTAGCCCTAAAGCCTCTTCAAAGAGTATATTCCTCCGTGACTTTAGTCGTATTGACCTACCAACTTTTCTTGAGGATGCCAGATCCATTAACAGGGATACAATTCCGATGAATCACTCTGTTGGTGAAAAACTCACTGTTTTCAATAGTTGTACTGCTCGATAAACATGCTCTCCTAAAACTCGTCAAGATTAAGCGGAGAGCTGCACCTTGGCTAAACGATTCTATTAATATTATTATAAAAATTATGGCCAAACGTGATCGCGTTCACACTAAGTATAAGACTGATCCCAGCCCAAATCACTGGGAGAATTTAGAGTGCTTAGAAATAAATGTTCTCAAATGTGTCGAAATGCCAAAAAACACTATATTTCTGCATCAATACGTGATTGCACTCCTAATAATATTTGGAAATTTTTGGGTACTCTAGGCATTGAAAAATCTTATACCACTTCGGAGAGCTGGCGATTGGATATCGACCAGTTAAATTTACATTTTTCTACGCCACCCACGGTACTTGACCCAGCTGTTAAATCTGCAACTATGAAAGGTATCTCGTCTTCATACGTTTCTAATGAACATCAATTTACGCTAAGGGATACCTGTGAGTCCGAAGTTAAAGCTAATCTTCTTGCGATAAAATCGAAATCCATGGAATTTGACGGGTTAAATATTAGTGCTCTTAAACCAATAATAGATATCGTAGCTCTGGTCATCGCTGATATTTATAATACCTCTTTGAAAACTGCTGTCTTCCCTTTGGAATGGAAAAAAACCCATTCCAAAGGGAAGACAGCAGTTTTCAAAGAGGTATATTATATTGTACCCGTACCTAAAATTTTATTACCTACGCAACCCAAGGATTTTCGGCCCATATCTATTATACCGCTTTTATCTGAAGTCTTTGAATGTATTGTTCATGGTCAACTTGTTACCTTCTTCAATGCCCATAAGTCTCTAAACCCACTTCAATCTGGCTTTAAAGCTAGCCACAGTACCTCAACTCCCCTCGTTAAGGTTACTCATGATATACCCTTGGCTATGGATAATACACAAGTCACTGTCATTGTGCTTTTTGATTTCGGCAGTGCGTTCAATTCTGTTGACTTCGATGTACTTCTTGCACGCTTGAAATATCTTAATATATCCCAACATTCACTTGAGTGGTTTAGTTCATATCTTCGTGGACGCAGTCAATGTGTTAAGTTGTCAGATACGTATTCTGAGTGGACTGATCTTACAGCTGGTGTACCTCAAGGTGGAGTTCTATCTCCTCCCCTCTTCTCAGTGTTTATTGATGATGTTGTTAAAAACATTTCTAGCAATTATCATCTCTATGCTGATGACCTACAAATCTATGCGCACTCGAACCTCCATTCCTTATCAAAAACCATCGATATCCTTAACCGAGATCTGGCTTCAATTGGTCAGTGGGCTCATGAAATGGGTCTTTTGGTTAACCCAAGTAAGTCACAAGCTATCATCATCGGTAGTCAAAGACTGACTTCTAAAGTAAACGTACTTAGTTTACCGAAATTAGTGCTGAATAGTACAATAATACCATACACGTCAACTGTTAAACACCTGGGCCTACTGATCGATCAAAATCTTAATTGGCGGCCTCAAGTAAATGATGTAAGTCGTCGTGTTTTCAACAGGATACACTCTTTGAAACGTCTTCAAAATTTTCTTCCGACTAAAACGAAAATCTACCTTTGTCAAACACTTTTATTACCATTAATCGATTATGGAGACGTGCGCTATCCTGATCATAATGAAGAATATTTGTGCAAGTTGGAACGTCTTGACAATTTATGCATTCGGTATATCTTCGGCCTCAGAAAATATAATCAACATTTCTGAACACAGGTCACTTCTCAAATGGCTAAAGATCCGTGATCGACGCCAACTTCATACACTTACACTTCTTTTCAACATATTAAAAAATCCTCATAGCCCAAATTATCTTAGTGGCAAATTTAAAGATTTGTCAGCTTAAGGCCTTGGGCTGCGATCTGAAAGTTCACACCCTACTTATTCCTAAACATACCTCTACCACTTACGAAAAATCCTTCACTTTCCAAGCAGCAAAAATTTGGAATCACCTGAATCCTGTAATCAGGAAAATCACGTCTATAAATATTTTCAAAGATCAAGTGAAAAAGTCCTGCATCTCCTGAAACCTTTTCCTTTGTGTCCTCGCCCTTTCCTGTCTTTCCCATCCCAAATCATGTCAATATTTTGTTTTCTTTTTTAATTCACTTTTATATTTTGTTTCGTCCAATGTGCTGTTAAGAATTTTCATTGTAAAATCTCTTACAGTCTACCGACTAAATTTCGATACAAATTGTTATGGTTGACTGGAAGAGATTGCTCATGTAGCAATAAGTCCGCCATATGTACTATACATAAAAGTATAGTAAGTATAGTAAAAATAAATAAATAAATAAATTGTATTACACAGAAATATAAAAATTGGACATCAGTAAATAATTAATCTTGACGTAAAACTTGTGAAACTGAGTTAAATATCTTATCCCATGTTACTCCATTTTCATTCACCTAGCCTTCAAAAATATATGCGCATATTATATTAAAATCTACAACATTATTTAATTTTCGTCAAAAAATTGTAATCCATCAAGAATTTGAAAAAGTTAAAAATGTGTCCTTTCTTTGAAAGTTTATATTAGTGGAAATTTGCTTAATTATTCAAATATATTGTAACCATTGTTTGTTCTATTTACACACATAGATAAATACACTCACAAGAATACTGGATTTGCAGTAGCACTATTGTGTATATCAAACATACAACACAAAACTAAAAGAAGAAAGAACAATTTGATAAAATTAACAAACTATTTTTTATTAACTTATTATGGTCAGTCGTATGGTAACAGATATATTACTTCTCAAATATTTAAAGATGAGAAACGGACATCAGACATTACACGTGCCTGATAGATCCTTGGATACAAGTTTGTAGTAAAGTCCCATTATATATTAAAGAGCCTTGTTATTCCTATTTTTTCTTTGTATATGATCCCCTCTACAAGAAGGTTAAGCATTAAAATCTAAGCCTACGCTCTTTGTGAGAAGAGTAGTTGAGCCTTTAAATATAACTATTCCAGTTAGAACCGACAGTTGTTGACGTTTAATATTTTTGAACAAACAAAGAACTCTCAGTATTTCTTTTCAGTACTACAATTGGTGATTACCCAATACATACTTTTATGGCTTTTCTTAATACATTACACACAATATAAGCATTCTTTCTGTGCGATTTCTTTTACCTATTTTCATTATTCATACTTCTCGTGTGTAGTTTATAAGTTCTTGGGAAAGGATATTAAATTAAATTTCTCCAATAAACTTCGTGTAATGATTTGATTAGACTATTGTTAAAATTGTTTTACTACGATAATAAATTAAATTCAACTTTAATTAGCTAGCAAAACAGGTATACATTTTTCTGACCAATAAGTAGTTCCGGAACTGAAATAATTTTACACACGAATTCAATTTTTAACATCCCATCTCAGACCGACTTCTTTAAATTTGATGTCACCCAATTTGATGCTTTATAGGGTAACTCTCCTAGTATAAAATTTTGTAAGTATTTTAAATAAAATCTAGGATAAAAGAAATGGCGTGTTTTGCTGTCCACACATAAAGTATAAATTAATAGCAGTCATGTTGTTAGAAATATTTAATTAAATGTCGTTAAATGTAAGTTATTTAAAAACTTACAGCAAAATAATTAAAAAGATTTATTGTTAAAAAGGGACTTATGAGCTTCTAAATTTAATGACAGGGATATGATATGGATTACTCCCTGCCTCACTCGCTTTCGTAAATTAGAATCAGCATTACTAAAAATGAATTAAAATTAATTATTGCCGTCCTTGTCTAAAGGTTACATTGAACACTTTACAAACTGTTAAATTTTCAAGGTGTTTTAAAAAATGTTTTACTTCTTGCCAGCTCATATCTTTTAATTACAATTCACAAAATAAAACATATGTAAAGTCATATACTCTGTAGGTTGTTATATTATTCACAAATGAAAACTTTTGACTACGTGAGAGATATTTTTACATTTTGCATGAGAGATTTCACAAATGTTTCACTCTTTCTTTATTCGAAATAATAGAGCTGATAATATTTTCAGAAAACTATGGTTAAAATTTGATTTAAGTTTCATCAGTTTTATTTAAAATTAAACACATTAAATAAATAAAAAATCATATATTTTTTGAGTTTCTTCAACTAATTTATTTTTCTAACAGATCTGTTCACATAAGTTAAAAAATTTGTGATTGTCACATGGCTCAGAATTTTATATTACTTCTCGGGGGAACACTCAAAAACATATATAAATAGGGAATACATATATATATATATATATATATATATATATATATATATATATATATATATATGTGTGTGTGTGTGTGTGTATATTTGTTAGTATTTGAAATAATTATTAATCAAAAATCAAACTTTAAGAAATAATTGCATAATACTGACTATTTTAAAATATAAAAATAGATTTGAAATCCAATACTGTTTATTTCTTATACTGATAAGCATTTAGTACGTGTATCAAAAAGTTATACGTCCCTTAAAAAAGACAATTATTTTTGTTATTAGACCAACATCATTTTTCTAGAGTGGTATTATTATTTGATTCGTTACAATTTGTTGTGAAAACTTTTTAACCCTTTTAAAGCATATTGCCTGCACGGAGGAGCACGGAGGAGTGAGATTTGCCATAGTTTAAGTTTATATGGAGACGGAGTGCAGAAAGCTAAAATTAATATATAACATGTGTTACAAAAACATAAAAGATTCATTTTGGACGTTCAATAATAAAATATTCATTATTCACGTTCATATTGTCAATGTCAAACACTAATTGTTTAGAGGTATGCTCTTTGAGAAAAGAATCTCAATAACGTTCAAACTTAAAAATTTAATAAATTCCGATCGTATTTCGACCACTGGGTGACTATTAATACCAATAAAGTCTTGAGAAGTAAATTTATAAATTTTTATTACATTTAAAATAGTGTATAGAGATGATATACAGTACATAGAAAGGAATCAAAACTTTACAAACAAATAAAAACCATCAAGCATAAATGGGACTACCACACTGATATTTTCTCACGTAATTCTATTTTGCGATGTGTAATGTACTGTACTCCTGTAAGTAAATGCAAGCATACATTTATTATCTTATTTTACTTAGAAATATATAAAATTTTATATGCATTTACTTAACTGTAATACGGAAAATTATCCTAATTTCATTATTTCGAAATCATTAATTTAGAAAATGCACTTGTCGTCTTAATGAGGAATATTATTTTTCTTAAGATACATTGTTATTTGTATATATTTTAATTCATGTTTATACTATATGCCTTACGGAACTTTGTTTTGCATTTCAAATAATTTTTTAAATATTAACTTTTATGCTTTTATGGTAGCTCATATGAGGTACTTAATAATGTTCTGATTCCTAAAGTAAAAATAAAAATAAATAAAGGCTTATTCAAATCGAGTACTCAAAATGTCTGCGAAGCAACATTTTGCCTGCTGAGATTCTCCCACATCAAAATTAGCGCGACCAAACAGAGCCTGTCACGGCGTGATGTGCGAGGCATAAATTAAGTTTGAAAATGTCAATTGTTTCGCTGCTTTATTTAGCCAATATGTTGCCATCTGTAGTTCGAATCATTTATCAGAATGGACGGCAAGGCTTATTCTATTAAATATTTATAAATATTCCGAAAATTTTAAATGACATTGTTTATAAAATTGTTAGTGAAAATGCGTTTTGGAGATTGAATAAACTAACGCAAAACGTTAACTAACGTTGTCTTACTAAATCTTCTATAATTATGGGAATCAAACATATTTTTTTCCAAAACGTCATCAACAGGCAAATTTGTAATAAACAAAATTAGAGTAATTCGTATTTTTATTAAAAATTTTCCATGAGAAATAAATTATAACCTCTTTTTCCTTTGGAAAATATAACCATTATATTAACAGAGGAAGAAAAAAAAATTATGTTTCAAAAGATTTTTGTAATTCCATTACAAAAATCTTTTTGTAATTCCATTACTAATAATTACATATTATTCTTAATATACAAATAAAACACGGCCATATTGCATAAAGTAATGCTTAATATTTCTTCTGAAATGAAAACCCCTCTTACAGAAAATAAATCGGAAATGAAACTATTAATTACTTGATACAAAATAGTTCTTGTAATCTCGTAAAAAGATCGTTTAAATATACATCAGTAAAATAAATATACGTTTATTTTAATTTACTTCCTTGAAATATATGTGATATGCAAGAATTTTAATACAAATGAAAGACTTGAAAAAATATAACTAGGACAGGCGTAATAATAAGTATTAATTAAAAAGATGAGATTTTAACATAAGACAAAAGTATTGGCATTGCAATAATAAATTTACCTTGAGATTTTTAACATGTTAAACATTCAAAGGAAGCTAGAATAAATTTTGTCACCAGTATTTAAAAAAAATTTAACTTTAAAAGTGGAAATTACAATTATTTAATTTAATATTCGTAATTGTGAAAATGAAATAATTTTTTTATTCTTTTATTTCAGGAAGAGTCAAACAAATTTTTACTTTTCATTAAACAATATTTTTATTGAATATTTAAGGTTACATTCACATTGTTTACATGTTTAATTTTTAGAGGATCGTAGTGTGATATGTGCCTTTTTCGCAAATTCCATCTAGTGGGGGATAGCTCCAGATAGTCTTTCCGAAAAATGATCCATTTTCTTTTATATTTTTAGCCCATTTTCGAAATATTAAGCTTCAAAATGACATGCAATATAACTTTTAATTTTTAAACCAGTAGTTGGAAAAAATTCAAGAAAATAATATTAAAATTTGATTTTATATCGACTTTCATTGAAATAAAATTTTAATTATAGTCAAAACTTTTAATTAAACTTATTGTAGTTAACCCGCTTAAAAGATTTCAAAAGATATGCGTGTCTATATCACCCTCTAATTTTTATTTGTTTTAAAACATACTAGGATAATTTGTAGGTTTTTGATTTCCTGTAAGTAATTAAACCAGCTAGTTAATATTTGTGTATTTAATAAGTAATAATAAAAGTAATATTTGTGTATTTGCAGTTAGAAATATACGCGCATAATAAAATTGTAATAGAGGAAATTCTGTATCTGTAAAATAATTTAAAAGAAGCGACTGATTTAGCGTACAGAATGATAATAAAATCCGGAAAACCTCAGCTGTCTATAGCTTGCATCAATGCCAATCTTAATTTATCGCATTTTTATCCTACATACTGCGTCGACTTTGTAATGAACGCAAGGGATATTCGAGTTTCTCAATATATTGGCTAGCTCATTACCCCGCTATACGTTTAGATATCAGTAGAAGTAGCTCGTTATTCCAAATATTAACTGGTAATTTTTAAATTGATGTAAATGCACGTAGCCTTTGTACTTTACCGTCAACCAGTAAGGCCAGTTTATGTGTTCCGGCTGCATTCGAGCATGGCATAAACGTGACCTTTTCCTTCAACCTCTGTGAACCTGATGCACTACTCTCTGACCTAGAAAACAAAATGTTGTCTGGTAACTCTTTCCAATACAAGCCCGATTCTTCGGGGTTATAGATTTGAACGGCAGTTAAGTCTTTCTCCCTAATTATGTCCATGAATTTATACTGGGATAGTTCATGGATTCTTCATTATTCGACAATTTTTCAGCACTAAGTTTGAGTTGGCGTATTTAATGACTATTCTTGAATTTGTCTAACCATCTTTCATTAGCAACAAACTTTCCTATTCCAAGTCGTTTATGGAAAAATCTGATTTTTTCCATCACTATGCCACATGGTAGGGGAACAACTTCTCTCACTGTTCTAAAAACCACATAAATGAGGTATGTTTAAGCTAAAAACTTTCAGGCGTCTTTAAAATTATTCTAGCGCCTGATCCCTTCTCTGTGTTTATCACCAATGATCTCCTTGCTGATATCCTTGCTTCTGATATCAAAAATAGTCAATTTTCCAATGTTATACTAGTGCGCAAGAGTTGTTAACGAAAAATCTTCTTCCTCAATATTCTGTGAGACAGCCGCGGAGGAGGGGGGTTGTTATGATTTGTGAGGCTTCAAATGTGACATACACACACACACACACATATATATATATATATACATATATATATATATATATACGTATATATATATATATATATATATATATATATATATATATATACATATACACACGCATATATTTAATTTACGATAATAAGTATATTTCTGCCAAATTTGCCTCAATACT
The DNA here is from genome assembly GCA_039881145.1 of Druceiella hillmani. Classification (NCBI taxonomy): domain Eukaryota; kingdom Metazoa; phylum Arthropoda; class Insecta; order Lepidoptera; family Hepialidae; genus Druceiella; species Druceiella hillmani. Next base: position 10,301,539 of record JAYKKI010000034.1, read on the forward strand.
GTTCGATTCTTCATCAATGACAGATAATATATCTGTCTAACAATGGGCTATCGTCTTTTTCAATTCGTCTTGTTGTGATATTCGGGTTTAAAGATAAAAGGGAAATGTAACTCTCCAGTAATAACAATATTTCGAAGACATATTAGTTAGTTTCATGGAATTACCTTTGAATTTGAAGGACTATGGAACATAACGGGGAATATAATTTACACAGCAAACACTAAAATATTACCGTTAAGCTATTGGTCAAAAAATTATTTACAAGCATTAAAATTTATTTGCCAAATGTTGAATAAGATTACCCAATTAATATATCTATTCGTACTTTGCCGAAAAATTATGTAGAAACTTATGAACTCAATAACTGCATATGTCAATAATTCACAACGACAAAACTATTTTTATTGAATGAAGTAATTATTACTTAATAATATAAGTAACTACTTAATGAATATAAGTAATTATTACTTATATTGTCCAGAAATATTTTTATCATCTAGGAAAAATAGCAAAAATTTATTTTATACCTCATATATATAATAAATGTTTTATTGGAGCTTTACACAAGACTTAAATAATTTGGATGTGTCAACCCTAAGTAAATCAGAGAGCGCATAAAATAGAAATAAACATGTAAATAATGTTTGTTGAGCTTTTTTATATCATGTATTCATTTTATAACTCGAAAACTATTCTCATATATACCTTGTTACCAATTTTGTATTTTTACTTGAAAAAATTATTATTTGTTTTTCGTCACACATTTACAACAAACGGATGACCCATTATTCTAGTCAAACGGTTAACTGCGGAATAATTTTCACTTTGTTTGACATTCTCGTTCTAAGTGTTTCTACTTGAAACAAATAAACTCTGCACCCGCCATTAGAGCTATCAATTTTACATTTCTCTTCGATAAATTTGTAATGTCTTTGGAATTATTAATACATTTTGTTCTTTCCCTCCTATAGTTTTGTGAAATTTTATAAAATATTCCAAAAATTACTTGACTTTTTGTATATTCAGATATTGTTTCGCAAAATAACACATTTTGGAAAATGGTCAAATTCTAGCATTTTACATTCAGTAAATCTTTATCCAAAGAACAAATCGTTCACAAGAATGCGCTTTCTCAATTATATGAACATAGGCAATTATTTAATTTTTTCACTTTTATTATTCAATTTGTTTCTACTTTTGTCAGTTCTTGTAATATTACTATTACTACTCCAGGGCACTTGAGCTCATGAAATATCTGGGTCTGTCTCAATATTAGACTCCACTCGGGTTGGTACAAAGCACTGACCATTCAGCCCCGGACTCTAAGTTTACAAAGGTCTTCCGCCACGTCGCCGGGTCAACGTTTCCAGGGACGATCTATCGGTATTCTCAACTCTGATTTACATATTGAGATATATAAGTCTTGACCTCAGATATGCCTTCAATATGTTTGTTCCATCGTAACCGTGCTCTCCGTATCTCCATGTCTCAGATACAAGCTTAAGAGCACTATGTTGCTTTGAATGCGCAACTAACAGTTACACTTGTCTTAGTTTTAGCAGTAAGTACCAAGTTTTTTCAATTTGATAGATTTGCATATTTGGTCTATATTTAACTTTACATGATATAATATATAAAATGTTGCATCGCCGGTCTGTGTTAATTTGTCAGCGTCACCTCCTATTTCACTTTTTGAAAAGTTTAACAGATTATTTATAGAAATGGGTATTTGTTTATCAAATTATTTAATTTCAAAATTTTCTTGTTTTTGTTTTAAAATTATTTGGAAGTTAATATCGGACTAGTATCGTAGAGCGATCCCTTATTTTGCCTTGATTCACGCAATTTGTATATTTAAACTCGGTAAGCGCACTTTTTTTGAATATCAAACTTAGCACTCATGACCGATATGATTGTTGAGGTGTATTTTTTGCATAAAGTATAAACCTGCAGATTATCCGCGTAAAGTATTTATCTATCTAATATTATCTAGCCAATAAGAGTAACCTTTTTGCAAATTAATGTATTTTAAAGGATTTATAAAAGAAACTAAAGATATACGTGTCAGTAGAACTATGAATAGTAAGTTAAAAACAAAATTTTGAAAACGAGATACATCTTGGGAAATTTCGAAAAACTTTAGTGTTATATTAAATTTTTCATTATTAGTAAAATTTTCAATGGTATAAAGCACATAAATGCGTAATTAATAACTTGAATAGGGTCCTAATATAAATATCAGCCTCTGTCCACATAGTCTTCGCTAGGAATAGCATTTTATATATCGGTAAAGTCATTAAATATAAACACAATATAATTTAAATTATTATCAAAATATTCAAATATGTGAACTACTTTCATATATATATATATATATATATATATATATATAAACATTACGTAACAACCTTGCAAGTATTTATTTTAAAGAACTTAGTAATTTTTTTTTCAATTATTGCCACTTTTCATACTGTGTTATCTACATTTTAAAAATATTTGAGAAATATCTACCGAAATGAGCACCAAAGTTAATATAATATTAATAAATATTGTTTGTTTTGGATATACAACATGAAATTAAAACGATAGGGAGGGAGTTTTAGAAGATTACGAGGAAGTATTTATATAGAGGATTTTTAAATACTTAGCTTTGTTTTAAAAGTGATACATTCAATTGACAAATGTTTCAATCTGAACGTTAGACGTTAAATGTTCTTGGAGAATCTTTGGATTTATATTCGGAACAAAATCCCTACAATACACCAAAATGTCTTGTTATTTTTATTTTTTTCTTAAATATTATCGATCGCTTCGCACACTTAGACATTAAAACCGGTGATTAAAATTAGTTCAGGTAAAGTATTCAGATTGTAATGTTATTTGTATTAGCTAACTTAACTTCACGTTCAATTATTCAGTAAACAAAGTACTTCTGGTTTGAAGCCACATATCATTTTGTGGTATTAATTATTGAGTTTTAAGCCTACTCTCAGCACATTTTATGCATTACCGGTGTCCTTTCGCTACAAACAAGTTAGTTTGTTGTCAGTATTAATACTACTCGTCCTTATTTTGTGCACTTCTGGGGAAAAGAAAAAAATATTTGGAAAATATAACTTCAAACTTAAAATCATCTCATCATATTTATGTTTTTTTAAATATTATCTTATTCGAATATGGGCATTTTTCCATTTATTTTTTTAAAGAACCGTAAGAAAGGACAATATTAATTGGCTAGCAAAAATAACATGTTTTGTATTATTTTTTTAATAAAAAATATTTATTTAATACTACTTACTGAATAAAGTTTTCGATATATTACTGAAATAAAATTGTATTCTCCTTAACAATACTAAATAGCATCTTTTTTCAATTATTTTAATTTTTTTAATTAAATTGTTTTAATAACCTTTTATGTCAATAAGTTAAGCAAAGTGAAATTGAAAAAACATTTAGCTCACTTCCGGAAAAAAATTGTCTGTAAATATCTGATTTATGTTGTTTAAAAATAATGAATTGTACTTTTAAGCAGATTCATATACTCGAAAATATGATTTTGAATAAAAGTATTACGTAAATAAAAGTATACGTTTTAAAGAATCAGGTAACCGAAACACACATGGACAAATGCAGTTTTTTTAAAATTTAATATTCAAAGGTTATTCAAAGATATATAGAAAGTTAGTGTACATTTCAATTTCTTTTCTATATTTATATGTTTTAATTTAATTTAAAAAAATACAAGTCTTTTAAGGTTAATTCACTTTTCTCTTTGATTTCAATAAGCAAACCAATGAAATAAACTTATCTCAAAATTATGAATATTTCATAAAACGTACGTCATTCAAATAGATAGCCGCAACACTGACAACCTGTTCCACATTTCCGCTTCGGCTAGGCTGTTTATTATTTTAATATTTGAAAATGTTTTATGAAAATTGTTTTCCTTTTCCGGGGAAGAAAATGTAATACATATATTTTGTGTTCGTATAATGATTTTGCTTCGAACATATTTGCCTTATAAGGAAACGTCGTGGGAGTATAATATTATATCGCATGTGTGTGTTCGCTAAAAATATGCGATCCTATGAAAATATTATCGCAAAATTCTCATATCAATGTCAGCTAAGATTTTATTACAAACTTCGAAGTCAAGAAGGAATTTCAGAATGTTATTCCTTATATACTTGTTTAATATAAACAGCCCTATGAAAAGAATCGAACAGTATTGGTATTCAATGTTTTCCGAGGTTTAGTTAGGCCCTCTTTGATTTTATAAAGCAATAGTTTTAATATATTTCGTCAATATATCCAATATCTATCTGTAAGTAATTTTATGCCATTTATTATAAAAAGATTAGTAGATAGTAAGGTCAGTGTTATTTTGCTCGTTGAAAATGCTCGCTTCTAATTAATATTTTTATTATTTTGTACCATAATTGTTTCAGAAAAACATTTTTATAGAAACATTTTTGTTTTTGTATCTGTCTTTATTTCACGAAAAATTCTCTCAATTACTACATATTCTATTGGCCTCAAGATTGGCAGATATAAGTTGCGTTAACGTGAATACGTCTTTAAATTTGCTACCATACGGGGGCAAGCCAAGAAACCTAATGACAACATAGTCGGGGGATACAGTTTGGCGTTGCAGTTTCGAATCTATCCTCTACATCAAAAATTAAATTATACCACTGGATAGCTAAAGGATCAAAGAATTTATTACGATAAGCGAGAATAGTGACGCAGTGCGTGCGGTGCCGGGGGAAGTGCCGCCATTTTGAGATTATTTTGCTGCATATCGAGATTTGCAATTAGTATAACTTTTGATGAAAAGCTACGATGTTCGTTTAAGTTTTAATAATCAGCTGTCGTCAAAATTTATCGATTGTATACAAAACATTAGTTTAAACTAGTGACAGTGAATATAATAAGATGTTAGAATAAAAAAATATTATCGAAAATAAATGATATCGGCCTATACGCTATTGTAACACAATAATTATTTGTTTCCTTGCTTTTATCCTAAATACATAAATAAAAATATTTTAATAAAAAAATATAAACCGTACATACGTACAATACATGGCTGTGTCCATGAAAAAACCACACCCAATTTTTTTATTATCAAAATTTTCATTTACGAGATCTTTTGGAACTAAACCAACAGACCCGTACGGGGAGTACGGGCCTCTTGGTTTTTCTTACCGCCGAAGTTAGGATGGCAAAAATGTAAAACAATTTACCTAAAAAAAAGTTAGTTCAGATATTTCTGACAAAACGAAAGGAATTATTTAAAACCAATTGCGTCCAAGAAAAAAACTACACAAAGATTTTGAGAAGTTAGTAATAACCGTGAAAAACTGTTGCTGGATTCTACTTACTGTTGATGGATTCTATATTTAAGTATTTAATTAATTATCTACAGCTAGCTATGTTAAATTACACATACATACATACAAACATATATATATATATGTATATGTATATATATATATATATATATATATATATATATATATATATATATATATATCTATGTAATTCATATACGGCATTTTCCAATTGAATGTTCCTTTATTATTTGGAAGGGTAAATATCCAGTATAGATTTTTTTTTCATTTTGTAAGTACGCATCGATGGATGCTGAAAATATACTACACAACTTTAAAAAGGACAGGTGCCGTTTTCTAGTTTCGATGAATTAGGTCTATTTAGTTTCTAGATATTTTGGTAAAATCAGTGTTCAATAAATAAGTCGGAAGATGGTGATAGGAAATCATCCGTGATGAGGAGTAAACCCCATAACTTTGGACTCTTTTGACTTGTCTTGGGGTAGCAAAAAAGTAATATGGTAAATAAGCAGGTAAGTACATGCGGGTACTTACAAAATAAGTTCAGGCTTTGATCCATAAATTTGAATGGTACACTGCCTCCCCAAACCGTACAATTTGGGAACCTTCTCTTTTTAAATTACAATTGTTGGTTCCAAGCAGAAACTCTCTTATTGGACTTCAGGTACTACATAGATTTTAGAACCTCCTCTTTTTAAATTAGGGTTTGGGTCTCAAATCAAAACATTGCCACTGAACTCCGGGTTGCAACTTCTCACTATTGCCGCTCTGGGGATACTTCATTTTTAAATGGTGAGACTTGAGGATCCGCTGTTTTAAATTAGTGTTGTTGGACTCAAGCAGAAACTTTGATACTGAACTCCTAGTTGCAATTCTTCATTTTCGATGCTGCGAAAGTACTGCCTATCTGAATTATATTACTTGAGGAACGGTTGTTTTCAAATTAGATTTAGTATCTTGCAGAAATTTCCTACTCATAAATTCTGTATCCCAACTTTCTTTGGGAATATTGTCTGCTTAATCTGTAAGATTTGAGGAGCCGTTTTTTTAAATTAGTGTCATGAGTCTTAAGCAAAGATTCCGTCCTTAAATTCCGAATTCTTATTCTTTAGTACACAACACGAATGGGCAATACCTATTTAAATTATTTCCAATGATTGAGACTTTAGTTTTTGGTGACTTTGAAATATTATTTTGGGTCTCATGCAAAGACTCTCTCGTTAAACTTCTGTTTCCAACTGCTCAGCCTAATACTTCAGTTGTACAGCTTGTGTTCTGAATGTCAATTCATATCTTCAGGATTAATCAATCTATTTGGATGAATATTTTTAATTTCAATGGGTCTAGTGTATTATCATAAAAATTGTTAGAATTTGAGCATGGAAATTGAAGGTATACTATAAATTTCTTCAAAAGTTTACAGCTTAAGTTCTGTGATCGAGTTCGTATGATATAGTTCGAATGATAATCTAGTAATAAAACTTTTAGTTTTTCGACACGACTAATAGCGGCATATATACGGCTATTCGCAAAATCAAGATGGAGATGAAAGTTAGTGATATAAACTTCGTCACTAATGAGAAATACACTCATCGATTCATTTCACTTGTGATGACGTGAGCAAGAAAATAACAAAATAATTCGATAGGTTGATAATTTAGTAAGTACAGGAATAAACTAATGCATGAATTTACCAAACATTAGTACTTAGATAGGTGGATGATAAGTATATACAGTTAAATTTAAAAGCATATAGCGACTAGGATATTGGAAATGTCATATATAGTACTTAAATGTCTATACAGGTATGAAGGATTCACTATTTTGAAGCCAGAAATAGAAATAAATTTTATATGTCCATGTAATATGTAAGTATGTATATATACCTATATATTTATAATATTCATGAGTGTATTTGGTGTCACTATATGCTTCAAATATCGGTCCCGATGTCATTGACGAGATATTTGTTCATACAAACATAAATAAATTTACAAACTACTGCTACCTTTAAATATTTTTGTAGTCGGTGCCAAGTGAAATTTAGCACTCTTTTTGTATGTGAGTGCCAAGTGAATTTAGCAGTCAATTTTGTTAGTGTTTGTAAATTTCAGAGAGCAGAAAAGCGTTGTGAATGATAAAAGAGCATTGAATGTCAAATATGACCGAACCGTTATCTTGGTACCGATTCTAAAAATCTCTAACATTAGCAACGTTTTGGAAATTTGTTTATATTTGGAATCGATATTGCACCACAAATGTTCTAGCTGAGTACTCGTATTTTTATTATTTTTTACTTTTCCTTGTGCTCCTTACTTGGTGGTTATTTAAAATCGGTTATTTTTTAAAATATTTTATCATCGTGATATAACCTATAAGTATATAATCTTTTTTATACAGGTCAGTAAAAATTTCATCTTCGTTCGGTAAATTGTTCAAAATAATATAAAATTATATACAAATATTTTTTTCTTAATACTAGTCTAGATTAAGAGAAACATTATAAATGAGAATTGAATATTTGATGTATGAAAAGAATTAAGTAACCTTTTATAGAAGGCAAATTAATACCTATTATGTATTATTAATAACTTAATTTCATGTAGACTCCTTTTTTTTCTTATATCTACCTACGTACTAATGTATTCCTAAAAGAGTATTGAAATTTATGATATAGATGTCATTGTCTGTGTTTAGTAAATTATAAATACTCGATTGAGTTATTGAAGGGTAAAATATCATTAATAAATTACCACGTTAAGTTTCTCATCAATAAAAGTTATTAAATATACTTTTCTTACTACCTTAATATGATACCTGTGTAATTAATTCACAAGGGTAAAATATCATTAAAAAATTACCACGTTAAATTTCTCATCAATAAAAGTTATTAAAAAATACCTTTCTTACTACCTTATTATGATACCTGTATATTTGATTCCGAAACGATTTATATAATTCAACTGCAAATGGAAAACGAAATTTATTTTCTAGAAATAAAAGACCATGTCAAAACTTGGTCTTGAAAATCCTTTTACACGCGTACTAAAATAAACTAATTAAAAACAAAATTAATATAAGAGGTCTACTAAAAATAAAAGATAAGTAATAATTGACTAATTTTACATTTTGCACAGGATTTATTAATTTGACACTAATTAATAAACTAAATAGTCTGATAATACTATAATATAGATGGTTGTCGTCAATAAAGGAGATATTACAGTCGCAATTAAAATAGCGATTACAGTTAATTCAGGGTAATCCCATTTAGTTTGCATAGTACAAAATTTAATACTTTGCTACGATAAACAGGGTTGAGTATGGATTAATTTGTTTATCTGTGAAGATATTTGATATGATACCATTATATTTATTTTTATTTTGGTAAATCTTATAAAGTTATGTAGCGATATATTCAAACCTCACTATTATATAATCAAATTTAAAATATGTTATATATGTGACTTCCACTAACAAGGATGAGAAAAAAAAGTACTTAACCAGTTTCTAAATATACATATTTTGTAACGAAACTTTTGTTCTTTGAAGTATTTTCAACGGTCCGTAATATTACGACAAATGAATGGTAACCAATGAAAAAGTTTCTCTGACATGCATTGAGTGTAAAATCAGTCTATGTAGATTTAACCCGCAACGCACTGAGGAACAGACGTCTTGATTTATAATATAGATATTCACAATAAAATGAAACTATGTAATGTAGTATTATTTCTACTTTCTTTAAGTTCTTTACCACGACCTAGGTTTATTATAACATCTTCAGGTGGGTTATTAGCAAAGATTCTCATAGTAGATATAATACTACATCACGTAGTTTCATTTAATTGTGATTAATGAATATCTACAAAATTAATGAAAAATATATTCAATACAGATATTATTATTTTAAATGTATATTTTAATAAAGAAAGAGATCAAAATATAATATGTGTGATGTGCACACGTGTCAAATTTTCATTACGCTTTTACCTCATTTCTTCCTATCAATCAACTAAACACATATTTCAATTCAAACCACACTAAAATCATTGTTTGTGACATAATTTCTAATTAAGAGATTAGTTTATAGCCACAAATAATCAGAAAATTAATACTATGCAGTTCTTTATTCAATATGTATTTTATAGTAGTTACAGGTATCTCCAAAAAATATAGTGTACTATCAACCTAATATTATTTCAAACTTAGAGTTCGGAAACTTGATCATTTCATCCACTTACTATTAAAAAAAATAATCTCGTAACCTATACTTATAATATATACGAAAAAATAGCTTATTATTGCATAAATTTTATGCTCTAACGTGTATCTAATTAGAAGAATAGCCTTTTATTTATGGAAAATAATTTCGAAAGGTATAATATAATACCGTCTATTTTTTTTATTGAAGTAGAGTTATCGTATTGAATTCAATCAATAGCATGCCTATTTTAATTAAATAGAAATCTTCGATACCCGATAGTGCAATCGAAGCGTACGATAACTTATCTATACGTAACGATAATTATGATGATAACTCCCCAATACCAATTCCGCTTCGTATCTGTTACGATGAATCTCGTTATGACAAATATTCTCGTGATACGAATATAAACCATTTATTTTCGATTGGTGAGAATTTTCAGCCTACTTGTTTCGGAATCTTGTTGTTAAATCTTCTTGAAATATATTACGTCTCGGAAGTATTATTCTAGGTTTGCTACACGAAATTTATTTACCAATTAGAACTTGAGTATAAGTAATTAATATTAAAATAATTTCAGATTTTTCGGATGAAAGCAAACTGATCTGGAGGGCACTCGTTGAGAAATTACTTACCAATCGGGTGTTCCACACCATTTAGCATATAACTCTTAATTCGATCTGAGTAATCAATTTGGGTTATATGTGTACATGTAAATTTCAAAAAGCTTGAGCGGTCGTGCATGCGTGCGTGCACGTGCGCATGGCGTGGTGGCATACCCGTGTGCATACACGTACGCCTGCGCATATACGCAGCGTGCGTGCACGTGCCAGAGCAAGCGCGCGTGAGTGCGAGTGTGCGCGCGTGCGTATGGGCTTTCATCTGTACATTCTTATGCGCGTGCGCGGGCGTGGGCAGGGTGCGTGGATGTGCGCGTGTGCGCGTGGGCGCGTGTGTGTATGTGTATGTGAACATATACGAGTATAATGCGAAAAACTTTGTTAAATTGCGTTTATCTGTAGAAATACAAGACTGATATCAATTTTTTTTCTCTTAGTGAGGACATATCCTGAAGTAAATTATGGACAATGCGAAATAATTCTACACGGAAGAAGTATAAAAATTTAATATAATTTGGGGAATACTGTTTAAATGGGGCAAGTTAGAAAGAAGACGGCTTTTTATTTTCTAGATTATCCTGAGCACTCACACTGATATTACTCTGATCCTGATGACCGTTTTTGGTAAACGACGACTTTTTGGATTCAATTTATAAAAACAAGTATATTGACAACAAGATGACCCTTTCTAATATTCGCGGATATAACATGGGCCCGGAAATTCATCAACAGCGTGTTTCTGTCAAAAGTACTTTAAGATGGTTGCCGCCCCGGAAGCAATCAAAATTAATATTCGAATCTTGGGACGGAGCGCTCGCCTTTGACGCCGTAATTCATTAGTCGTGGTTTTAATTTTTTTTTACTTTGAAATATAGAAGGTAAGGATATTTGTAGTAAATGGCGTTGATAGTTGTTGTAATGAGTTTTATGCTACCTAATTGTTCATGAAATATGCCATGTCTCTGATGTTTGTTTCTGGGAATATGTATTGAATTTTATGTCACCATAACATCAGTCATTTGAATTATTTCCTTGCTTTATCTAATTACTTTAAAAAATGTGTTAATATTAATAGGTGGCTACAATAAGGAGGGTGTATGCGACTACTTTTAATAAAATGTTACTTTAGACGGTTCAGATATCCATTTAAATCTTGTCACACACACACACACACACACATATATATATATATATATATATATATATATATATATATGTGTGTATGTATGTATGTATGTATGTATAAATAGAACTAAGTTCTATTGTCATTGAATAAGAACCTCCTGTATTTCGAGAAATGATGTCTCCGTTAAAGAAATGAAAACTGTGTTTAAATCGAAATAAATAGAAAATTAGAAAAATAAAACTGAAACAGATCATAAATTTAATACAGAACAAAACTAACGTGAATAAATTTCTGTGTAGTCTGTGTAATCCCTTAAAAATTTTTTTGGGCCCAATCGTTTTTCTCGTTATTAAGCGCTAAAAGGTGGTCCAATAGTAAGTCGGTTGCCTTGGTTGGAACGGAAACGAACGACGTTTCTACCTCAATTTATGTACAGGTTGAAAATTTCCGCAATATGAAAATATTTTCGCAATGTTCTATTGCCACGATTTACTTAAAGTTCAAAAGAAGTTTTTAAGTACTATGTATATGACGGACAACATTTCGAGAGACATTTGATACGATACCTGCTAAAAAGTGTCCGTATTAGTTAAATATCCACTGAGGGTTATTAAATTTCGAATAAAAGTATCGAAGAAACGTACTCGACTATGAAAAGTGACGATTTTTTGTCCATGTCATCCTATAAAATTCATATCCTTGATGTTAGAGACTATTACTTTTATTGTATGGTAGTAAATTATTTATTTTTCCACATGTATATTGGACATTTATGTATGTCTACATATATATAGTATACATATATCTATATATATATATATATATATATATTGTATTTTTCATTCGAAAACTCCAAAAACTTGTTTTGAATAAGGAATATTACAGATTTTTATAAAAATATTAAAACGTTTTATTTTGATTATATTGATTCACGAAATTTTCCTTATCGCTTCTGTAAAACTTATTATTTTTCTGACCTTAGCTGTGTTTTGTGCAAAGAGTGCTTGCGTGTAATAATTATAAATGTAATTGTTTTCATTTCCTTATTTGATATAACATAGTTAATTCTTTAAAAAAATTTGTTGGGTTAAGTTTTCTAAATGTAGTCAATATTTTTTAATCACAATTAAATGAAACTACGTTATGTAGTATTAATTCTACTTTCTTTCAGTTCTTTATCATGACCTAGGTTTCGTTGTATTATAACAGCTTCAGGTGGGCTATTAGCAAATCTTTGCTAAGAGCCCACCTGAAGATGTTGTAACACAAAGGAAGCTAGGTCGTGGTAGAGAACTAAAAGAAAATAGAAATAGTACTACATCACGTAGTTTCATTTAATTGTGAATAATGAATTTCTACAAAATTAACACCGAATATATTAAATATATTTTTTAATATAAATGTATTGAAATTTCTTATCCTAATTTTTATTGTGAACTTAGTTTTCGCACAGTGTATGTGGGATAAAGAAAAATGTTATAAATACTAAAAACATATTTACATATTTACGTCCACTTATTAAGTTTCTTATGGCATCAAACAAAGATAGTTAAAGTAGTTAGAAATAGATGAAAAGAACCAGCTCTATTTCAAAAATTAGCTTAGTAATTAGAACGAACTTATGTTCGTAGTCCGTCGATCCGTCTGTGTTGCTTTTTTAGTTTATATTTTAACTTCAACCGCAATATACTTTATGAGATCGTCATTATCAACAATATTATAAAGCATACTAACCCGCAATATCTAGTGTAATTTCAATAAGTTTTCGTATCTCGTCTCTTAAAAGTTATTACCTGGTCCGCATATATATATATATATATATATATATATATATATATATATATATATACAAATGCATATATGTATATATATATATATATATATATATACATATACATATATGTGTATATATATATATATATATATATACATATACATATATGTGTATATATATATATATATATATATATATATATATAGCACATTTACAAACAATGTACATATTTAAAATTAAAAATATTATGCAAACATTTATATATTCAACACTGTCCAATGCATATATCAAAGGTATTCACAAGCATACCCTATGCAAGGAGTTGCCTACGGAGATATTTTTCCACTAATATTATTTGTACGTTAAAAAGACTCTTGACAAGGAAAAAGTAACTTTTCATTTAACTTGAACTTTAAGCTGAATCACTCTCAAAAAGGTTTATTTATTACTTTTTAAACTCATGCATTCAGTTTTACTTTGTGAGTCCTAACAATTAAATATTAATATGAAGTAAGTGTTGTTTTGTCAATCTGTCTGTTATATAAATAAATAGGCCTACAGATTATTATGTAAGGAATATTTATTGTGTAACACCAAAGTAAAAGCAGACTAAAAGTCATTTAGAAATCATTTCGACTGAAAAAAATTATTTAGAATTTAATGTAAGCCATATGCATTATCGCAATTGAAGTCTTAGTCAAATGGATGCAGTAGTAAAGCTGCTTCTTATTGTTACAAGTGATCTTTGTGATATAGATATTTAAATCTATTTATACAGTATAGTTGTATATTCCAAAGACCATTAATTTGTAAATGATCCCTAAATAAGTGTAAACTATTTCTAATTAAATTAAATATTTGTCAAACTCCTAAGTAAATTATCCTTTAAGTTGTAAATTATCCCTAAATAAGTGTAATAAGTGCCTTTCTTTTCAAATATTTTTTTTAATATAATTTCGTGGTAGTAAATTCATCATAACTTTTATAAACACGATACTATATGGTGAATATATTATTTCGTTATTCTATGATATACTAGCCTGATAATAAGTTGAAACTGATATTTAATGCACAGCTTATATAAATTCACTCTCGATTCATAGACGGGGCAACTGTAATTTATCAATGGTATTCACTTCCATTTAGCTAGTGGGGAAATTCATCAAGAGTGCGCCTCTGTCGACGGGGATCCAAAACCATGACGGTCCCCGGAAATAATTAAAATTAATATTTGGAGAACAAAGCGTAGTTTAAATTTTTAACAGCATAATTAATTCATCGTGGTATTTAAATTTACTTTTCGTGTATTCATATCACTGTGGGATGTGTCTGTGAAAAAAAAAATTATAAAAACTTATTTCGTTTTTAGATTTTTGTATTCTTCTTTAGAAATCACCATATTCGTAGGTGAGCAGGGATTTTGACGATTTAATTAAACATGTCACATCAACCTTATGGATTTTTCGGTTTACAATTAAATTTAATAAATCATAGAGTTTAAGCTATGCCGAAATATTTAACTGTTTATTTATATTCGAAGAGGTCAAAGTTTTCTCTTTTCTTATTGTGTTAAATAATATATACTCAAAATATAATATAGTATCTATATATATGGTAAATTCTGTAACTTAAATTCGATAGAAAATTGTATATATACAAGAAAAAGACCTTCATAATTATTGTAATTGTCTCACACTAATAATTATATTAACAAATTTAATCAATATTGAAGTATATTTCTAAGCACAGATGAACATATAATAATATTATTAGACAATCTCAATAGGCTTTCTCGTATATCGCACATTGACGTTTCTGTCAATTTTGTACTTTTTTTGAGTATGTATATATTTAAAAAACATTCCACAATAAATATTAATGTAATATAGTAATTATTATAATTAAAAATCATTTAAAGAAAAATAGTCCGTCCTGTCGTCTTCCTTAACGTAGCACAGGCACTTAACAAAGCGTGACATGAAGGTATATAACTAGGTACATATCCTTAGGACTTTTCTACCCAAAGACTATTAGAAAATATTGTAGTTTCACATATCAGAAAGTTATTTCATAATTAAAAATGATACCTGTTTTGACTTAAAAGATATTATAGTAGTGTCCCAAAATGAAATGTACCGGATCTGACCCTATAATTATTGTGACAATTCTGTACTTGAAAATTTCAGAGTATAGTGCATTCTGACACTTATATCAAAAGCTAGTGGTGGGGCGATTAGGAAATTTCAAGTGGCGTTAACCAAATTCACGAATTAATCAGTCAATTAAAAAATTAAGCTAAAGGATTCCAGTTAGAATAAAAATATTCAAATACTACATGCAGATATAGCTAAATACTCCCAAACTTGGTAACTATGGAGACAATTGTTAAAAAGGCTGGAGAAATTCATGAACACATAGAAGCTGCGTAGCCTTAACGTTACTATAATCATGGTAATGGTAATATTGAACTAGTGAGAAGACTTCAGGGTACGAAGTCGTTTGAGTTAATGTAGAGTGCCAAGTACAGAAATAAAGTGTTTTGCTTATGAGAATGCCATTGTTAGGATAGCTTGAATAATATCTAAACGTGTGCAATACAGGTTGCTAAGCATTCTTCAATTATCAAAAATGTAACATCACAAAAATATAATGTAATACGATTGATACTAATCGTTTGTATTTTATTTGTGAATACCCTGCAATTTCATTGATTTCTCCAATATTATTGAAGGGTATTGTCTTGTCGACGTCAATTAAAAAATCTTTTTTGATAATTGAAACAAAATTATTCCCTTCTGCTATTTAAAATCTAAAAAGGGAGGAATAATATTTCATTTTTATTGTGTTATTGAATATGGAAAGCGAAGATGGAAGTTAGAAAAGAATAATATAACAAAATTTCTGCAACTGTCTTACTTTAGGAAACTCTGTATTCACAATTGAAAGTACGTGATGTAGTATTATTTCTACTTTCTTTAAGTTCTTTACCACGAAGATTACTAATAGCCCATCTAGTAGATCTCTGCTAATAGCCCACTTGAAGATGTTTTAATACAACGAAACCTAGGTTGTGGTAACGAATTTAAAGAAAGTAGAAATAATAGTACATCACGTAGTTTAATTTAATTGTGAATAATGAATTTCTACAAAATTAACGCCAAACGTATTCAAAACTCGGTATTGTTATTTTATTTATGGAGATGTGTACACAGTCCAAAAGACTTACTTGTATATAGAATCTGAAGGAGTCATTTAGAGATAATGAAAGTAAAATACATAAAATATTGGTATTTAATAATTTTAGGGACATATCCAATAATGTCTAGAGAACAATCTAAAAAACAAAATAAAAATCTGAAAAAGTTAGAATCAAAACTAGATCAACTAAATTGTCCCTTTTAATATTTTAATACATCGTTTTTTTTAGTTTTAATTTTTTGATAAATATAAATATATACATATATATATATATATATATATATATATATATATATACGGATTAATATGTTTTTCACTCTGTTTCAAAATTTGTGAGTTTTTTACGTTTTCTAAGATGAATTATAATAAAACATGAAGCGACTCTGTAAAAATGATTAATTTTATAAAATCTTAAGTTTTTTCCTTTTAGATTATGGAGCCATTAAATACATATATGGTGTGTACTCATTTTTAAAAATAAATATATCGTCCTGCCATTAGATATAGTCTTTTTACAATTAATATTTCTTTATTTCATACACAGACCAGTAATTATTCAAAGGAGGCTATCTCATAAATGTGGCCTAAGTCACACACATATTAGTTTTTTTTGCAAAATGCAAATAATATTTCAGAAACATACAAAATTATTTGGTTTGTAGTAAAACGTCTTCATATTTCTCTCACCCAACTTCATCTGTACATTGCCAGGTCCCAAAAGATAAACATGATAGCGAAAAAGTGAAAGAATACAGAAAAATATCCAATAACCTTTTTTAAAAACATATGACAATTTCGTGTTAATTTTTCTGAAATTAACAGAGAAATACGTGCATTTTTTATTACTGTTGCTTATAATTCTTGTATTAAGACTTCTATTTTTAAAAACAAGAATGCTGTAAGAAAATTTTTTATTAGTTTGATAACATTTCGTTAATTTTTACTCATATTTCGTTAATTTAACAATATCGTGTATATCTACTAAAGCGATATATATTATACACTTATTATTCTTGTAATAAATAAATAACTCGAGAAATAAAAAGAGACTAACACATAGTTTTTCTTTTTATCTTGATACGTAAAGTGACTTTCATTGATTAACATATTAAATTTGATTAATTACCAAAATGTTTAGGGATGCTAAAATACTGATTTAGTGGTACAATACATACACACATATATATATATATATATATATATATATATATATATTTATATATGTATATATATATATATATATATGTATATATATATATATATATGTATATATATATATATATGTATATATATATATATATATATATATATATATATATATATATATATATATATATATATATATTTGGAATGTTCAGGAATTTTTCCAATTTGCCGTTCCAATATAATATAACGAATAGTCTGAGTCTTTAAAAAAAAGATAAATTATATTTATATATCGTTATATTTATTTGCTATTAAGTGATATAGGAAAAAAAGGTCAATCACTGCAATGACATAAGACCTTAGACACTTTTGCTCTTCAGAACACTTATCATTAAACTAAAATTCCTAGAAATTTAAAGCATGTTGTTAGTTTCATATTTTTACAAATCGTAAATTAAACATATTTCACTTAATTTCATTCACAGGTTTTAGTACTTTTTTCAGGGCTAATTTTATTTTAATCTGCTGAAGTTGCGAATCCATGCAAGTACTGTTTTCATTTTTTTTCCTGTTTTGTGTTTTCAGTGTCTCCCATTAAGTTTACGTCGTTTTTATTTGATAGGTTTATTGACGTTTAAATAGAGTATAATAAAAATGTTTGCCACTGTCAATAATATTATAACTCAAACGTGTCTTTAATATGCAATATTAAACGTAATCTGAGTATTGTCATGAATAGAGATCAAATAATTTTTTATAGTCGAAATATATCAGAAATATTTTAACCCGCGTGGCATTTCCTCTTACTATAACCATAATATTATTGTTACAATTTTTCAGTGCCACACAGATTTCCACTTGCCTATTCTAACTTTATTATACATTATATTCAAATAAAAATACTGAAAATTTAATAAATCTTAAATGCGTTAATCTTTATTGTTTTTAATTTCCTTCTGCATAAAAATATGTGTAGTTTAATTTTTACATTATATTTCAACAGGTCTTCGCACGGTATCACTATGTGGTTTTAGTTAATTTATAAGCATCATTAAGTATAACTATTTAAATTATTACTTTCAATGATTGAAGTAAAATAAAAATATTTGCTTCTTTCCCAAAATCAAAATATGGTAATATACAAATTATGGTCAATTATAAGATATTCCAAAATATAAAAATTAATGTTGCAGGTTAGTATTTGTTAAATAGAAGTAGGTCTGTATCATTAGGAATATTTTTTCGTTAAAAGTACATAAAAAACGTTTAAATAGACGTTAATTTTTTAATTAATATTTATATGTAAAGAACAAAACCTTCCGTCATTTAAGAAGTCGGTTATAATTAAAACCAAATATTTATTTAATATAATTTAGAGGATTTTTTAAAAATAAAAACATTCAACACAAAAAAATCCCGTTACTAAAGATACAATTTACAGGAAAATTTGCTTTAATAATGCTTACAATAACTATTTATTGTTTTTATCAGCATTACATACTTGTCGACGTTCCGCAGAAAACGGAAAAGCTCTAAATAAAAATTGGAATATTGCGAAAAGAAGAAAAACATTTTATTAAATTTAATGCTGATAATATCTTGTGAAAATCTTAATATCCAAATAAACGTAAATTTACTGTTTTCAATTATTTGATTAACTTTCACGTTTTACATCTTCTCCTTTGTGAAAAAATAAATAATTTTTTGTTCTGCAATTTACTTCCCAAAACACCAAGTTAAAAAAATATAAAAATATTTCACCTCATCCTATAAAAATTAATGTCTTTTTGGTTAACGAAAATTAAAATTATCTAGTAAAAATATTTCCTTCTATTTTTGTAGCAAAAAATATTATGCTTTCACATCCATAAACCGTTCTCCACGGATGTAGGTATTTGCCATATATATTATATTTGAACACTTAACCTGACTGTGTTCACGAAATTATATTTCATACACAACGAGGTTCCACTCTTCATAAGCCTTTTATCATATTTCTTCTTCTACGTGGTTTCGCTCTTGACAGAACGGTCGTAGTCGGTATGTAGTATTGTTACGAGTGGCAGTTGTTAATCGCCTCACGATGCCTCTCCCACTCTCTTTATTTGTCGTCGTCCTATTGCACTCATACCGAAGACCGCCTACAATGGCCTTTACCTAGACTGTCCGCTGCATCGACGACCTCCCACGTGGTCTAGTATACCTGACTCTTGCCTGCAGAACAATATATTCTATGGAGCTACTACTTCTACGCATTACGTGATCAAAAAAGTTTGGAATTTCAGTATGGAAAGTGCTGATAGACGTTACTTGATGCCGAGTTTTTAATGTATAGAGACATTCTTGTGGAACTCAGTACACGATACCCCAATTATTTTACTCCAGCGCCACAATTCCAGAGCGTCTATTTTGTTGTTATCAATTCGTAGCGTCCACATCTCTGTGGAGTAGAAAAATATGGGGAACACCAGAGTTCGAACAAACTGATTAACATTCCAAAAATAAATCATTTGCACATTCCATAACTACGTTTACCAGATTTTCAATTTTGAACTGCGCTAAATTATTGTCACCAAGCATAACTTAGAGCATTACATGAGCTTACTGAGAAAGTTTAAAATATATTAGCATTAGAAAAATAGAGAAAATCATTGTCCATGAAAATTGTTTTAAGATTAATTGTAAGTTTTACTCAGAACACACAGCAGAAGATCAGAATTTCGTAAAGTTTTATAATTTTTCTTCTATCGTCTATATCTCTGTTATTTTTATTTTTGTTTGGTTACCTCAAAGAAAACTGGATGCTAAGAATATCAATCAAGTATGCATTCATCTATTTGTAAAATTTAAGTAATGGATATTTTTTAAATTGTATTTGTAATGTGGAACAGTATTTGTTATTTTCCATCTTCCTTCTGAATTTTTGTGCAAAATAATTATAATAATAGTAAATAAAATATTCTCATTATGTATATATATATATATATATATATATATCTTTTATCTCTCACATCCACATTTGAAGAAATTTCGGCAAAATATTGATAAATAAACTACTCGTTCTCTTTCTTTACTTTACTTTCCAATCAGTACTTATAGGGAGAAAATATGCTAATTAAATTATCTTCAAAAAGTTTACACGAAGAACAAATTGTTTATGTCGTGCTACATTTTAATAAGTTCAAACTTATTTTCATTTGTTAAATGGCACTTTACTAAGAATAACATGCAAATTCTTAATTAACTTATTACACATAACGAAGGTTAAACATATAATTATTAAAAAATTAAGACAGTAATTTAAAATACAAAGTGCAATATATTCATCAAAATTTGATAACATTTAACCCTTAAGTAATTTCGTTAATAGCTTGAATAGTTACAAAGTTTGCGGTAACATATTGGTTTTCCACTAGGAATGGCTAATTTTTTACCGAAGATATGGTTAAGGTTTCTTTTAGTTTTACTGCGTCACATGATATCTACGCATTCTTGAAAGGCATATACATTTTAATTTCTGTGTCAAATATTGTGATGATGCGGATTATATTGATTATTAAAATATGATAAAAACTTAAATAGGTTTCAAAGAAATATTATTATTTTTTGAATTAAATATATGAATTTAATAAACTATTATTTTTAAACATGGAATTTTTTAACAAAAGTTTAACAATTGTAACGATATTATTTTTACAATATTGCTATATATTAAAGCAAATATTAGGGTCGATTTATTTTACTTTGAAGAATAGGGAATAGAAAACAGTTGGCGCCTTTTTTACTTCAATTCAATGTAAAATATTATTTTAATCGGTTTAGAATAACTAGCTCCTCAAGGCTAGGAATAAAGTTGGTTCCAGACTAAAATTTTTCACTATTTAAATACGTGAAATTTTATCATGCCTACTTACTTCATTTCATTTACTGATTGCAACATTTTGTCTTCTACGAAGACTAAAAAACCGTACGTTGTTTACTTACAATAAGGTGAAGGGATGAATAACGCAAGGGGAGATATTTCGCTGGTCAATACTTTATAGTTCTTTCGTTAATACTCTATATATCAATTAACCGGCAGTTCATAGAGGATATTCAAAGTGCGTTCAAATGGCTTCTTTTTGGCGATTACTGTGGCATAAAATACAATATTCCACCTTTTTGTTAATACCTTATGTAGTACCACGAATCCACGAGACAAACACTTAAGACGAATGCAAGAGAGCCTACATTTTCGGGAATTACCGGTAAAGGAACATCGGCAATTGAAAATTTATATCTGCATCTCTAAAAATAGTAAAAAGTTAGGGTTCTGCAATGTTTAAAAGTTTATCATGTGTGGTACAAAAATCTTCTAAAGGCAATCACGAGAACTTCTCCATAGAAGTTGTACAGTTTTCGACAAAGCAGTGCTTTTCGAAAAACTTTTGATGTATCAGCTTTTAAATGAAATAATTTCCAACAATGCTAGTTCTCAAAAGACAAAACAATTACAAAACGTGGAAAATATTTTTGATAGACCAAGAATATCTCGCAGTATGATTATTTGTGTAATCAATGTTACTCTTAAAAATAACAAGAAAATCGTCCACATACTTCCGTTATCTGTATTCCTACCTAGATACCTTTACAAAAATTATGAAAGATGGAGTTTCTGAAAATAAAAGGAAAAAGTTGTCGAGTTCCCTACATTAGGGAGAACGTGTGAAGAGTGTCAGACAGAGCAGTAGCAGCGATACATCATCTGTCTTGCACGGCGTTTAGTCTGATGTAGGGGTTATTGACAGAAACTTGTTATAGGGAGAGAAAATTTACACGGGAAAGAATTATAAAACAGGAACTTATACAAAGAAAAAAAAATAAAAAAAACGCCTCCGTTCAAGAAGTTACTGCATTGGATAATTTGAAACACGCAAGTGGATAATTTGTTTGCTACATATGAACGAACTAGCTTTTGAGACAACTGTTCCTTCATCTTGACGTCTGTACCGTGCGACCCAAGTCTTACTCTAGGCCGTTGGGGAAAACACTTTAAACTTACGGTAAATTGCTTGTTTTAAAAAATTGTATTGAAAGTGAAATACTGCCAAAAATTTCCCAAAAGTTGAGTACAGATCAATAGTATTTGTATAAAGTTGTTAGCAATACTCTCAGCGATACGACTAGGAAAATTTTCAGAAGATCTGGAAAATAATTCTTCAAAAAAAATGACTTGCCCCTTAGTTCACGCGCGTCAAACGACTACTATATCTCTATGTAGCCACAGAAATATCATAGCCAGTCTTCATTACTTTGGCTATTAATAAAAATAAAACCAAAGTGTAAATCTATATCTTTTTAATATAATTATGGACTCCAGGTACCTGTCAGAAGAATTTTAAAAGGTGTCGATGCAGTTATTCGGTGTAATAGATATGTTACGCATCTCCACATTATCTTACTGGTTTATCGATGAGAAAAAACATATTACTATGAACTACGAATGAACTAGCAATCCGACGCATATTAAAGACCAGCAGCATGACAAAAACTTCCAAACTAAGGCTTTTCTAAAGACCAGATGTAAATTTTAATACATATAATAACACCGACGTAATAAACTTGCAGAAAGGATTTACCGAACCACCAATTCTAAAAAAATAACCTATAAAGATATCATAAATGTCGTCCAATTTAGTGTTGAGGATCATTTATTCTTCTTACAATTTCCGTGCCATATTAAAGTTACAATAACAATGGAAGATGCGACTTCTCATTGCACAAAACGGTTAGGGGTCACAAAAGTCAAATTGGAATTACGTCAAATCAATTAAAACGAAAGGCCCATATTTGAGACAAAGTGCCATTTCGGAGCAAATTCAAAATATTTTTACGGAAAATAAAATAATTCTATTTCAAAAATTAAAACAGCAATGACAAAGATAATTTTGCACTTTCTTTGGCATTTTTTATATTATCATAGTTCGTACATATCGTCAATATTACCGCACAAGCTGACCCCATATATGTGATAATTCAAATAACTTTCCTAAACTATCGTACGCTAAAGATTCTTACCACGACCGTATATATTTCGTAGAAATATAAAATATATATCTAAGGAAAATTAGATCCTATATATACAACGTAAACATTCCTATATTGAATACATTTGGCGTTAATTTTGTAGAAATTCATTATTCACAATTAAATGAAACTACGTGATGTAGTATTATTTCTACTATCTTTAATTTCTTTACCACGACCTAGGTTTCGTTGTATTATAACATCTTCAGGTGGGATATTAGCAAAGACTTTTCTAATATCCCACCTGAAGATGTTGTAATACAACGAAACATAGGTCGTGGTAAAGAAATTAAAGATAGTAGAAATAATACTACATCACGTAGTTTCATTTAATGGTAAATATTCCTGTAAATTTATAATTTATATTCTTTTAATCCTTGATGCTTAAGACTTGGTCCTCAATATTGGGCTCCAGCCTTTTCCTCCCACTCGTTGAACTTTTGCATTCAGAGTTTAATTTTTACTGATTGATTTTTATATTGAAAATTCATCTGAATTAAACAATTCTTCCTAACAGAGAGATGTTCTTGAAATTTTGGACCCCAAAAAAATAATACGCATGTAAGTATAACCGCTTACTCATGTTTATATATTCAAGGAAAAAAAAATTAAGACTTGAGATTCAATTTGATAATATATGCTCACGCATGTTCATATATGCTCACGCATGTTCATATTTAATCCGTATAAATATTTATGTTTGATATGTTTTACTCGCAGTATAATTTCCGGTAAAAATATTTACTTATTAAAAACACTCTGGTCGGGGAAAATTATTTTAAAATTAGTTTGACATTTAAAATGAAGCACTGTGATATCTTTTGGAAGGCTTCTTCACTACATTTTACTCTATGCCCTAAGTATTATATTAATAGGAAACCTACTCAAATCACTGTTCTGACAAAGAACTGTCTGCCTGTCTTTGTGGTACAAAATTGTTCAAAAATCGTAAACTGATTAATTCAACCCACACCCCTTCCCTTTGCACATTTTTTTGGAATATATTTCTATGAATATGATAATTTGAAGCAGAGGTAATTTTTAGTCATTCTCTAAATTGCCAACACCATAATAAATTATATATGACAAGTTGAAACTAATATTTCACACTCAGTTTATTGAAAGTCACTCTCAATTAATATACGTGAGCACCTGACCGATTTAACTTAGGGACGCGATATTAAACGTTATTTGCATCCATCTAGCTAGGGTGGAAATTCATTAAGTTAGCGCCTCTGTTGGCCAAGATTGAAGACTGTGTCGGTTTCCAGAAACAATTAAAATTAATATTTGATATTTTATTTGATTTGAATCGGGTTTTTTCGCGGTAATTATATATTTAATGAGTAAACCTAGATATTATATACTAAGTACTCACTATGTCCCGACGTTTCTGACTGGTTGCACAGCCTGTGGTCACGGGAAGACTGACGATTTATAGGAGTCGCCGCTGCGACGCGGGAGTGTTTTTTAAAACTACCCCCACTTGGTTGATTGTAGAAATCTAAGGCGCGTTCACACTAGACCTACACACTACACTGACGGTGTCATGACACTTGGATTTATGTACACATCGCGAACACCTAGTTGCAATCACTGGATTCCAAGTCGCCGAGAGTTTGAATCCGTCTTCACGGTTGAAATTTGGATGTTTTTTAATTTCAATCGCTTCCCGTATAATCCTCTTGAAATAATGAGGCTCAGAAGAAATAACCTTGGGGTCATGAAGTTCGATCCAGTGATTGGGCCCCGAATCAACTAAGTGTTCTGCTATAGCAGACTTACTTATCTGGCGGTTCTTCACAGCTGCTATGTGTTCCTTGATGCGTTGAGCGATTGTCCTTTTTGTCTGGCCTATGTAGGAAAGACCGCAGCTACAGTCGATTTTATAGACACCTGGCTTCTGCAATGGAATTACGTCCTTTGGTGTCCGCAGCTGCTTGGCCATTGTTGTAAAAACCCGATTCAAATAAAATAAAATATGTGTTCGAATCGCGAAAGTTTGAAAAAGTTTAATATTTGATGCCTGAGGGGGAGTTTAAATTTTTAACATTGTAATTAAATAGCCCTGGCATTTGAGTTTACTTTTCGTCGAATCAGTCTGTGGTACCTGTGATAAATGGAAATGTTTTTATAAAAACTTATTTCTTTTAGATTTTTGTGCACACTTTTATAAATTAACATATTCGCTGAGTTATGACTTTTAAAGAATGAGCTCATCACTTCGGATTACTATATTAAAACATAAAGAATCATATTAAATATATTTTAAAAATATTAGGGGACATTTTTGACGAAAATGGTTAAATTTTTTATATTGTAAAAGTGTCGGCTTAACATCTGTTACCATAATCTTCTTATACATGTTTGATTAAAACAGAAAAGTTACAACTACTTCGGTATATTCAAAACAATAGAATTACTAATTCTGAAGTTAAAATAATCATTAATAGAAAATATGAGACAAAATGTAATCTAATGGTTTAAAATATTCAAAAAACATTCTTTCGATACGTGTAGGAAAATCAGTATAATTTTTTTTCATTTTATCAAATGCTATATCTTGCGATACTTTTTTTAACAGATAAAAGGAAAATAAACCAAGAAAATTTGAGTTTAATTGAAGACACAAAGGTGTGTCTTCAATTAAACTCAAATTTTCTTTGTACCGAAATTTTCCGGTGAAACAGAGACTTTTTTTTTCAATAACAATATCGTGAGGTGAATTAATTTGGAGTTGAGGTTTAATTCCCCAAATTACCCTCTACGCAACTGACAGCATTCTCACTAGTGTTATTTAATATATCACTTTTGTGTAATGAAGTAATAGATTTCTTTATTCATATGCCCATCATCTGAGATTTTTTATGTATTAAATATTACTATAACCAAATCTTAAATATATTATATTTCGACTATATTTAATTTTTTTCCCATGTTACACAACACATGCTATTTTACCTTTTAATATTTCTATATTTATAGGAGGTTCTCAATTATTTCCCTAAATTTCTTGTGCATTTCTGATATAATACTTTCTTTATTACTTCTGTACATTTTTGTATTCTAATAACATACTAATATAAATTATGTTTTTTATACAATTTGTAATATCATTTAGGGCATATTTATTCACAGGAATAGTTTAGCCTTTTATACTGGGTATAAACAAAAAGAAAAAATAGAATATTTTGAAGAAAATTTGTTTTAGAAATCAATTTTGAATTTTTGGTATTTAGAATAATACAGTTACCTGTGCTTAATATATTTTTAATAGAAATCATACCTATAATATAAAATTTTGAAAAAAACCCCATGTAGACCATGTGAATGTTTATTTAATCTTATTAGTGGTATTTGATTTTGGAAAGAATGTTCTTTGATAGTTTTTGGATTTATATTTCTTAGTTAATTTCTTGATGTTAACCACTGCCAATGTAAAACTAAATATTTTAGGAATAATTCTGTAATATAGAAATGTAATATAAAGATACGCATGTGCATTTTTAAATAATTTTTAAATTTCATTCGTACTTTTCATTTATATGCTTACCTAACTACTTGACTGTTAATTTTATGGACTTACGGCAATATGTTCATCGCATACCTCATTTCTAACAGAATGTAGTAATTGTTTAGGATAACAACTGACTAAGCACTTTTGTAGCTTCATTCATTCACTATAACTTACAAAGTAAAAACGGTGGATAAATTTACTGACTGCTTGACCACAACCTGTCATTTTGTCGTGAAACTAAATTCAATATATTCCTGACGGTGAGCATATTCTGAAGTACACAAAAATGTCGTTTTGAAATTTATTGTAGTGCCATAAAATCTCCAAATATTATATATATATGTATATATATATATATATATATATATATATATATATATATATATGTACATATATATATATATATATATACGTTATAAAGTTTGCTTTTCAGTTTAATTTCTATTGAAATGCGGACTTAGTCATCTGTTACTAATGTAAATAATATAATATACAATCATATTTATGTACGAAGTACATTACAAGTCACGTTTATTTCGTTATAATAAATAAATTATATACAACTGTGAAAAATGTTTTAGAAATATTCTTAGATTCATACTTATACTTTTTCAACGGACGATTTAGGTTCAAACTTACATTTTTCTCAGTAGTACTGGTATTCAATAAGTTTCAACCAGTGTTTGTTTTGCCATTCCTATATTTAATTTAATTGTAATCTAATAAATTTTTAACTACTTAAGCTAATTTATTGGCATTCCGAGAAAAAAAATTATGTCCAAAATATGGACTGTAAAGTAAATTTGTCTTATTGTCATTGCATTCGCCCCAATTCTTAAATTAATTTAATTAATCCTCCCATGATTAAAGTTTTTGTAAGTCGATTATATGCAATTATCAGTAAGGACAGTAATTTGTGATAAAATTAAACAAGTGTTGTGATAAAAAAAATTATGAGTTTATTAACCTTAATTTTTTTCAATTTTTCTCTTTGTGTATTCTTCTCGGATTCTAGATATTTACTTAAAAATAATTTTTCGAAAACGTAAAGTAATTAGAAGATTGTACAGAATAGTGTTATTAAGTACATAAAAAGGTGAAAGTTAGAGAAATTAAAATTTGTACTTAGATTCTTCCAACAGATCGTTACAAAAAATTTAAAAAAAAAAAAAAATATATATATATATATATATATATATATATATATAAAACAAAGTCGTGTTAGTTACACCGTTTATAACTCAAGAACGGCTGGACCAATTTTTTTGATTTTGGTGTTTTTAGATTTGTCTTTGTCGGGAATCGGATAATAAGTATTAAAACATTGGAAAAATTTATGAAGAAATTTAATTTTCCCATACATTTTGCATGGAACGGCTTTTTGGAAATATATCGAGAACGGATTGACTGATAATTTTTTTTATTGAAAATTTATATGTTTAATACATATATATATAATTTTTTTTTATCTCGGCTTCGAGAAGTTTCCTCGTGCATTGGAAAAGTAAAAAAATTATAAATAATATAATTGTGTATAAAACATTATATGTGATAAATGACAGAAAAAAAAGAAAAAAGTATGTCATAAATGACAGACACGATCGAAAACGATAATTGGTTTTTAATAATTCTTATTCAGTTTTTACCGTTACTTTAGTTGAATTCGATTCGATTAATTCTTTTTAAACAATTTTTTCTGAAATTCATTAGCGAACAGTGATTTCAAATAGTTGAGTTAAGTTTTATGAAGATGTTCACTTTGTGAGGTTGATATTTGTGATTGTGCGGCCATCGATAATTACTTAATTATGTAATACACGTGATTAATTTTTGTGTGATTAATTTTAAAGTGTTATTTATAATGCTGATAGTATAATCTTTCACAGCGAAGCCGTAATGCAATTACTTAGGAATATTGCGAATCAATCCACTGCAGATGAACAAGAAATTGTACGGGAAGAGTGCCGCGTAAGTATGGCCCGACTTCGTTCTTCACAAACACAAGAACAAGACAAACAGCTCAGTTGGCAACGAAAAATCGTCGAGCTTATCGCACAAATCAACAACGTAATAATCTTCGAGGCGCAAGAAAAAATGCTTCAAGCGTTGATTTGAATTGAGGACCATTTCGATACGATTGCCTAATTGACTACAGCTCGCATCATTTCGTTCGAATTGGCCCAACGGATATTGTGTGCGACAATTGCGGTGCATTGAATTATTTCGCTGGATTAACGCCTGGATTGCGCTCTCTCAGTGGCAAGATGAAACTGCCATTCTTGCTTCTGCCACCTGAGTCGTTGCATTCATTACTTCGTACCGAAATACCAGAATCACGACATTTTCTATCGAACGTTCAAAGATACAAGGTATGTTTTCAAATGACTTCGTTTGGAGGAGACATTATCGAAGACCGCGGATTCAATCTGACATTTAAAGTAATTTCTGCTAGAAAGAACAAATGTTTATTTTCATTTGGTGATCATAATTTAATAAATCTAACTTCGCCTTAGACTTTATCAATCCAAGGCGAAATTCACAATCGAATCGGATTATTGCAACCGCTTGAAGATGCACGGCATTAATTCATCTAAATTTACTTCATGGACAGCATGGAGGAACAACTTGATTGGTGTCAAAAGATCGAATCGGCAATAAAAAGAGAAGTTCTTCAAGATTTGCAGCAACTACTTCATAAATATCATATATTGGTTCGGTTGTTCGTAACTGCGTTAGATCGCAGCATACCAAGTGATGACTACAAAGTCGTGGTTTTACTGTTATTTTAATTTAATTAAAGTAGTTTTCATTTTGATTTGAACATTTATTGAACTTAATTCATTTTGAATACTCATTTTAACTTAATAAAAAGCTGAATTTAATTCAGCTAATAAGTTAAAACATTTATTGACTCAGAGGCAGTGCAAAGTCCGCTGGGTCAGCTAGTATATATATATATATATATATATATATATATATATATATATATATATATATATATATATACATATATATATATATATATATATATATACATATAAATATATATATATATATATATATATATATATATATATATATATATATATTATCTAGTACATTTGCAAACGCATTAAGTTACAGTGAATATCTCTAACGATTTAGAATTATTGCTATAGTATTCCAGTAAATTTAGGTACATTTCTAGTACCGCTTTTTTTCTAATTTGGGCATTATTACATTTGGAATTTTTTTCTAATTTGTTTAGAGTGCTGCGTGCAAAAAAATCTTGGATGAATCTAGCGAAATTAGAATAATACTCGCGAAGCAACATTTGTGACAGTGAGATAAAAATTATGCCTTTCAAGAACATTGTAACAAGCCGTTAAATAATTAATCGTTTTCTTGTATAATGCCAAAATAACCAAGGGATTAGTAATAAAATAAATCGGCAAATAAGAGAGTTACAGTTTTTCTCTTGCAATAAAACAGAAAAGCAAACAAACATCAAACTTCAGAGAGGTTGTGCGCTCGCTGCCCGTAACGAAACGTTTATATCAGCAAATAACCTTTTCAATGGCACACTTTCCTAAGGCGACACTTTGTGGACGTCCGAACGCAAATATTCTAAAAAGTTTGAACGCAAATTGGTAGCACCGTTCACTACTTATATGCGAGTTGGATAAACCATTTGCCAGTGGTAGACATCCGTGGCATTTCAATCTAACGTGCCACTGGGTTGGTGAGCATAATTCAATTTGTGATAGTTTACTTGAAAAACTTTGGTCCTGGATAATCAGATTTGAATTAAGTACACCGTGTTGCAATGGTTTATTGAATTTGCTTCCGAAATTTATTTTTGGAAGTTGTAGATTGTCACAATGTATTTATTTTCTAATAAATCGTTTCCAATTCGATATGTATTTATTGGCATTATAAATCATAAATGATTACTATTTAAAATTTATAAATCTCTAAGTGAAGTTTAATTAATTATTGAAAATAATTGAATATGCTCACAATTTAATGTAATTTATAATCTTTTAATATTTAGTAAATGAAATAGCTAATGTTTTATTATGCTGAGATATTTTTATTCCTGTATATAATGTAAATTTAATACATAATATATAGCGATACCGAAAAGAACTTCGTTCTAACCGGGTGTCCTACAACACCTCTTGTTAATTTTTTTTTAATGTTTGTCCTCTGCGATACACCATGCAATAAGTATTTTATAATAGCTTAAATGTTATCTTATTATAGTGGTAAAACTGCTATTTGATAATATTTTTGTGGTGAATTTTAAAATTAAAAATTTTATAAAATTATATGAAACCACTGTTATTTCATGGTTTTAAGTTTTCACTTCTGTCAGTAGTCCCCATGACTGCTTTGTTTTTCTATTAATCTCAATGACTTCTTCCTTAAAAACCGGAATATATAAAAAATAACCAGTTATTATTACAGATATTTATGTAATTTGCCAGTCGTCAAATTTTTAAATAATATAAATCCCTGTATTCTCCCGTACAATAGGCGTTTAAAAGTTATTTCAAGAAATCAAATCATTCCTAGTCCCTCCTATACATCATTAGGTATCCTCTCTCTTCTGTTTCCACCCTTTTTCCTAATGATCATTCCTCTTCTAACTTTATTATTCCCAGTATGTGTTGAAGTCTTGTGGTATTGTTTATAAACAAAATATAATGCTTCACATTCAGTTTTGTCATTTTTGAGGGACTTTAAATATCTTTACAGTTTCAAAGTCACACAGACAATTGTTTGTTATGGATACTTATATTAAAGAATAGTTATGGGCATAACTTAATCAAGTTTTTGATTGAATATAAATAATTATTCTATCCATTTTTTTGTATCTCCTCATACAGAGAGCGAGCTATAGAACAAATGAAATCATAACTTTGAGATAACCTTAAATTTTTAGTTAAATAAAACAGGAATTTTTCAATTATAAAACAACTTTTAATCTCAGAGGAAGAGGTGACGGAAGGTGTATTTATTTTTCACTATTTGAAACTACAAGTTAGTAAAAACAACGTGATAAAATTATTTCAATAACTAAATTCTATTCCATAGTTCCCAAAAGTCTAGATCATATGTATTACCTGCATTGAATAACACGTTATATTAATGCTACATTTTAGTTACTGAAGATAAACAAAGAGTGTCAGCTTACAAAATTGTGATATTTCTGTAGTTGAAAATTTGGCCTTTCTATTACATCTAATCTTACTTTAAAGCTTTATTAAATTTCATGAGAAATTTTCCGGATATTTAAGCGAGACTAAGTAACAAACATGTGAAAACACGATTACGTAGTGTTAATATATTAAACGAAGTGTACGTAAACAAATTTTTTTAGAGATTTATTACTAGATTCGATCTGCTAACGAACAAAGAAGAAAGCAAATACATTTTCGAATTTATATAACTACCTAATATTTTTTAAATTTGCATAAATATTCCTTACCTTGATATAAAAAAGGCTAATGAATTTATCATAATTACAGTTTTATGTTAGTAAACTGCACATCATTTCATAAATATAGGATAAATAGAAGCTACTATATATCTTGATTCAAATGCTTGAAAAAAGAACGTTGGCGTCCGTCGTTGCCGCTTGAATTGCTCAAATATAAAAGCGTGCGTATTGTCTTTAACTTAATTCTTAGTAGTCCTCGAAAGATGACACATGCGTTAGCAGTTATCGCAAGTTCATTGTTTACAGAATTAATTTGTTAATTGTTAATTGTTCTATTTTTTTTACTAGTTGTCGCTTATTGTAATTTAAATTGCAAACGTTTAAATTTTAAATTTTTACATAATAACTTAATTAAAAATATTTTTTCCCGTTTACATATTAATTCAATGGTTTTTTTTATTTTATAATGTATATTGACTTAAATTTTGAGAAATATTATAACAAACTGTGATGATATTAAAAGTTTATTTTTCATTCACTGGGTGTAAACGAAAAATAAACTTTTAATGTAAAAAATGGACATCTCTAGGTTAACAACTGGATTAACTCATGTCCTCGTGATTATCAATTCAAGCCGTGAATGGTGACTAACTACCAGGAATCGTGAAAAGAGCATTACAATTATTTTACAAAATTTTCCTTTAGATTCCAAACTAAAATCCACATGGGTGAAGGTACAAACAAATTGAAGCGTCATATAATAATATTAGTTAGGACTAGGACCACACTTTAAAAGTACACAAATTAAAGCATACATTGCTTGCTATGGAATAATCCTTGACTTTTTACAACAGGTATGGTCAATATCATATAAATGAAAATCATGTATATGAATATTGTATTAATAATAATAATAATAATAAGATTTTATTTCAGACATAGTTACAATTGTGTTAAAAGGTAAAAATATTCTTAATCTAATGTTAGTATAAATATTGAATAATTACATCATTAATAAATCATAAAACATGCAATAAAATAAAATCAATACTAATTGGAGTCAAACCCAATTGCAGTAAAAAAATTTAAAATCAATACAAATTAAATCATAATAAATTAAGTCAGTTAAATCAGATAAAATTAAACTGTATCAAACTACACCAAATTAAATTACTTAAGTCAGGTCAAATTAAATAAAATTAAATAAAACAAGTCAAAAACTACTCAAATCAAATTCAAAATAAAATAGTAATAAAATCAATTAATTTAATTAACTCAATCAAATTAATTTAACTTAAATCATAATGGCGCATGTAGGCCTATCCAATGTGTCAAAAGAGGTAGGTCCAGTCGGCCCGCGCACGTGACCAGCATATTGCTGGAACTTCCCGGCACCCTCGCCATCATGGACGCACTGCGCTTGTGCATTATAGCGTGAAAATCGTCCACGCGCGCCTGCGCAAACATACCACTGGCGCTGCAGTGCCGCGGAAGCCCCATCAAGACCCTGAACGCGTTATTATATTGTACCCGTAGGGCGTCAAATGCCCGCCGCGTATAATCAATCCACAAACTTAATAAACTGCCCTAAAATTTAATAAATCTCTTTTTTTATTTTATCATTGGAAAAGTAACTGTGAATAACCATAAGTAGTCTATCTATTATTATACTAGGGTAATAAATTATTAGACAGAAAAATAACTTTTTCCCAAAAATAATCTTAAGTTTATTTCTATAGTTAATTTTAAAACTTCTTCGGTAATAATTGCATTGCAATGCAATTAAGACCTCATTGTAGGCGCCTTAGCAACAAGCAGGGAACAGAGAAATAATTCTTGAATAGCATCCCACTAATATTCATTTAGTTTTAAAACCGTTTCGTTAGAACAATAATTTTTGTATCTTTATATCAAACGTATTTTACCGTTGTCTCTAAATTCCCTTACGTTTTTAAAAATGTTTAACATTTTTCTTTGAATTTTGAAAATACAAAGAAAAATTTTTAATTCTTGTTAATTTGAACGAATTCTGCTTAAAATAATTTTTCGGTTTTATTCCGTAATGCATTGTGGAAAGTAAGGTTGACAAAATTTTGAAAATGAACTTAATTTTGTGTTTGTAATAATATCATGAATTTGAAAATGAATGTATCATTCATTGCGAGTTAATCATGTATATTTCAAATTTATTTAACGATTTAAGTTTTTGTTAACTTTTCTCTTGTTTGAATTTAGTACATGCATTTTTATGCAACATAAGCTAAGTATTCTAGATATCTATTTTTATTTCGAAAATATTTTTCAAAGTAATTTTTTTCCTTCAAAAATGTAATTCATTTGAAATGTAAAGGATGTTTGAAGAGAACAAAACAAAATAAACTAACATATTTTGGAAAGCACGTGAAATTATAGTTGGAAGCACGTGAAATTATAGTTTGTAATTATAGTTGGAAGTTAGATTTTATATTCTACTTATACTGACTGACTGTAAATGTTTATGCACTCAATTCTAATAAAAACAATTTAATTGTTAAACTTGTTGTCAGGGTTGCGTAATTACTGCGCTTAGCAAACATAGCTTATATGTCTATTTTTCCAAAAAATGCTTGCTTGCTTTCTAGAACGTGCATTAGAGACGGTTTCCATATAAGCTATTTTTTAAACGAAGCATAAAATAACAGATAGTCAAACTCAATGCGAATTAAACTGCCATATTTACAGAATATTTCATTTCTTATAGTGCTTTATTCATAAGGGAGATGCTAAAGCCTCCTCTTTCATTGCCATCCGGTATAAAGGTAGTCATTATTTAACAGATAAAAAGAACGTGTA
This sequence comes from Druceiella hillmani, assembly GCA_039881145.1. Lineage (NCBI taxonomy): Eukaryota > Metazoa > Arthropoda > Insecta > Lepidoptera > Hepialidae > Druceiella > Druceiella hillmani. Next base: position 10,336,804 of record JAYKKI010000034.1, read on the forward strand.
ATTGCTATTTCATGATATTATAGATCGAATAAACTTTTTTGCATAGGGCAATAATTTTTCTTGTATACAGCTATCTGTTAGTGTTCAATAATGGACCGGGCACCTTGCATAGGGCAATAATTTTTCTTGTATACAGCTATCTGTTATATATATTAGTGTTCAAGAATGGATCGGGCACCGTGGTAAATAAAGAATATATAAGCTAGCTTACTTGGTCTCGAAGAAATTTACTCAACATTACGTTATTATTCTTACCCTATAATAATCAATATATATTATAAAAGTCAGTATGCAATGTGCGTGCCTCTAAACCTTAGAAACGAGTTCCAGTACGATCAAGGGTGTTATATGGAGTGGTAGCCCTCTTTCCCCAATCCACGAATAATGTTCCCGTTTCTACATGAAGGGCGTGTTTAATGGCTGGAAGTTTTACTCTTTAGAAATGTCTAAAACAGTCAAGAACGTTCGAGAGTATTTGAGAGCATTTCACAACATTCCAGAATATCCCGAAATATTATAGAATATTGTGGAATGCTTGGGAATAGTATGGAACTTTCATTCCAGATAATTGTGAAACAATTCAGAACACTCTCGAATGTTGTGGAATGCTCTGTAACATTATAGATCATTCGAAGTCTTGTTGTGTGGCAGGAGTTGCCATTGGTAGGGTTATATAAAGCAAGATCCGTCGTGGGTCCGAATATAAGTTTTTTATCAATGAAGTGCAGTGAATGATTAAAAACAAATCGTGAAAGTAATCAAAGTGATATTGTGATTAAATATAAATCTAAAATAAAGTGTAAAAAGTGTACTTAGTGTATTTCTGAATAAAAAGTTGATTTTATTTATATTTTATAAAATGCCCAAACATAAAATATCTTGTAAATTCTGAAGCAAAATTGCGAAATAAAAGAACAGCAAAAATCGAAACAGTCGAAGAGCACGAAGCACGTTTACGTGCCCAACGAACGGGAATGTGCATCGTCAGGAGAAGAGAAACCGAAGAACAATGAAATGAAAGAATTGAAAAACCAAAATGCAATCAATGCGATAAAATCTTATAATAAAAGACTACGAACGCGAGCCACCCATAAAAATATACCCTATAAAAAGCGCGGACGAGGAAAAGAAGCAAGCAGTAAACATAATCGATTTAAGGGTATGGAAAAAAACATAATCGATTTAATCTCTGAATTTCTTTTGAGTCTCCGGATGTTGCCACACGAAATTTGGAGACCACCAAGTTTTACAGATCTCAAGACTATTGATGGTTACCTATTTCAGATGTATATAAAATAATGCCAATGGTTAGGACTACTGGAAAACTACAACTACTGGGAATTAAAACTAAAAGAAGCCTCACTCGCAGCCTCAGCCAAACAAATCAGAAACTTATTCACCATAATACTAACAACATGCAACCCATCGAATCCAAAACAGCTATTTGACTCCTACTTAGAGAGTACGAGTGACGACATGCTTTAAATGAAATAGCTATCGAATTCAACGACGACATCTTCAATTAAACACTTATTCACCTAGAAGATAAATGTTTAGCAATAAAAAACCAGACCTTAGTACAACTTGGGATACCAGCACCATAATAAGATGCTTTCAATGTGCTAAATTTTGAAATTATAAAGAAAAAACTACATCAACAACCTACTTCAATATATTGCTCATAACAAATTGCTCCTGAATCACCATAAAAAAATACAATGTTTTTATAGACCGGAACAACAACAACACAGGCGGAGTTATTTACTTGGAGGCATTAGGCAGCCCCGATAAAACTTTTTTAATAAGTCTATTGCTGGCTGATATATGTACTAAACAACACATCGCACTTGCACTGGCATCATCCGGCATTGTCGCCATAAGGAAAAGGGGACGAACTGCTCATCCCGCCCTACAACTACCATTGTATATAGCCGAAGAACAATTCCCAGTATGTAAAATCTTGAGAGCACCTGGACGGGGTGAACTTCTAAAACAAACTACAATTATTTTCTGGGACGAATGAACAATAGCAGATAAAAAAAACACTCGAAGCCATAAATAGAACATTAAAAGACTTGTGAGGAAACTCTGAAGTGATTGGATTAGAGATTTTCGATAAAGTTCAATTCCAGTTATCCCCAAGTCAACACCAACAGATGAAATCAATGTATGCTTAAAAAATCACATTTCTGGCCACACATTTCTGGCCACACTGCGACTAACAAGAAAATATGAGAGTTGAACTATCGAAAGACGAAACAATAGCATATTTTGCTCAAAAACTTTTACAAATAGGTAAAGGCACATATCCTACTTACCAGATGATCGGCTTCATGGAACTCAAAAGTGATTTCTGCAACATAGCGACTACTAAGAACGAACTCATCGACCAAATTTATCCAAACATTATTCACATCTATATCATTTCGGAGTGGCTATTTCAGAGGGCAATTTTGGTAACCAAAAAAATATTATTATCGACGCCATTAATTCTAATATTAAACAAAAATTCTCGGTGAAGAGAGAATATACAAGTCGATCGACCAAATAGCAAACGTTGAAGAAAGTGTCAACTTCCCTGCAGAATTTTTAAACTCTTTGCAAGTGTTAAGAATGCCATTACACTGTCTTTGACTGAAAGTTGATCACCGTCATACTACTCAGAAATTTTAACTCAACAGAACTATGTAATGGAACAAGGATGATCGTCATACAGCTATCAAATAACATCATTGAAGTCAAAAGTATGACTGGAAAGGACAAAGAACACACAGTATTTATCCCCAGAATATCACTGGTCTCCACTTAACTGCCCTTCCAATTTAAAAGACTGCAATTTCCAATCAAATGAGCCTATAGTTTTACAATTAACAAAGCGCAAGGACACACGGTAAAACATCAACCTCAAAAATTCTGCTTTTCTCATTGTCAACTCTACATAGCTCGAGTAGGGATTCGAAAAATTTTGTACATATATAGTATAAACAAGTATTGTAAATATAAACAAGTATTGTAAATAGTTAGATATGTTATAATATGTTTTCAATATGTTTCAAATAAATATGTTTTCAATAAAAAATGTTTAGCTATTACATTTTAAAGTTTATCCTTTTATTCCGACAAATCATATCAAATCTCACATAACCTCATATCAACTCCCTGAGCAAAGCCGGGTACCACGACTAGTACAATAATTGTTAGTAGCAAATTCGAAAGAGTTACTATGTAAAAATAATACTTTATTTGGTTAGATTTAATTTCACAATTCATGGCATTGATTACTAATGTCTTGTGCCTCTTACAAACTTTTAATCCCAAATAACATCCTTAAATTATTTCATTTTGCATTCCTCACTCGCTTATTAACGTCACTAAAATTCGTTTATGTATTGAAGATTTAATATTCCGTTAGATTGCTATTACTAGGCGCAATTTACAACCTACTCATATCCAACTGAATAAATCTAAAATATAAGTATAAGATATAATAATATGAAATTATTATACATGGAGATTATTAAAGGAAAATATTAAGAAACTAAGGAAGAAATTCTAGTGAAAACCATCACGCAATAAGTTATTATTGCATTAAATTAAATTGTACACACTTATTTATATTTTTCATGTCTCTGTCTGTTCGTATTTAATTTTTTAGGGATAGGAATGGACAATTAAAAATAGCGAAAACCTTAAAAGATCTCAAGTTTTTAATGCATTTGTTACATAATTTAAAAAAAAAAGACTAATCTCCAAAAGAGTAATTCAATTCGCAATAAAACGTGATCCAGAAATGTTGCCATTCACTATATTTTAATAAAAAAATTCGAGGAAATTAAGAAAGCATTTACCAAAATGTGGAGGCTCTTTTTTATTTTGCTTCTCTTCTTTCTTCTTATCTACCAAAATTACCTTCAGAAAATGTACACGCAATCAATTTTTCCAATGTTTTGTGCTACATTTCAATACATTAAAACCTGCTTAAACTATTGATTTTTTCGTGTATTCCTGAGAAACACATGAAATTTCCATTGATTATATCACAGGATACATACAATCTCAAACATATGTTATATATAGTAAGAAAATCATGATATCAAAGAAAGGGTAAGAATAAAATATATTCCACAAGTTTTGAGAAAATTGGGTAGTTAAGTAATTGCCTTAGTAGTCTGAAAGCAATTATGAAGCTTGCGGAAGCAAATTGGTTTCCACCGCAAATGGCTAACTTTTACGGAAGAGACGACTAACTTTTCTTATAAGTTATGATAGATCGATAAAAATGCCGTACAGATGAATTCTTGCACAACACGATGTATGTATGTTTATTATTAATTATTATTAAAAATCTGTATGTATGTATGTTTATTATACAGACTGATGTATGTATGTATGTTTATTATACAGGTTTGGAAGTAATATCATTTTTCTTCCGGTTAAAAAACATTAATTTAATAAGCTCATGCCTCTAAACATGCCAGTTTCGTGAATCTTCATTATATTTATGTGATATTATTAACAAAACTGATAGCTGATTTAAATGGAAAATGTAAAAGTTTAAATGAATTGTGTACCAGATACTGCTAAAACGATAATTGGGTAAGACTAATGATAAAATTATCAGTACCATGACTATATATTTCCCTCTCATTTCAATATATTTCCCTCTCAATAAAGATAGACACAGTGGTTAGAGGTGGACAAGAAAAACTGGTTCTATTTTAAAAAGAAACTTTGTTAATCCAACGATAGTTTATTATTTTTTCTTTCTTAATTTTATAATATCTAGGACAAATTATTTAATGAGATCACAAATATCGTATATATGTGTGTATGTGTGTGTGTATGTTTATGATTGTGTGTGTGTGTGTGCGTATGTTTGTGTATATGTGTGTACATGTACCTATGTACACATACATCTGAATATCGTCGTCCGGCAAGTAAGATTCTCAAACCTAAATATGAGTAAACGGACACACACCAGGTAAACTAGATCTCGATCTGAACACTTTCCACTGGACAGGAAATACTTATCACGTCGGTACTGTAGGTAGTTGTGTACTTTACTTACTCATCGTCTATTTGACTGACCTATGGGGCACAAAATAATCCAAAACCCTCAATAAATAAATTCATCCTGCGTAGTAGTGACTTTATTTTCATTTTGAAAAATAATCCTGTAAACTACCAACGAGATTACAAGTGACATAAACAGCAAATGAAACTGATGTTTCATGCACAGCCTATACAAAGTCCCACGTCATCTACGGTAGGACCTGACCGATTATATATATATATATATATATATATATATATATATATATATATATTATATATATATATATATATATATATATATATATATATATATATATCAATAAACAATTTATCTCCAGAATTTATTTAGTTCCTTATCCCATATAGTAAAAAGGAAGAAAAATTAAATATGTTAATTCATGTACAGATCTTTTCTTTTTTCCTGTTATAAAAAAGGAATTTTTAATTTAGAATTTTTTTTCAAATTCATCAATGATATCTTACGTTCCCAATGATTAATAGAATCAATCCTGAGAAATACCTTCGAAAAAATATAAGGGTGATAACACAAAGATTTTTTTCTTTAATTTTGTATGTTATCAATGGAAAATATGAAGGTAATTTGTTTTGTTTAATAAATAATATTGGAGTACAAAAGTGTTATATGAGAATTTCTTTCTACATTTTCACATTGATTATAAATATTATTGTTGACTTTCAATGAACTACACATTTAATCACTTTACTCTGAATTATATGCACTCCTGACAATGTAACCTATCTATCATTACTATTAGAATTGACAAGTACATTTTTAGTCATGTAAATTTATCGTAATTTACAGAAATCAACCCAATGAGTAATTGATTAACTAAACAATAACAAGGGAACAATCTGTTTCATATACTATTCTTTGCGTACTCGTGACCGAAAATTTCGGAAAATAAAACAGTTTTTGTTGGAATATTAACTTGGTGAAATAAATGTTAAAATTAAATACACGATGGTGATGGTCTACAGGATACAAATATTTGTCATCGTTATCATTTAAAAAATAATATTTGTAATTATACTTACCTCACGACACATTGCTTTAGTAATAATGATTTTATATTGAATAAATTGGGTAAGCGTAAGAAATAAGTATATAATTTAAAAATAATCTGAATAAAAATCCTCAGCTTAGGATTTACACGTTTTTCCTCGATTTATGATCCAATTATTTCATTCACATAGTTTATTAAACGGCAACCTTATAAATTATATAGCAGTTTTTATATTTATATTTAGTATGTTGTAGATTAATGGAATTTTGCAATGATTTAGTATCAACGATTTTGTGTCAAATAAAATTCAAGGTACTCTTCTTGCGGCATAAGAAATAAATATCATAAATGCAAAAAAATTAAAAGAAAGATCCTCATCTTCGAACGTACACCTACTTACCCGTTTCAGGATCCAACCCTTTCATTCACGTTGTTTATTTAACGGTAACCTAATAAATGTTTGAAGCGGTTTTTTATATTTATATTCTGTATGTTGTTGATTATTAGAACCGTACGATGGATTTTTGAAGAACTTCTGCTTTATCGATTCTCTTGAAGCTTCACATACGTATTCAGTTCCCATGACAACACGTGATTATTATGTAAATAAATTCAACTTTCTGTCTTGAAATTGCGGTGTCACCGCTAAACTGCTTGCCTATTTCATAAAATTTGGTTATTCGTTGTTTTTAAATTAGTGTTTTGAGTCTCAAGCAAACACTTCGTCACTGAAATTCAGGTTCCAACTTGTCAGTCTTGATGCTGCTAGGATACTACCCGTCTATACCATGAGACTTAGGAATAAGCTCTTTTTTTAATAGATATTTTGTATTAGAATCCTAAACTAAATTATTAAACAATGAGTCCTAACTCCTTAGTCCTGATGCTGTAACAGCCCTTAACCATGAGATTTGAAGATTTTCAAATTTATAACAATTGTCATGTATCTCAAGCAAAGACTCTGTCACTGAGCTCTGAGTTCCAACCCTTCAGTCTTGACGGTGCATGGGTGGTGTCTGCCTAAATGGTAAATATTACGAATTTGATGTTTTAAATTAAATAGTGGGTCTCTGTTTTTAATATAGAACGTGCTGCATTTTACACAAATATTTTTAGAATTTTATTTGACTATTTTGGATTCTTTTTCAAAATTACCAAGATTGAAATTTTCAAAATTACAAGGATTGTAAATAAAACAGTCAATGCAGTTTCATACTCTTTGTTCCGAATTTCTAAACTTACGCTTCAGGCATAATTAGATACGGGCGAACTTATCAGAAATTTCTTTTTATGCCTGTAATATTGAAGATTTTCAATTTAGGAAAATTGGGCTTATTTGTCGAAAGTCGTATATTTTAAGAGATATTTTAATATATAAATTACACCACGAAGTGAAATTAATTTGACCGCCAATGCATAAACTTTTATTATGTTTGGTTTAATGGTGCCCTTTTTAATAAATATTGAAGTTATTTCACTTTTTCCTAATGAGGAGTATTTTTGTTTGGATCTTTCATATTTTTTGAAATTTAGGTGCAATTCTTCTTGAAATAAAGTATTAAAGTACACCAAAAAGAAAAAAATGAACAAAAAATGTTTCATAAAATTTTTTGATGAATAATTTTTTGAACAAATTATTTGGAAATCGATAATTTTTGAGAAGAATAGCAATAAAATTATTTCTGCGTTATTTTTTTAGAGTACTTCTTTTGTAAATTTTAGCAAAAATTGTGTCAGTAACTTTTGATAAATATTTATATACAACAAAAATTAACCACTACCTAGACAGGAATTCGAATGATGATAATACTCCAAGGGAGGGTTTTTGGACTTTTAGCGACTAGATCTAAACAATTTACAAATGTAACATGAAGCGTAGGAAATCTATTACAGAACTTTTCTTTATTTAAAGCACTTAATTTAATTCCTTTATTCGTTTCATATAATATAAATAAAGTATTTACTCTACATGATAATCTTATTCACAATTAAATTAAACTATGTGATGTAGTATTATTTCTATTTTCTTTAATTTCTTTGCCACGACCTAGGTTTCGTTGTATTCCAACATCTACAGGTGGGTTATTAGCAAAAATCTTTGCTAATAGCCTACCTGAAGATGTAATACAACGATACCTAGGTCGTAGTAAAGAAATTAAAGAAAGTAGAAATAATACTCGTGGGCTATTAGCAAAGATCTTTGCTAATAGCCCACCTGAAGATGTTGTACAACGAAACCTAGGTCGTGGTATAGAAATTAAAGAAAGTAGAAATAATACTACATCACGTAGTTTCATTTAATTGTGAATAATGAATTTCTACAAAATTAACGGCAAATATGTTCAATATCGTGCAAAATTTCAAATTGATTTTAAAACTGATATTTTAAAGTAAATTTTTCAACAAAGTGTAACACGTAAAAGAATTTATAATCACTGATGATATTTTATACCATTACATTCGTCCATTAAAAGTTATTAATGGAAATATTTTAAATAATCAAATGATCAGAACTTGAATAATCGGAATTTAAATTTCTGACAATGGCAATACACAAAAATGTATAGACGACGCTATTTAAATATATTATTTTTACCCACGACAGAACTAAGGATGTATATACGTTAAGTGTTAGAGGTTGTTAGTTGGTTTTTGGATGCAATCCAATATTTCCATTTGTCTCCAAAACGGTGTGATCGATTCAGATACGGTTTTCTCTAAAATGTTTGTGATTCATTGGCAACAGTTGCTACTGTGATTACTCACCAGGAGGCAAAGCAATAAATATTTTATTGCAAATATATATGCCCATTTATCTCCCAAAAGGTTTGACCGATTTAGATACGGTTTTCTGGGAAATATTTGGGACTAATCGACCATAGTTCCCAGACAGACGTTGTGGTGTTAGCTTACCAGGAGACGCTGTAACATTTTGTTGCAAACGAATGTTACCATTTATCTCCAAAATGGTTTGAAAATTTAGGCATGGTTTTCTGCAAAATATTTGAAACTCAACTGATGGTTCCTAGATAGTGTTAAGGTATCAGTTTGCCAGAGGGCGCTGCAATATTTTTGTGTAAATGAATGCTCCCATTTTTCTTCAAAATCGTTTGACGGATTTAGATACGGTTTTCGGTAGCAAGTTTATGATTTAACGGGAAGATTATTAGTTAGGTGTTATGTTGTTAACTCGTCAGGGAGTACTGCAATAAACATTTGTGATTGACCTAGATTACTACTTTGTGGCCTTTCTTTGGCTTCGTTTATGCGTAATTCATGTAACATGTTTCTCAAGCGCTATATTTCTTCCAATGCCATGCTATTATGAGGATTATCGAAGAGTTTTCTTTGATTCCGACCAGTTATTACCACGCCTTATAAAAATTGTACACTATTAAGGGCCACATAGGCTTGCCTTTTGGTGGATGTTTTTTTGAAGCTTACTTATTACGACTAAGAAAAAAAGCAAAATTAAAATTCTGGTTAAGCACACAACAAATGTAAATGTTTAAATCGAAAAGTATAAAATAAAAAGCAAAATAAAAAGTTTTGAAAAAAACTCAGATCGATGTAGTTTTAATTGAAGAATCATTAAATAATTTTTTTGAATCCTCCCCCCTGGCTAAAAGGAAGTAAGAACCTATTAATCTAATTACAAACTACAAAAAATCCATCGGCACTGCCATTGCTAATGCCGTTCCTAATATCAATTACATTCTAACAGCATAGAAAAGTTATTTGTTGTCCTAGATAATTTCAATTAGTCACGAACTGATAAAACTACAAACTTTGAGGCATAGTAAAAAACGAAATTTTAAATATAGCATTCGTTTTATTTTTAAATATACCGTCTCAATAACTCTGTACCTTACGTTTAAATAGATTGGTATTTACATATTTAAAAGTTTTCTATTGTAGAAAAGCAACCAAAACCAAATGTACGATAATTTTTCCAGGCTATTTAACTCCCGCTGGCCTGTGACAAAATGTTTTTGTCAGTAAACAACCCTTTCAACGACACGTTTTCCTAAGGTAATACGTTACGGAAGTTCGAACATAAATATCGTAAAACGTTTGAACGAAAATTGTTAGTTCCTTTGACAACTTGCAAATGTGTTAAAGAAACTACTTGGCGTCCCAGGTGTAGTGAACGAGTGGTTTGTTTAATATAATAGAAATTTTGGAAGTTTAAATATTAAACTTTGGATTTTTATTCGACAAACCATGTTCATGGTATGGTTTTTTGATAATTAAATTTAATTTAAATTTCCATCTGAAATTTCATTTCGAAAGATAAAATTTCATATTCGACTCTCATTTAAAGTTACCGAATGTCACCGGAAAAATGTACTGATATCAATTTCAATACAGTTTCTTGTCACAAGAAAATGAATACAGCCTAACGATTGAACGTACCAACAAATTTTCTTTTGATATTAATATATGAAATGATAAGGGTACTTCCCCTTTCTATTTTCTGTCCATTGACCCTAGGTAAGCTGGGTTACCATACCTTGCAAAGTAAAGGATAATTTTCTTTGGGAAATGTTATTTTCCGATTTTTAACTGGGAAAATATTTTACCCTAGCTTATTAGAAATACGCTCGCTCTTTGTACCTGATAAATATTGCGCTCGTGTAGTCATAATTTTTTTGCTATACCGGCACCCAGAATCGAATTACATCGGCACTCTCTACTTTCCCACGATATACAATTGCCCAACATGATCACGGTTGTATTAAAGTGTGACACGTTCATGGTGCGTAAGAATAAATTTCTTGAAATATATCACTGTTGGGGGTTATAACGTTATTTAATTTATTTCTATCTCTTTTTACTGATATTGAATACATAGGTAAATATTTGCGATATTTCCATAACTGTTCATAAATAAATATTGTAATTAAATAAAATAATCTCGCAAACAATTTTGTTGATATTATGGTTAAGAAGAGAACCACCAGGAATTAAATAGTTTACGGGAGCTTAATTTAAGGACCAAAAAGATTTTTTTTATTTAAATTTTACAATTAAATAACTTGTTAATCTTCGACAATTCATTATTTCTATATATAAATACCACCGAACGAAACCCATGCTGCTCATCAGGGGTTTAACCTCTGTAGCACGAATATATGTTGCGATGTAAAACAAAGTAAAATAACTTAGCCGGTGCAGAGAGAATAATGATCGGTCTGAATTTATTTGCATCTGACACCATTCTACCATTAGATATATATTTACCCGGATCACTTTCCATCTTGAGGGATAGATGTTAATTTTTTAGCGAAACTTTAAATAAATGCTTCAAAAGTTTTATGAAAATATCAGCGCAAGGTTTCAATATGTACCCGGGTATACCATTGGGTCCGACTGATCTCTTCAGCTTGTATTTTTCAAGCAGTAAACATGATGCCTAGCAGAAGTACAAGGATCTGTTATGGCTAACAATACTATTAGTCTAAAATTCAGCGACGGACAGACTCAAATTATTTCAACAAACCCCATATTTTCTTTATTAACTCTCTTCTTCATGCCCTACATGAGATAGGGACTCACTCAATTCAGCGAAGGTTCCCATAGAGTTACTCCTATGTGAAATATATAAAAATTTTACCGATTTCAAGTCACAGTAACGAGGCTGCCACTAAGATTATTTTACATTAACATTATCAAAAAAGTTCATTGACAGAAAACTATGGTAGTTCTAAAACAGTGAACTGACTCGGCTGACGCCAAAGGTAGCCAAGTTCACGCCTACAATGCAATGCACATTAAATTGATCAAATTTTTGAATTTGAAACTAGCTTAGTCGACGCCGAAAGAAACCGAGTTTACCCGATTTACCATTACCGACCCGAACCTAATGTTTCAGTTTCGTTCACTGCTCAGAAACAGTGTGTAGGTGCGCCTGAAAAAATTTACTTCGAAAATATGATTCTACAATAATTAATAAAATAATCGTTACCAACAAATAACGACATGCGTCGTTATTTGTTCGATCGATTCGTTCAGTTTTTCTTAAAGGAAACTTTAAGAAATACTGAACGAATTGGTAAGCGCACAGAACTTCACGCTGCTAAAGGGCTTCTGTAAATAAATGACCTTTCAGCTACGGATTTCCGTGATGCAATTCCATTTTGAAGCTCAAACGCAAACAACGTAAAATGTGTGAACTCAAATTTGTAGAAGTTCGAGCAACCAATCGGTTTTGTCCGATGTTGACTGCATTGATTCGAATAATATGAATGAGTGAGTTGCATAACATACTCGTATTTGAAGTTGTAATTCTTTGTACATCGTATGATAAATAGATACCCTTATGAAATATCGGCTTAAGAGTTAACATACTACCACTTTCTTTTACTTGGGAGTAGTCCTAAATAAATAAAATGAATATTCGTATTGATAATCTGAATTTCTTTGTACGGAAAACGAAATAATTATCTAAGAAACGAATTTATACTTGTTGATATTACAAGTATATTACACCACAAACTATCGCTTTTCGCACATGCCTAGATAAAATTGCCCGCGTTTTATATTTTACTACGCAATAAATTAAAATTTTTCTCTTTTTACTATTAAATGAGTATTTGAAAATATTAATTTACTGCCGATATTTTTCTGATAAAGAGTAAAAGTATTTTTTCTAATTTTAACTACTTCCAAATTTTAATAAATTAGCGTGCTGGATTAAGGTCAGGCAGGGTTTTCACCAAAATTGCATTTAGTGGAGTATTAAATTTAAATTTAAAAAAATCTATTCTTGATTGAACACAATTGAAGAGACCCTATTTTTTCAACAACAGCTGACATAAACCTCTCATGACTAATAAAAGGATAGTGTACAGGGTGAATACGTAATTAAGGTGAGAAAAAAAAATTTGATTGTCACCTGTATGAATTCGAATTTTTATTAAAATGTTATATAATTTAACAATTATAGGGATGTCTTTCATATATCCAAATATTCTACAACAAAATATAAATTATAGGGTATACCATATATTAACACGATATACAATGTTCTGGTAACACTTCATTCAACACCTAGAATTTAGTTGCTCCAAAAGGAATATTTTTCTGTTCCTAATTTCAATCGATTTTGAGAAGAAATATGTTATATCCACACACGGCATCATTGTATTCTTTGAATATTTATTTAAAACCACACTTAAAGAAAATAACTTATGTTTGGTTGGTTCATACCTAAGTGTATAAATAAGCATAGTTGCATTATCGTGAACTTATAATGGAAAAACGCTTTCTAGAAAATTTTCTTAGAATTTGAATACTATGACCCACGTTCAATTAAACGAATTCACTTATCAAAGTTAAGATAAATTAAAAAATATTTTCGTTGAAATTATTATATATTGAAAGACATGGCTTAAAAGTAAAATTAAATCTAAACTAAAATGAACGTTACTGTGAAAATAACTCGATTCCCATGAAATGTTTTTTGCGAGATATTTTTAAGACATTAAACCATACTTAGAAGTACAAAAGGTTTCCTCTTTCAACGAATTAAATAAAAGAAAACTTCTAGTAAATCATGATATTAACTACAGCAGGAAAACATTTTGTATATAAATAAAAACACATAAACTAAGGATGCTTTAAAAAAGTCAATTAGTTTAACACATAATATGTATATAATGTAATTAGAATAACAAGTCCATAGCTTGGAAAAATTAAATTTGGCCTTTCGTTTGCTAAACTACCTTTTTATTAATGAACTTCATTATTTAATTTATCTATATTATTGGGTGATGGGCAACGTTTTAAAGTTACTAAGTCAGAAAAGACAGAAGTATTAAATAAAACTATATTAATTTAACTTGGCAAGACTTGAGTTATTAACTCTTAATAACTCGAGTGTTGCTTGAGCCAATGAAAATTGAAATAAGTTAAATTCGTGTACGATTATAAATGTTTTTACCGAATACTAATTATGTATAATGTCTATACTTAGATACACATGACTATCTAAAGAAAGACAGAAGGAAAATGCAAATTTTGAATAATATGTCAAAAAACCTATCAAGAACGAGTAGAACTTGCATCTCGAGGGTTCTGTACAAAATATGACACTTACAAACATTAAAGTGGATATTATATACATATTTATATATATATATATATATATATATATATATATATATATATATATATGTATATATATACATACATATATGTATATATATATATATATATATACATATATATATATATATATATATATATATATATATATATATATATATATATATATAACCTCTCTACTCTTAACTTATAACTACAAACTATTAATAAATATGAATTTTTCACAATGTAAATATGTTGCAACCTATTATATACTTTATCTTCCACAGACGCAAGAGCAAGGTGCATATTTAAAAAATAAAATTAAGCCGCAGATTTTACCATCCCTGCCTCTACCTCTACCAATGGTTTTTATCTCTACATTTCAGAATAAAACAAGAACTTGGAATCGTACAATACAAAGAAATGACTTTAAATACAGTTCGGTAAACTACAAAACTTGCTTTTGATCATATGTTACTAATTACGCTCTATAGCAGAACGTATTTATCAGCGTCTTTCACAAAACGGTATAAAACCAATTCAAAAATTAGTAGTAGATATTTTCCTAACAATAATTTCTTTTTCCGATTATTATTATTTTTTTAATTTAAATTAATGTTGGTTGGTGAATTTAGATACATCTCAGAAATGAAGGTCGCTTGAGAAATAAATTAATTTTCGTTCTTAATTTTGGGCCTAAAACACAACGTTTAATTAAAAAGCGCATCATCTTATTCCTGCAAGCTTAGCCATAATGTGATAATTATAAATTATATTCAGATATATAAAATTTCTAGGTGAGGCAAATTACATACGTTTGTACCTAACTTTTATAATACCGGGTCTACTCAAATATGTAGTAGAGTATATTTCAATTCGCAATGCAACACAATCATATGCTATACACAAGTAATTATTTCTTCCACTAAGTGTCATCAAAAAATAATATTTTTGATATTCTCGGTACATTATATATATATATATATATATATATATATATATATATATATATATATATATATATATATATATATATATATATATAAATATATATATATATATTTATATATATTATATAATATATATATATATATATATATATATATATATATTTATATATATTTATATATATTATATATATATATATATATATATATATATATATATATGTATATAAACTCTTTTGTTAACTTTTATTACAATATGATACATTTTATATGATAATATGATGAGAATATTGTTATTAATATTGAGATATCGTTTTTACCTACTTTATTCATTAAAATTGCGAATAAATAAAAAAAAAGATGTAAAGTCCACAGACGAGCGTTTTCATACTGGTACATTAAAAATTGCTAAAGGTAATTTTTTATTATTTTTTATTTATATAACATAAAATCTGAAAATGTAGTAACGAGTATGGCCTCCTCTAGCTAAAATCAATGCGCTTAATCTGCTAGGCATGCTTTCGACGACATTTTTTATAATTTCTTGAGAAATACGTTCCCATTCAGCGACGATCACATTTCTAAGGGCCTGAATGTTTTATGGAGCTGGTGTTACGGCTCTGACGCATCGTTTGAGATTATCCCATATGTGTTCTATCGGATTGAGGTTGGGACTTCTAGCTGGCCAGTCTAACCGACGAATTCCGGCCTCCTGCATATACGCATCAACGTCTCTAGAGCGGTCGGCGCGAGCGTTATCGTTCATAAAAATGGACTCGCCTCCAACTGCTGTTAATGCGGGTTGGGCATGCGGAATAAGAACTTCTATTAAGTGTGCCATTTGTTGCCACATGTCGGAGCCCATTTCTTGGTATCGTGGCCAGGTCCTTTGGACGGTGGAACGGTTCACATTATATTGCTAAGACACATAATATTGGCTACAGCCTTCTTCAAGCAGCGCAATAATTTTACTAGCTTTTATCGTTTTTTCAACCGTACTGAGAATAGCGAACAGAAGTTGACTAAAGCAGCAAACAGCCAAAATTTAATTAAAGTTTATTCGTTAAAATAAAAAACGTAACAAATGGAAAAGAACTTAATAAGAGTTGGATTTCACTTACCGCCAAAAAAATACGTTTTTGTCGGTGAAAGAGAATTTTCAATCAAAAAAAATTAATTTCAAATTTAGAACGTTCGTTTTTATATCCCAGAATACACTATACCTACCAGTAGCAATTATAATTAATACAACCTCTTAATAAATAATATTTTGTCGATAATATGACAAAATCAAAACCGCCCGTTTTTTATGCAAAAGAGTTCATATATATATATATATATATATACATATATATATATATATTTATATATATATATATGTGTATATATATATATATTTATATAAATATATATATATATATATATATATATATATATATATATAACCATAGTGTATACGTAAGAAATAAAAATTTTGTTGAAATTATTTATATTCTTTTTAATTTCTTTGTGTGGAATTTTAGTGTGTAATGTTTTTTTGTTGATTAAACATTTCACATGAATAATTTCTATAGTTTGATTCAACGTAATTATTAAAAAGTTCTGGAACATATATCCATTTCCTGACATTTGAAGAAGCGTTAGTTTTACTGTTTCATGTTTTATTGCATAGTGCATAATAAATTTCCTATCAACAATTTATAAAGATTCTTTATAACTCTATCTCTACTGACTCTATCTCTATGATCTACTTTATATAACCATCAAGTAATATTGGTTCAACACGTGTGCTCGAGTTATTCTTATTTTCTACCACTAGTTTGAAATGAAATAAGAATTAATATTACTCAAGCATGGTCTTGTTATTTTCAAATTTATTTGAGTATTGCTTATAGAGTAGCATTTCAAAACAAATACCTTTACCTTCAGACAATCAGATGAAACCAGACATACAACGCTGTATACGATAAAACGGAAGAAATATTATATATACCATTTATTCCATTTTATCGCATGTAGCACTGTGTGTGAACAATATTTTATCACAGCGGATTTTTTATAAAATAATATTGTATATTGATAAATGAATAAGTTCTTCACTTTGTGTTTTCAATAAGACTCGTATTATTTGAACCAAAAGCTTACTGCTCTTGTATAAACTTTATGATTTTGGAATAACAAAACCCTGAACGAAATTACATTGGAATTACGTGCCAAATTAATTGATAGAATTTTCACGAATGGGAGACTTTATTTTGAACACGATAAATTCTATATCATGAAAAATTGACTTTCTTCTTTTATCTTGCTATTATCTCTATTTTTTTCCTGCGTGATAGTTGCTAGGTGGGATAAACATATTATGATTTTTTTTAATATTTCTGAATCATCTTTAATACATTATACTTTTTCTATATATAATTTTAAGATTATGTTTAATAACGTGTAATATTTCACTAACCATTTCAAAAAAATTTTGGTTGTAATGATTTTTTTCCCTAATTGTCGTTTATAATAAGAGATTGCATTTTCCACATTTTGCTTCATGTATAGATATATGAATCTGCAAATTTAGTAATAACAAATTTAATTCTTTCTCTGTTAGCTGTATTAATCCTGAAAAAATTTTCTTCACGGGTGTAATTTGCCTCATTATTATGTATATTGGAAAGAATTAAAAATAAAAGTTCTACGTAAATTATTTTTTTTATTTTTCCATCAAGATAAATATGACAAATCATACCTTCAGTTAAAATTAGGGAAAAACTTCCTGTTGAAACTTTGCTTATTATCAATTTATCTTATAAATGAAGTTTTATTTTCCAAGGAACACTATCTGATATAACAAATCAATTCAAGTGGTTTTAGGATTGAACATTGGGTTTTGCTTTCGAACCTTTATGGTAATTATTTTTCAAACAGTTGAGTTTTCAGATTCAACAGTCAGCCATGTAGAAATATGTCATAATGATAAATGAAGCCTCGCATCTAAATAAAATAGGACTATTCTTTTTTAAATTTCTCCACATTAACAACAGATAATATGAACGTAAATATTGTACATATGCATATGTATCTGTGTATTTATATTGGTTTCAAATATTTTCATAAACTTTCATTGAACTACCACATCACTTATCTATGTACACTCCAATCTTAATATTTATCTACACTTGATATTTTTCTTTCTCTACACTTGTATACTTGACGTTAGGGGTATGAGCTTGTTGTAAAATGTTCTATGTTTATTGCCGTTATATATGGAAATGGCATAAAGTCTCTATCTTATAAAAAGTCTCTGTCTCTCTTCGTGGCACAAACTTTTTTAAAAACCACCAATTGATGAATTCACCCTACACATTACCACTGCAAAACATTTTTTTAGATTATGATTTCGGAGTAGCAACTTTATCTCAATTATTATGACTATTATGATTTGAAACAAAAATAATATCTAAATATTCTCTAAATAATCAAGGAGGTAATATGTGGATATCCTGTAAATCACACACGCGCTAATAGGTGATACGTAACAAGTTAAAACTGATATTTTACGCATAGTTTATAGAAAATTACTATAAATTTATACATGTAATAACCTGACCGATTTCCCTTAAGAGCGCCATTATAAATGTTATTCGCATCCATCTAGCGAGGGTGGGAATTCATCAAGTTTGCGCCTCTGTTTGCCGGACCCGAAGATTTTGTCGGCTTCAAGAAACAATGAAAATTAATATTTGAGGCTCAGGACGGAGTTTTAATTTTTAACATTGTAATTAATTCGTCCTAGTATTCAATTTACCTTTCGTCCAGTCGATCTATGGTGAAAAATGAAAATGTTCTTGTTATAATTTATTTAATTATAGATTGTTTGTGTGCTCTTTTAGAAATTACCATATTCGCAGGTGAGTAGCAACTTTTCAATAATTGATTGAATATTTTGAATTATTTCATTATATTATAAGTAAATACATTAATTTTATTTTAAAATTTGGAGATATTCTTGGCGAAGTATGTTAAAGTTTTGTATGTTATAACAGAATTGGTTCGACATGTGTTGCCGAGTTACACTTATCTTACTTATATATACTTATTCAAAATGGGAAAAATTACAACTCCAAAATAATACTCAATTTTTACCTTGGCATTTTATAAATAGCTCTGTAACTACTGATACAGTAAAATGTTAAAAGGAACATGTTTATTACGGATAATCGATTGAAACTGGTTATGAAGTTAAAATAATCAATTGGAACGCAATACGAGGAGGAATGCAATTTAATCTTTAAAGTATTAATAAGAGGTTTTTTTGACCTGTATATTATTTAATAAAAGTTCAATATAATTTCTTTTATTCAGTATAATCTTATCCATTTTATTAAATGTCATATTTTGCTATACTAATTTTAAATAGATAAATGGAAAATTTTCCGCACTTTGCGTTTCCAATTAAACTCTAGTTCTTTTTACGAAAATTTTTCAGAGCTCTTAGAGATTTTATGCTTTTTTTTCAATTGTAAGTCTTGAAGTGAATTGGTTTGGAACCCTCAACTCCCCACGATATCTATCCAAGAAACTGACACGTAATGAACGAAAAGGCTTCTTTTTCGTCTACAAATTATTTAAATTTTTTTTTGTAGTAAATGTTACTAATATTTAATTTTATTGGTATTTTCAATAATATATGCCATTTAACTTTTTAATATTCCTAAAATTGCAGTGGTTCAAAATCACTTTGCTATTTTTTTTCATTTATTTCTCAAATAATACTTTGATTTTCCGGATTCATCTCTTCTGTACATTTTTTCATTCTAGAAATATATTAATATAAATTATAATTTTCATACAACTTTTATAATTCTTTAGGGTATATTTCTCACACGGATAGTTCAGCCATTAGTTAT
This sequence comes from Druceiella hillmani, assembly GCA_039881145.1. Classification (NCBI taxonomy): domain Eukaryota; kingdom Metazoa; phylum Arthropoda; class Insecta; order Lepidoptera; family Hepialidae; genus Druceiella; species Druceiella hillmani. The sequence goes on from JAYKKI010000034.1 coordinate 10,356,826, forward strand.
ATGTATTGACAAAAGATTGTAAATGTTACATTTTAACAAAAAAATTTTATTCAGTGACTATTTTTTCTTTTTCTTATTCAAAATAATAATAAAGTTTTAAGTATTAAGTTTTATTGACAGTAATCACACCTTTAATACAAAATTTTGGGGAAAACACCATCTCGACACGAGTGACATAAAATTTGGGAAAAAGGAATCTTTAAATGTTTTTCAATTTATAGTTTTTAGTCAATTTCATGATATTAACTACTAACAACTTAAAACTAAATAATTAAGGAGTAACTTTATAATATAAAAATACAATATCAAGATATAAATCTGCACCGCTTCATTCTGAAATATTTTAAAATTTTCGCTGATTTGCCTACATAACTTGGCTCTGAATGACTTATGGCAATATATTCTATACCTCACTTCTTACAGCATGTAGTAACTTTTTATGTTAAATTTAGTGACTAAATTACAATGAATTAAATAAAAATATACTTACATTTTTATTTAATTCATTATAATTTACACAATGCAAACTAATTACATATTAACTGACTGCATGACAACAACTTGTTATTTGTGTCACCACACTAAACGTACATCCCTTACGGTGAGCATACTATGAAATATATGAAAATATTTTGTCTTAAAATTTATTGTAGTGCCATAAAATAAACAAATATCAAATATATCGTAAAACTAGCTAAATATGTTGATTGAAAGTCGGACTTGCTCATCTGGTACTAACATGATTATGTCTAGAACAAATATTTTAATAAACTAATCGAAGTTTCATGTGAAGTAGATTACTGTTCACATTTATTTCATTGTAATAAATAAATAATAAAAATTTTGTAAAAATATTCTCACAATCATACTTATATTTTTTCAGCACTCAGGTTCAGATTCAAACTTACATTTTTTCAGCAGTATTGGTATTCAATATATTTAGACCACGGTTTGCTTTGCCTTCCATATATTTTATTTAACGATATTCTAATATACTTTTTCCATCTTAAGCTAATTTATTGCCTTTCTAAGAAAAGCATTATTGAACAAAATATGGGTCGTAAAGAATATTTGTTTAATTGTCTTTTTCAATTCTCAAATTAACCTAATTAATCGTCCCATATTTAAAGTTTTTGTAAGTTAATTATATGCAATTATGCTTAGAGCGCAGTAATACAATTAGTGCTCAAGTTCAATATGTGCTTTAATTTTACGTTTGAATTCATTTATTGAGTTTATTTACCCCAAAGTTTATTAAGCTTCATTTATTTTAATGTTTCTTTCATATTTCTCTTGACTAATATCGACATGTAATAAAAAAGAAAAGTAAGTAAATATTTTGAGTATGCTTTAAAAGTTTAAATGGGTAGTATGAGTAATTGAAAGAAAATCGATATTGAAACAAAATTTAGATGTTTTACGTTTAATTGTTATTTTCGTAACTTATTTATATTTTGCTGTACATTATTTTACGTAAAATTATGCAATAGTTCAAAAATAACTCTTGGCTATATATTTGCGATTAATTTGAGAATTTCGACGCATCAAATTTTTGAGTTTGGTCAATTTTCAAAAAATAATTTCATAACAAATATGTCAAATGTGCTTGAAATTACTGGTAGTTTCAGCATTAAAAGATAGGTAAAACGCGTTTAGTTCGTTGTTGTATTTTTGTTGATTGACAATACGAAATTATCGTTTTGGCATTAATCAAGATAATTATAGCTTAAAACTGGATTTTAATTTAACTTTTCCTTGAATGATTTATTTTTAAAAACATACACCATATTCTGTGTCTTATATTATGACAATCAATAAGAAAATAAGTTACAAATAGAATAAAACGTACTTAAGAATCTCATAAGGTAAATACCCTTAACAACGTTATAAATACTTTTCCAGGAAATTTTACTCCCCTAATAGGTTCCTTATATATACTAGTTTTCTTAAAAAGTTTGTCAAATATCTATGCATTTTCACTATAGAATATTACGTTATTTTTTAATTAATTTGCCACAAACTGTAATCATTACTTAAAATTAATACTAATCGGTCCTTATTTATATTGATTTCTCTAATATTATTATCAAGGCTTTTTTAGGCAATCCAAAATAAATTCTTAGTTACTTTTACACCACTTTCTTATAACATATGAAATATTTGAGTTTTAATCAGAACCAACGTACCGCAGATTGTAAGATCTTAATATTTTAAATTAATTCGATTTTCGCCAAACCTACCCATTAATAAATACAATAAGACTTCCTTCTTATTTGAAATCTAAAAATAAGTATTAATTTTTCAAATCTTTCTCTATAATGGCATAGTGTATGGAAAGACAAGATCAAGATTAGAAAATAATTGTTTTACGACCAAATTTATTTCACTACGCTCTTCATAAAGTAATTATTTATAGGCGTAGAATATAATATAAATAAAATTTATTTAGTGCGAGTTGAACTCGTACTATGAGAATTTCGAGTATACACATAAATAATTAAGGGCACATATTAATTAAATTATAATACTTACAAGTATGTATACTATTCTTAACCACGTAAATACATTATCTAGTGTATTTCTCACACGCATTAAACTATCGTGATTTTCTCTAAAGATTGAGAATAATAGCTTTAGTATTCGAATAGGACAAAAGGTATCAAGGTATATTTCTAGTGACGCTTTTTTTCTAAATTTGCCTACAGTAAAATCTGAGATTTTGAAATTATACACTTTTTGCAGAAGTTTTTAATATTTCCAGAATTATCTTACGCAAAATTTAAAAAAATTGACGTCCCCGTTACTTCCACTTAAATGATATTCGAAACTACAAAAGGAAACATAAATTAATATTACGGAAATTTGGAAAATCTATTTAGCGCTCTTCCTCCCTTTTGTATCCATATTCGTTTGCAACATTTTTGATATTCTAAGGTAAACATTATATCATGGAATTATAAAAAACTCAAAAATATGCTTGAAGAACCAATGTACCATCTCTGTGTTAGTCCTTTTTCAAATCAAGAAAAAGAAACAGCTAGAAGTTATACATTTGATCCTCTCTTGTAATTGGCTTACTATTTTTGAAAAAAGACAAATAAATAAATTAATAAGTAATATCTCCTCAAATTTTTCTAGTGCGACTTTAATACTCTTCTGTAATTCCATTAAATTAATACAGATTAGATAATTGTATTGTTCCTCAATAAACTTACAACTTGAACCACTAAAAAATTATTAAATTGTTTTTCTTTCCTTTCAATGTGTAAAGTAACTTTTGATATTAATTGATGAATTTCTATTAAAGCCCATAATTTTTAAACGGTGTTAAACTCACCAAATAATATAAAAGAAGGTTTTACCATGATTATATGATTAAACGTGATTCCATGTAATTTAATTACACTTTTGGAAATTACTATTTTGAAGCATATTTTTTCATATGATATTATTAGAATATTTTTAAGTACACAAAATATTTTAATATCTTGCATGCAGTACCAAAAACTGAATTTGGAAATAATTAAAATTTTAAAATAACCAGAACCTAGTTGAATATTCTGACAATGGCAACATATTAAATTTTATCGACATCAGTATTTGAATAAATTCGTTGAAAAGTATGTTTAAATCTTAAAATTATAGCTATCGTTAAATAGACACACATACAATTCTTGTATTATCTTACTAATTCTATCCGAAAAACTAGAGGAAGTGATGGAAAAACGTCTTGTTCCGCTTGTTCTCTTTTATATATCATACTGAATTGGGAGAGCAAGCGAAAGAATGTCGCCTATCTATATTTGTGCGTTTGCATCATTTGTTTTAAGTGCTGTGTCTACCCAGATATTGGATAATACTAGTGAAATTGGAACAATACTCGTGAAGCAATTTTTGTGACAGAAAAAAAAACCGTACATTTCTAGAATGATATGATAAGCCGTTAAATTTGCCAATATTTTCTAGTTTGATGCTAAAATAAACACGTAATTGATAGTTAAATAGATCGGCATTTAAGATAGTTAAAATTTTGCTGTTACGTTAAAATGTATGAAAGCAAATATAAAACAATTTTCCGAGGGCGTGTAACTCCCGCTACCCGTAACGAAACGTTTCCATCAGTAAATAACCCTTTCAACGGCACATTTCCCTAAGGCAATACTTTGTGAGCGTCCGAACGCAAACATTGTAAAATGTTTGAACGCAAATTGGTAGTGCCGTTCAAGTACTTACGTGCCAGTTGGAAAAATCACTTGCCAGTGCTCGACATTCGTGGAATTTCATTCCCGATGCAACGTGCGACTGGTTTGGAGAACACAATCGATTTCCGCAGTGCATATGAGAAACTTTGGCCTCGGATAACAAGACTTGGATTACAAATCATATTGAAATATTTTATTCAATTTGCTTCTGAAATTCCTTTTCGGACGGTACAATTGAATTTTCGACATTCACCAGAATCCAACAAGTTTTAATAAGCTTATTAATTAATTACTATATAGTTCCATACTTAAAAATTTGTTTAGTTATTTACCTAATATTACAAAAAATACATAGATATAAAAATAAGGTTTAATATGAGAAAGAACTTTTACGAATAACATGTTTTAAGCCGTTTAAATTTTTAAGACATAAGGAACGATTGGAAATTGAAATTTTCGAAATTTTACCAGCAAAAATTTGGAAGCCTTAACAAACCATACTTGTTTAAAAAGCAAAAAGGTGTCGTAAATTCAATTTAAAAATGAACGCTACTAGACTCACTTTTCTTATATCGAATGACTTAAATATTTGAGTTTGTTGTGTCGACTTAGATATTTGACTGGAATAGTGAATAGAGATATTACAGTCTTTTTCAAAACGATTTTCATTATATTTGAGCATAAGCAAACGGTGACAATGTCTTATTATCATTCAGAGTGAACTCATATAATATAATAATGTTCAATAAGACGAAGTACTCTCGCAATATTTCTAATATTTGATCGTTGTTTTCAGATGTGTTGCACACTCTTATCAGAAATTTTCGATACAAAACTATTACATGTGGGGAGATTATACGCACACATAAAATGTCTTTGGCTATATTTTTATTGTCATAAACATCCTAACACCGTATTTCTACAAATCTGTTAAATAGTTAGAAATATAGGTTACATTTAATCAAAATAAGTTGCAAATAATTTTTTGTCGTGACAAATAGTCTCCGTTCCCAATTCAATATTATTAATTTATAGTAATCGTTACTGAGAGTTGTTGCCATTCTTTTATCGACAACTCTAAAAGACCTCAGAATATCGATCTGCCACTATTTTCATTGACAGTTTCAAATAAACGACATCATTCATCCAGTTTTCAACGAAACATGGGCTGCATAATTATATTCCACTAAAAATTTCATTCAAATATTTTTACTGCCATTATTTTCGTTTAAAAATCGATTAAATTTTTATCAATATACTAATTTATTAATAGCGTAGTTAGAATCATTGTCAGGGAATAATAATGCATGTTTTTGTGTGATCGTAAGTTATAATAAAGTTGTTTACCTAGAGGATAAATTTCATAATTTTTCTGAGAATAAAAAAAAACAATTTGTATTTTATGTAACATTAATATTTACAATAAATTACAAAAATGATTTCATTTACATACAACATTCATGATAATTTTTTAAATGACAAATCAGGAAAGATAAAGGGCTTTTTTTGGTAAATACGAAGCAGGTTGTTCAGTTATAAGCTAAGAAAGAAATTAAAATATCTTGTAAGTTAATGAATTGATCTGCCCTTTTCATATTCTATTAAATTTCATGTTACCTCTTGTAATTTTGGGAGAATTTTTAATATCCATACAGAAATAAATTTTAAAGATTCACACAGATATTTGCATATTATTGTATCCTAATAATAAATTGTAGTTATTCTCCTGCCGATTTGCCTGTATCTTCGAATACACAGCGAGCTATAGAATAAACAAAATCTTTTAAATCTAAAAAATATTAAATTTTACCTCAAATGGAAAGTAAATTACTCATGCGAGGAAACATTTTTGCATAGTGGAATGACGAGAGAGACGATTTGGGTTTTCGTTACTATCGGATTAAGAGGTGAAGGTTGCTTTTTTTTATCTGAGATTGTAAATTTGTAAAAATAACTAATTAAATTGATTTTAATACTTAGATTCACTTTTGCAATTCCCGTAATTCTATATCAACAATATAGCCCGCATTGTCATATCATGTTACTACTATATTTTTTGGTTATTGAGATAAACACTCATTGTCAACCTATAACATTGTATTATTTGTGGAGGAGAAAATTTGACCCTCGTGTTACATCTAATCTTACGTCTCAGCTACACTAAATTCCATTGAAATCTTTTCGGATGTTTAAGCATGACTGGCTAACAAATACTTAAAAATGCGGTGAGCGTGACTGACTAAAAATATTAATAATCAGTCGAATTTATCTAACTAAGCTAATAAAATATTAATACTTGTACAGATATTTTTTACCTAGATATAAAGGAGTTTAATGAATTTTATAGCTCTAAGAATAATTCCACAATTTTTAGAATTTATTTTATAATTTTATTATAATTTTAGATTTATGCAAATAAATTGTACATTACTTCATAAATATCGGATAAATAGAAGATACTACATAACTCGATTTAACCGCCGAAAAGGGCTCGTTAGCGGCCGTCAGCCGCTTGACTTGCTCATATATAAATGGGTCCGAACCGTCTTTTCACCTCAGTGTTCAGCGGTAGTCGAAAGATGAAACGTGCGTTAGGGTTTATCGCTGGTTTATAGTTTATAAAATTCATTTGTTCATTCATTAAATGTTCTATTTTATTAGGAGTTGTGATTTATTTTACTAGGTTCGTAATTGATATTTTAATTTTTAGATAAAAACAGGATTAAAAATTTTTTTTTTCTGTTTACATGTTAATTCAATATATTTTTTAATTTTATATTGTTTGTTTACTACAACTTTGAGAATTATTTAAAAAAAACCGTGATTGTATCAAAAGTTGTTTTTTATTTATATTAGTTTATGATCACCTCCAGATCAACGACTAGTTTAATTCATGTTTTCATAGTTATCGAGATAAAACCGTAAATTAGATCTAACTACTAAGAACCGTGAAAGTGGCGGTCCCATTCTTCTACGAAACTTTCCAATAGATACCAGGCAAAAATCCACATGAATAAAGTCACAAAACGTAGCGTCATATGATGATAATAGTTAGGTGCCAAGTTTAATACCACTTTTCATTAAGCACTCGACTTAATATAACAGATATGGCGTCCATTGAACCAAAACATTGAGGTAAGAAAATATGATAAAAAAATCTACGTTGCCAGTAAAAAAAGACAAAAAAAGGAAATTAAAGAGATTATAAAGAGGAAAACAATTGAATGATTCGAAAAGTATACAAAACTTTACATTGCTGAAGTGTTGCATCGAAGGCGCGGAAGCAGAAAGGTAAAAATTATAACTTTGGAAAGTAAAATGTGGGGGATTGAGGAAATTAAATACTAGGGAAACTAATTCCAGGAATAAAGGTCCATAAATATTAAGCCAAAAGTTAAATTAAACCCCACGTATATGTTCATAAACAAGACTGCAATAAATTTGTATTTTTATTAACCTTTTAAATACCGATATTGCACGATTATGAACAGAACACGGTTGTATTTTATTATAATTACCAATACCTCACAAATAGTTTTAATAAATGAAATGAATGGTTCAATATATATTTTGATTTTCTTTCTTTAATTTAAATTCACATTAGAAATAAAATCTTTTCATCGACTTATATACCTGTGCGTCTACATAATTTAACGCTGCGTACAAATGCTCATAGTATCTTAATTAAGTGAGTATATTTTATATAAACTTCGTTGATTAACTCCAAATGTTTGTGCACTTAATTTTTATGGCAGCAATTTAATTGTCAGTCTTGTTGTCAGGTTTGTATAATTGCTGCTCTAAGCAATGATAGTTTTTATATCTATTTGGCCAAAAACAGGCTTATTTGCTTTCTACAATTTGCGTTCAAAAACAGTTAGCATACTTGTTCTGTTTTTCAAATGAAGCAAAATGCAGCAGACATCTAAACTCAACGCTAAGTCAACCATATTTGCATAAGATTTCAGAGTTTATAGTGCTGTATTCACAGGAGGGATACAAAAGCCCCCTGTGTCAATGCCATCTAGTATAAAGATAGTCATTTTTTAACACTTCAAGAGAACGTGTGATTGCTATTCTCATGAATACGACAGGTCAAATAAACTTTTTTATATGTGGTAATAATTTTTCTTACATACAACTATATGTAAATGTTTGAGAATGGTCCGAATACCGTAATGAATTGAATTTTTGAAGAATACATAAGCTAGCTTATTGGGCTCAAAGGAATATACTCAAAATTACATTATTATCCCTGCCCTATAATAATATTAATAAATAATATTTGTTAGTGGTAAATTTGAAAAAGTTGCTGTGTTGAAATAATATTTTATTTAAAAAATTTGCGAAAACTTATGAAAACCAAAAAATAAATCTCGCAAGTAATAAATATTTAATGCAACATTTAAAAAAAATATATTATTTCTTAATAGTATTTTGACCTTTATTCTAAATAATAAAATAAATTTATAAAACTGTTTTATATTTTCATATTTATGTCTCTATTTGCTTTTAATTTTATTTAGTTATGCATGAAAAATTGAGAAAAGGCGAATTGCGTAAAAGATCTCATTTTTTCCTATCCATTTATTAGGTGATTTTCTAAAGAAAGATGAACCTCCAGAAGAGTATAATCCAATTTGCTAAATCCATGATCCTAAAATATTGCCCTTCCATGCATTTTGAAAAAAAGTCGAGGAAAATAAGAAAATAGTTACGAAATGAGAAAGCTCTTTCATTATATTACTTTCCGATCAAAATTTCATGATACCTGTGAACCACTAAGATTTTTTTCATAAAATTTACATGAAGAATGAGTTTTTCCCTATTATGTGCTACATTCTAACATGTAAACATCATATAAGCCTTTAAAACCGAGCCGTTATTACTAAACAATAACATATAAAACCTTAAAAAAGTGTCCTAATTACTAAGAAATTCAAGACAGTAAGTGAAGGGAAAAAATAAAATATTCTACTAGTTTCGAGAACATTGGGTAGTCAAGTAATTTCGTTAGTAGTCTGAAAGCAATTATGAAGTTTGCGGAAGCAAATTGGTTTTCCACGAGTAATGGCTAACTCGTTACGGAAGACATGGTTGACTTTACCCACAGTTTTACAATAGATCGATAAATAAATACGATACAGATGGATTCTTGCATGACACGATATATATATTTTAATATACGTACACAATTATATAACGCTGTTATGTGTATTGATTAATTATGTTTAGAACTAAATTTCTATTAACTTATACAAGCTTGGATGTAATATCACTCTTGTTCTGGGTAAAAACACAAATTTAATGAATGCATGCCTCTAAACTTGGAAATGTTCAAGAATACTTTTAACAATATCATTTTCAATCTCTTTGCATGATATTACTAAATTGACACAAATGATAGCTATTTTAAATTGATAATGTAAATATGTTTAAATTAATTGTGCATTGCATATGACTAAAACTATGACCCTCTCGCCTTCAAGATCAAATTTCAATCATGGTTAGTTACAGTAGTTGGAGGTGAAGAAGAAAAACTGGCTTTAGTTAAAAAAAAAACTTAGTACAACGATATTTTCTTGCTTCATTTCTTATTGTCTAGAATAAATTATTTCATGAGGTCTCAAGTAACGGCAATGTTATTGGATACGTTGTATGTGGGATCTTTGAGTAGTTTTTCCTATATGTCAATTCTAACAATTCTTACTATTTTCATGTACATTTTGAAAATTTTGTAAAGTATAATTACTAAGGAAAATTAGACAATATATAGCAAATATAGAATTTTTCCTTTGACTTGTATTGACCGAGTGTGCTGATAAAGGAAAAAGATGAAATAATGAGGATTGCTGTGTGTGTGTGCATGTTTGTGCGTGCCTGTGCTTGTGTGTACGTGTGTGAAATAATAAAGTATGGTAACTAACAAGAAAAGAAAGATGTCCACGGTTTTGCACACAAATATTGGTCATCATTACCAACGAAAAAAGTAACTGTGATAAAATTTACCTCGTGGCTTTAGAAATAATGATTTTATGTTGAGGAAACTCCAAGGTAATCTCCTTGTGGCGTATGAAATAAATATGTAAAATTTTAAAAAATATCTGAAGAAAATCCTTTTCTTCGGAAGTACACTTTTCTACGACTCAAGATCAAAACACTTCATTCACATATTTTAATTAACGGTAAACTAATAAATTTTAAAGCGGTTTTTTTATATTCACGTTCAGTATATTGTTGATTTTATGGAATTTTGCGATGCTTTAGTAACAATGATTTTAAGTTGAGTAAATTTTGCGATGCAATTCTTGTAGTATAAGAAATAAATATTTATTTTGGGAACGAAGCAAGGTAAACAAAATGTGAGGAAATATCCTCTTCTCGGACGTACACTTTTCTCTCCGACTATGGATTGAACCACTTCATTCATATAGTTTATTTAACGGTAATCTAATAAATTTAAAGTAATTTTTTTGTATACATGTTTCGTATATTGTTGAGTATTGAAATTATGCGATAGATTTTTCAACAACTTCTACTCAATCGATTCCCCTGAACCTTTGCCTACGTATTCAGTTCCCATGACAAAACATGATTGTAATATAAATTATGAATATATTTGGCGTTAATTTATTATAAATTCATTATCTTTAAATTTTTATTCACAACCCAATTCAACAACGTGATGTAGTATTATTTCTACTTTTTTTTCTTACCCACAACATAGGTTTCGACGCATGACAACATCTTAAGGTAGGCAATTTGTATAGATCTTTACACATTGCCACCTTGAAAATGTTGTCATACAACGAAACGTCGATACAGGTTAAAAAAAGTAAATGAATACTAAATCACGTAGTTTCATTTAGTTGTGAAAATAATTAAGTAAACATAAATAATTACAACCATAGATCTTGAAATCCCGATGACGCAACTGAACTACCTGCCTATTCCAAAAAACTTGAGGATTTGTTGTTTTTAAATAGGTATTTTGAGTCTCAAGCAGAGACTCTGTCACCGAACTTGATTCCAAATTCTCAGTCCTGATGCTGTAAGGATACTGCCTGCCTGTACCGTGAAACTTGGGAACATGCCGTTTTTAATTGGTATTTTGTATTCCGATCATAAACTCCGTCATTTATCTAGGTTGGAACTTCTTAGTCCTGATTCTGAAACGGCACCACCTTAATCGTCAGACTTAACGATCTTCTATTTTATAATTAGTGTCATGGATCTAAAGCAGAAACACTGTTACTGAACTCCGATTTAGAACTCTTCAACGTCTTGAAGCTGCGGAGGTAGTGCCTGCCTAAATCGTAAGAATTAGGGATCTGCTGATTTAAATTAAATTGTAGGTCTCAAGTAGAAACTCTGTCATTGAAATTCGAAATTCGAGTTAGAAGTTGGATCGCTATGAAACAACCCAAGTCAAGCTTTTTTTTGTATCGTGCCGAGGATTGAATGGTATAAGATTGGTCAAAAATTATACGATCACCAAGCCTTATACAGAAGCAATTATGTGCTTAAAGCTAGAAAAAAAATTTAAGGCGCATTTAGTACAAAACTTTTTTGTTGAACCTTATCACATTGCACCTAAAACTGTCTTCTTCGAGCTAAATGCACATATTATCACAATATTTTGTATCATAATATAACAGACAAGGATTTATATAACTAACAAGAAAAGGAAGATATCCACGGTCTTGTTTGATCAAAGCCCTGCATTAATGATTCATAATTATTAAAGCCTTTTTTAGTAAGAAATCATCAAATTCTTGTTGAAATAAATTATAATATTTTAAACCAACAAGAAAAACCCCAACTTATTTTTATACCCAATAGAAAAACTATTTATATCACTGATTTTTACAAAGAACAGCGAAAAGTTTACTTCTGCGATATATTTTTTTTAATATTGCTTATGAAAATTTTGGTAAAAATTACGTCAGTTGCTTTGGTTATTTATTTATAATTAACAAAAGTAATCAGCGTATTAGAAGGATTCTTATGTGCCAGAGGAGTGTTTCTACACTTTTAGCGGCTTGATCTGAAAAATTTATAAATGTAACGTGAAGTAAAAAAGATATGAAGTGTAAAAGTTTTATATAAAACACTTTATTTAAAACTTTTACATACTGTTAACTAAACATTAACTATACGTAACTTTATTACTTTATAACTTATATGACGTGCTCCTACCATATTTAAAATTTATTTTAAAGGTAATAACATAAAATTTACCCCCTTCTAGAATTCTGCGGTAAGTTTTTTAATTTAAATTATTTATTTTGTTACCCGTCAACTATAAAAAATATTAATCATTTTGGTAAGTCATAATTTAAAGTGACAAAACTTTAATTGTAGCATTCGTTTTCTTTTCAAATATATTTTGCAATAACTCCATGCTTTGTATTCAAATAGAATGATATTTACCTTAATGGTTTACATTTGTCCAATTTTCGAGGTAATGTGACTCCCACTGGCTTGTGACAAAACGTTTGGTCAGTAAATAGCCCTTTCAAGGACACGTTTTCCTAAGGCTACGCTTTATGGAAGTTAGAACGCCAATATTTTAAAACATCTGAACGCAAATTATGAACTCCTTATAACAACTTGCAAATTTATTAGAGAAACCATTTTGAATTTAATTTCGTCTGCAATGGACAACTGGATCGTTTAATACAACAGACATTGTAGTAGTTCATATGAAAAATTCTGAATTTTGATTCTAATAAACACACCACATGGCAACAAATTAAAATAGCTTCTGAAATTTTATTTCGGAAAATATCATTTCATAATCGAGTTTCATTTTATGTTAAAAAATAGCGCTAGAAATATGTATTGGAATTAATTTTGATACATAGCCGTAACACTTGAAAATTAATATAGCCTATGATTGAACGTGCCCAAAAAACTGTCCTTCGATATTTGTATAAAAGTTTATTTTCTATTTTCTATCGATTTATCTTCATTTGTCTGGGTTACCATACCTCGCAGCGTAAAAGGGAACTTTCTTCTTGAAAAATTATTTTCCGATGGTTAACTAGAAAAAAATTTACCCTGACTTATTGGAAATACTCCTTCTTTATACCTGAAAAATCTCTCTTGTCGCCCATATAGGCATAATTGTTTTCCTATACGGGCGTCTAGAAACGAATTACATCGGCACTCTTCACTTTCTCACGGTATTCAATTGCTCAATCTGATCACTGCTTTATTGAATTGTGATATGTTCGTGACGTGTAAGAATACATTTCTTGAAATGTGTCTTCGTGGTATAATTTGTAATTTATTTCTGTCTGTTTTTATCATTATTGAAATACATAATATAATAGTTACGATATTTCCATAATTGTATATAAATAAATAAGCAAGATAAATGACATAATCCCTTAAAGAATTTGGTTGGTATTATGTATAAGAAGGAAACTATTATGGATCAAATAATTTACAGAAGCTTTAATTTATTAGGAATAACTAATAACTAAAATTTATCAAAAAGCCAAAAACTATCAAAGCACTTGCTAATCTTCGAAGCTTAATTACTTACTTTAAATAATGTTTATTTGAAAAGCAATATAGTGCTGTGGAAACAAATTTTAAAATGAAAAATTCTCAACCCATTTATATATGTATATATATATATATATATATATATATATATATATATATACGCCCTTTCTATAGCCCTTTCTGTATATATATATATATATATATATATATATATACAGATAATAGTATAGAGCCCAATTAATTGGATTTCTATTACTCCATGAAGCGAAATGCTTTCATTTTGTTTTATTTTTTACGTTGTTCGCTGTCCAATAATCAATCTCTCATGCACACGGTTGTTAAAAGCAACCCTTTTAAAACAAACACATTTAGGAAGAATATATGCACACTGACCGGTTATATCTTTAGTGATGCTAATATTCTGAAAATAGTAAACCATCCATTTAATTCACTAATTCTCGAATCATTACTGCTAGTAAAGAGAAACTCTATTCATGTCTCATGTAATGAAACTGGAGTAGACTGAATTACTCTTATCACCCATAGTTGTAACTGACTGGCCCTCAGACTCATTCCTTCATTGAAAACTCTGAACAACTTTAGAACATCGATCGATCAATAAGATAATTAAAAACCCTAACTAATGGATATAAGTGATTGAATTGTCAGTAAAATCCAGGCATCATAATAAAAGTAATAGAATACTTTTCACTAAAAATTAGGGCCAATTTCTCTTAAAGGTTTTTACTATTAATTTACTATGAAACTGTTGTTACTTTCATCTTAGTGATTGGTTACTCAAAAACGGAAGCGGCGCGAAATTGTTCTATTTTTTTTCACAAATAAATCACCAAATTTATAAATAAAATTGATATTTTTTCCTTAAAATTTATTTTAGGAAACCAAATAATTTCGAATTCCTTCTATACGTCATATTTTATACTCTCTCCTCCATTTGCTCCTGCTTTGCGAATTTTATTCTTTTCAGGAGGTATAGATACATTTCGATAAAATTTATAATTTAAAAATAAAATATATGTATGTAACTGAAAATAGTATTATTTCTTTTTTTAAGAACATAACCTAGTTAGAAAAATTTTAAGGGAGTATTTATAAATATTTATTGAACGGTCTGAATTTTTAAAACAACCCTGCTTATATGTCAGGGAATTTTTCAATCTGCTTGAGATTATTAAACGCGTCAATTCCATGCTGGCGAGTTTTTTAGTTAATATTTGTCATTTATGGTATATACATAATAAATTTTCTTTTATTATGAAAAACCATAATTTACATATCTGTATATAGAAGATATTTACGAATAAAAATGATTTAGGAGTACATAATAAAAGTAGAACACAAAATTAGTATTCTTGGAATTTTTACGAGTATTGAACATAGCGCAATGAAAATTTCAGCTCGGACATATATTGACGAGAGGGGCGTGGCCAGAAATGAAATATGGAGTTATACAGGAGAGGTAAGTAATAGAGTGAGTAATCTAAAAGTATCGGTCGTCTTTCAGACATAAAATTATTCAACGTCCTAAATACCAGTCTTAAGCCTATTTCATTTCTTAAATTTATTTATAATTTTCGTTTGTTGTTTTTAATTTAATACCTGATAGATTTAGCATTAGGCTATGTAAATATAGTTTTTACGTTGTTGTTTACTCTTTATATTTATAAAATTAATAAATTTTATTTTTATACTCTTTTTATATATTATTCTTTAATCGATATATTTATAAAAATAATAATTTTCCTAAATATTATTAATCCTTGTGCATTAAACATGTTTACCGAAATAATAATTAATGGAGAAAAAAATAGTAAGACAAAACAAATGAAAAATGGTTTTGAATTTATCGTCTCCTGTCTGTGTGTCTGTATTTTTTCACTATCACGCAATGATAGTTAAAAGGGATCCGATGCTGTTTTGAATGGTGGATTCTGTGTAGGTCTGAAATAACGTATAGAATATATTTTACCGCATTCGAACAAATAAGAAAAAAAATGAAATATGTGACGTTTCAATGCCATGAGTTTCCAATGCCAATTTTGAACACGCGCGCTCATTTGAAAAAAAGTTTGCTTCCATAATTATTATATTAATAATAACATTTTTAAAAGATCTATGCAAAATTATCGCTAGCACTACCAGCAACTAATATGGTATTTTTTACTGGAAAGGTATATTTTTAATAATAAGTCTGAATGTGAATAATGAGTATTTGCAAGGCACCAATCAGGTTGATAATTTTTTCAACACCATATTAGATTTTTGAAACACCATAATTTATGACTTTTATGAATTCAAACAAATTTTTACATAAAATGAGATTCTAAGAATAAACAGCAATTAGAAACATATTCTAATGAATTTTTAGACAACATTCGAATAAGTCTTCGTTCTATTCGTTTATATCTTTAAATGTACAGCGAGTGCTAGAACAAGTCAAATCTATTTGACAATGAGAGATTATTTACTTTTGAATTAAATGAAACACCTGGGCCCTGACATAGCTAACAATATTATGAGTCTAAGAGTCGGCGGCAAGCAAACTTAAGGTATTTGAACATACTCTATATTTTCTTCAATAACTCTCCCATACTTAATAATGGGACTCATACGTACATGATAGAGAGACTCACTAAGTTCGGCGGTGGTAACTACAGAGTCACTGAGTTGTGAAAGTGTAAAAGTTTGACCGATTTTAAATCATACTAATAAGGCTGTTATATATATATATATATATATATATATATATATATATATATATATATATATATATATATATATATTATAAACATACTAGTATATTAAATTGCCTGCAGATTGAATAGATGTAAGAGTGTGTGCGCTAGTATTATAAATATATATATATATATATATATATATATATATATATGTGTGTGTGTGTGTGTGTGTATAGGAGCGCCAGAAGTAATGTTCCTTTGTTTGCCGGGATGTTAGAACCGCAGGAGACATTTGCCGTTTTAAATACAGTCTTAGAATATTATTATTAACCACACATATAAATTTCGGCTTTGTTAAAATACCCTAAAATGTTTAAATTGTTTAATTGTCTGCCATTATTACTTTTCAATTTTACGATTTAAAATTTCAAAATATCCAAGTGGCAGCCTTGTTCCAGTAAAATAAAATCGATCAAAATATTACAACTTTTACACTTGACTCTTTTACACTGAAACCGCCGCCGAGCTTAGGAGCTAAGCAAGGGCCTATCTTATGTATCGTAGGTATGGGTGAGTCTACCAAGAAAATATTGGATTAGTAAAAATGCCTTAAATCTACGTGCGTTTAGACTTAATATATTCATAATTAAATGAAACTACGTGATGTAGCATTATTTCCACTTTCTTAAAATTCTCTATTGATTGCCAACGTTTTTTTTAAACACTGAACGAATCTATAAGTGCACTAAACATTTTGCTGTTAAAGTGTTTCTGTACATGATTGACCTTTTCAACTACACATTTGCATGAGGCAATTCCTTTTTGAAGCTCGAACGCAAACAACATAAAATGTTTGAACGTAAATTGGCAGAACTTCGAGTAACATTCGATTGTGTCCGATGTTGACTGCATTCGTTCGAATCATATGGATGAGTGAGTTACGTAACATACTCGTAGTTGAAGTTACAATTCTTTGTTTACAAAAAATACATTAGAGTTTTCTCGAGCTCATTGTATAATAAATATGTACCCTTATGAATTATTGGCTCCAGGGTAACGAATCTACCACTTCTCTTACTAGCAAAGAGTACTCGGCGAATAAAATGAATATTCATACTGATAAATTTAATTTTCAACTTTACTTCTTACGAAAAACTAAACAAGTTTTTAAAAACAAATTAATATGTGTTGACAATATATTACACCATATAAGAATAATCCTTTTTCATATATACCTGAACTAGTGACTTGAAGTCACTTCTGTTTTATATTTACTATGAAATGAATTAAAATATTTCTCCTTTTCTATTAAGTAAGTATTTAAAACCTTTAATTTACTCATATTATCCCACTGATGAACAGCAAATATATTTCTCCTAACTTTAACCACTAAATTTTCAATACAGTAAATAAACAAACGGAATAAAGCCTGGCGGGTATTCACCAAAATAGTATGAAGTGGCGTTTTAAATTGAAATGAAAAATAAATTCGGTTTTGATTAATAAAAATTACTCAATGCCTCATAATTAAAAAAAATAATAGCGCACAGGTCGAAAAAATAATTAATCTGAGAATATTCAAAAATTTACAAATTATCACCTATTTTTTAAAAACATACTTAATATTCCTTTAAATTTACAAAGATTTTAATTACAATGTGTACAATTTTAGTAATTAAACGGTTCTCTTCCCTATACTAAGATATTATATTATACAATTTAATTTATAAGGCCTACTACAAGGAGAATAGAATGAAAGGGAGACGCTGTACAAAGTGTGTACGCGAATCCAGTTTTCGCACTCAACGGACACACTTTAAACACATTCAATATGTCGATCGTGACCTCGCCGCCACTACAATATTAGTACTAAGACGTGCTAGATTTCCCATATTTTATTCATAAAAAACCCTTGTTTTGACTTTTAAAAATGGTAAAATGTACTATGATTATATGCAATAATAATCCAAGAATATTTTATAAAGGTTTCCATGAAGTTACATTCCATAAGTAAGTAATTAATTAAAAATTTTAAAAATCATAACGATTTCTTCTTATGGGCGACGTCGCTTGCTTACGCATTTAGAAGCATCAATAAGTCCTTTAAGCTTCGCTCCTATTGGTCAAGTATGCTAGATGATTGGTTATTTGCTTTTTCGCTCTTTACGAAAGTGCTTTTTTTTATTTGCTTTTTCGAACTTTACGAAGTTTTAGCGAAAGCTTTGCTTGTTAGAATTTACTACATATGGCATATCTCCTTTCTTCTTTGATCTGTGGCCTACCATGCATTAATACAAAACATTAGGTTTTGGTAGCACTTCATTCATCAGCTGCAAAATAGCCGCTCCAAAAGGAGTAATAATATTTTTAATAAATTTTGGAAAGAGTTATATTAAATCTGGACACAGCATCATTATATACTTTGAACATTTATTTAAAAAGACACTTGAAGAAAATAATATATGTTAAAGGTTTGTTTATACATACATATAAAAAGTATTTACATTACAGTGAAGTTATAAGCGACAAAAATTCCTTTTGATTCTTGCCAGAAATAATTCTGCACCGTCACGAATAAATTTTTATTTACAGTGCATAGGAAACGTTTATAAGTTATTTACAAACTACTTATTTAAGCTACCGTCAATATTTACGAATGAATAATAAATACTCTAGTTTATGAAAGTCAGTTATAAATAACTTAATTATCACATTTATATAATATAACCTGAAAATGTTTCCAAAAATAAAAGCTATCATTTAATACAAGGATTTAACGTTATTTCCGGTTGATGCACTATTACGTAACTTTTCATTACATGTTACTAAATACGCATATCAGTTAGTAGCAGAATGTATTTACAAGCGTTTTTTACAAAACGGAATATAGCCATTAAAAAACGGGTATATTGCTAAAAAATACCAAAATTGTAACGAATTGAATACTGCCAAATACCATAATTATAATATGATATAAGAGCACACATCAAATTTACTAAAATCATTTCTATTCGGATTAATAATTCTTTTTCAAAATTAAATTACTATTCGTTTGTGAATTCAGATGCGTCTCACGAGTTAAGGTCGCTCGGGAAATAAATTTATTTTCGTTCTTAGTTTTAAAATACAATGTTTAAAAGAAAATATTCAGTTGTAAAATATACAGAGTACCCCATTCCTGCAAGCATAGCCGTAAGGTGATAAACACAAATAATATTCGGATATATAAACTAGTCGGGTGAAGAAAAATTTCATATGAAAGTAACTAAATTTCATAATGCAAAGTCTACTAACCTTTGGCAATTCATTTATTCCATATCAAAGTAAGTTTCTAAGGAAATAATATATCTGTAAAAAATATAATATAATTTGCAATGAAACACAATCCTAAAATAATTTTATTCCCCATGTTTTATGTTACCTATAATTGACTACTTGTTTCAAGCACCAAAAAATAATATTAACATTGTCTCATACATATGAATACGTAAAATAAGAAACAACCGTTTGAAGAAAAAATCAAAGATTCTATGAAAATTAATAAGGCCGCTAGTTCTCTCCCATTACTTTTGTAGTCATAAAAATTTGATACTTTGATACTCGAAAACCAGAGCAAGGGAATTACGTTCAAAAAGCTTATGTGAGGACGCATCCTTTTTGTATTTTTTGTCTTACTATTGCAAATAGGCTGTTTCTAAAAACATTATACAATTATAAATTGTGTTTGGTACAAAATTTTCCAAACATAATCAATGTATGAATTCACTTCTATTCCGTTTGCCCGAAACAATATTTTAGAGAATAGTATTGTATTTCAATTCTTAAAAATATGATAGTTTATTATGTTTGAATCATATCATAGCACTAAAATTCTCAATCTGTATATTACGTGACGAGAAAATTTCGTACCCCTTTTTAAGCATATCGCTTATACGAGAAGTATGAGATTTGGTTTAGTCAAAGTTTATTTAGAAGAGTGCAGAAAGCTAAAATTTATGTACAATATATATTAAAAATACATTGAGTTATATGTTACACAAACATTAAAAGATTCATTGTTTACGTTAATACTGTCAATGTTAAACACATTATAGTCTATGGTCAAACAGTTGCACAAAGATTGTCGCCAAATTTTAAAATGTCAGATTGACTGAATAAGTTTTGCGCTCAGAATTTTGTATGATATTTAATATTCCTTTTTCAGTAATCCATGAAGTGTATGTCAAGACAAAAAGCGTTTGTTTTCTATTTTATGTAATAAATATCTGTGCTTGTATATTACACGCTTAATGTACACGTTTTGCAAAGGGAAAAATCTGTCACCTCTCTTAATGTACGTCTGTTGCAAAAGAAAATTTTGTAGCAGCAATGTGAATAGAGTTACTCTCTCCTATCTATTAATGTTTTCAACATATTGAGTAGGTAAGAACATTTTATTATTTAAATTGAATCGTGTTTCTTTATGAAAGTCAAGTATTATTTAGATATATTACATAAAAATAAAACAAAATGAAAGCACTTCGCTTCATGGAGTAATAGAAATCCAATTAATTGGGCTCTATACTATTATCTGTATATATATATATATACATATATATATATATATATATATATATATATATATACATATATATATAAACGATATTACGTTACCTGTGTATACATATCATTGGCGTTATTGACAAAATACACAGAAAAAGCTCTTAAATTTTTGCTTATTTTTCTAAATTATTCCTTTCATATCTATGTTGTTATAATGAAATTGAGAAATATCAATCTCGTCATACACAGTTTATAACAGAAGTAAAAATTTGATAGGAATTAAAAAAACGATATGCGTAGAGACTGTTTTCCTAATTAGCTACAATACTTTCTATACTAGAACATGTTTAATAAGTGCGAGTCGATATCAAGGGAGCAGAAAAATAATTAAGTTATATATTATAAAAAACAAATTAATACCAGTTATGTATAGTTACCCTTCAAAATCTTTAAAAAGAAACTTGTTTTATTTTTTAAATTACTTGGAAATTTTATTCCGTACATTTTTAATTGGTGGTGCAGAATTCGTTATAAATACTCGATGGAGTCACTTAAAACTAAAATGACACTATCACTAATTTGATCATAAATAAAGGTTGTTAAATTAAGTTTTGTTATTTCTCAAATAATTACTTATTCCACTTAACCTTTATATCCTTTTATTTTTGATTTCACTGTTTTTTTAATGAATGTAATACACTAACTACTAATGTTGGCCCACGTTACATCTCAATGGTAATTAGTTACATCTCAATGGTTTTTGATAATTAACTACTAAAAACCTTTTTTTGATGCTGTTGTAAGTATTCGTCTAATCCTATTCTAAATGAAAAAATAATTTAATAAATATAAAATATAAAATCCACATTCGGCCGCGTAAATTCTTTTCCACATGCACTTAAACATTGAAGCCGAAAACAAAATTAATACAAGAGGTTCACGGTAATAATGAAAGACTATTAATAATAAGCTGAGTAATAAACTAAAGAGTTAGATGATACTTTACTTAAGATAGTTGTATTAAGTTGCAATTAACGGAGGGATTACAATGAATTTACAGTAAGTCCATCTAGCTGCGAACGCAATAAACTTTAATACTTTGCTAAGAAACTCAGTTAACAGGATCAGGGGCGGATTAATAGATTTATCTTTATAGGTATTGATATTATAAACGTAAATTTTGAGTTTGGTAAGTTTGTAAAGTTAATCTTAGTTTTTGTTTAAAACTTATCCGCAATGATACGTTTAAATTTTATCGTTAAAATGTAGAAATGTTTAAAGAAATTATTTACGTAAATTTTAGATGGGAAATCTCTCAATCATATTCAATACGTCTTAATATACCACATATATTCCCCAAAATATTTGCGACTATTTATCGTAATATGACAACTAAATGGTGACTCAGGCGTATAAATACCCATCATATATTAATTATAAGGTTATCTTACATAGAATTACTTCTGGATCCGGTTGAGAACTAATGTTTTGATTCGTGATAAGCAAATTATAATTATTGAATATATACTTGCATTTTCATATACGTAAAGATCACACTGCTCTGTTTTATGAACACGTTTCAAATTAGTTTTAATATTAGAATTTAGATATTTTTCGTTATAGATTTGATTTCTCTTGGCAATCCACAAAACATATTTCCAAATGTTTATCGTAATATGACAACTGAAGGAATACTCATGCTTATAAATACCTATTCTATATAATAAGTATAAAACAACCTATCTGAAATTGCCGCTCAGAGCTCTATAGGACGGATAATATGACTTATAATATGCATTTGATCAATATTAAATATATATTTTGCTAAAGAAAGAGGTAAAATTATTATATGTCGGCACACGTATGAAATTAGTACTAACATCAGAGTTTAGATATTTCTCGTTTCGTGCTTGATTTCTCTTAGCAATCTAAAGAACATATTTTCAAATCTTTATCGTAATATGACAACTGAATGAACATTTATGCTTGTAAATACCTATCCTACTTAATAAGTTTAAAAACACCTATATAGAGTTACTGCTCAGAGTACTAGCAAACGGATCTCATGACTCATAATTTGCATTTGGTCAATATTAAATATACATTTTCATAAAGAAAGAGGTAATTATATTATACGTCGACACATACATGAAATTAATACTAACATTAGAATGTAGATATTTCTCGTTACGCACTTGATTTCTCTTAGCAATCTACAAAAGATATTTCCAAATGTTTATCATAATATAACAACTAAATTAATACTCACGCTTGTAAATACCTATCCTATAGTATAAATTTAAAACACCTATATAGAGTTGCCGCTCAGAGTTCTAGAAAACGGATATCGTGTCATATAACATGAATGTTTTCAGTATTAAATACATATTTTCAGAAAGAAAGAGGTAAAATTATTATGCGTCGACATATTTATAAAAATGGTAATAATATTATAATTAAGATATTGTTTACTTATGACCTTTTACTCTCCTTCCATCAACTGAATGTATTTTTGCATTAAAATCAGCTGAAAAACGATTTCATGTTATATAATTTCTGATTGGGAAATTAGATTATAGCCGCGAATAATTAGACTAATACAACGCTGTTCTTCAAAGCAATCTCCATTACGATATCTGCAAACGATATGGGGTGATATTTTCATTACTAACCATCTTACATTAATTAAAAGCTTAGAAATTCAAATCATAACATTGCGACTATTTATTATGAAACCGAAAAATCATGTAACCAATACTAACAAAAACCATAGTTCGTTATTATGTAAAGTGAATGCTCTACCGTGTATCTACAAAAAAAAATTAAAAATTAATTGATTTGGGAAAATAAAGAAGGCATAATGTAATATCGTTTAATTTTTTACAGAAATAAAATTATTATATCCGATATATATAGCCATTTTAACATAATTTTGGCTTTGTTCCTAAATATAATGTAACCGGAGCATACGATGACTTATCTCAATGTAACGATAATTATGATAAGGTCTCTCCAGTGTAATCCACGCTCTGTATATTTTAAAGTGAACCTCGTTATTATAAATATGTTTCTGACAGGATGGTGAATCTCTAAATGGTTGAGTAGTTTCAGGTCAATTGTTTCTGAGTTTTGATATTAAATCTCCTTCATTTTCAAATTAGTTAAAAGGCGATGGGTAAAAATGAAGCCTTTCCGATAATGATATTTATATTTCAGAAGCATTACGCTATCTTTAATTCAAGAAACACACGTATCCAGTTAAAGTTGAGTATAAAATGTAATAGCATTAACGTTAAAATAATTTTAGAATTTATGGATTAATGCAAACTGATATCAAGGTTACACATGGGAAAATTACTTAATACAAATCAAGCATCATATAACTTTCAATTTAACTAAAATATTCAAATAAAGTTTCAGCGAAGGTTGTATACATGTAAATTTCAAAAGGTTACCTATGAAAAGGTAAAGGTTCATTGACTTCAAAATGCCTGGAATATTTTAGACGCCACGCTTTCTTTTTCCCTTACTTTAAATGTACTTTATCTCACAGACCTATTTAATATATTTTTTCCCCATAAAGTTTAAAATGTATACTAAAACTAGCTACCGGTTCCTGGTAAATATGAAACATTGATCGCGTTTCATGTAAATAACTTTCTTAAAACAATAAATATGATCAATTGTATAACTGTACTCTCAATGGTTTAATTATTTATTCTCAAATGCATTAGTTAAATAAACGGCGGTATGGCTGTAATTTGTGGCACAAAATACTTAAAACAATTTATATTAATGACTTATGTAAATCTAGGAAATTTGTGCATATTATTGTAGCCCAAAATTGTATAACACATGTTTTGGTGTAGCTGCGATTTAGGTGGATTAACACAAAGATATTTATATGGTTCAATTTGGAAATGAAAAATTTTTTTTACGAAAAGTATATAATAAAGGCATACAAAAAGCGGAAACAGCGAACAATTTTGAGTTCATGGTAACCTTTGGAACAATACGTCAGATTAAATTTTGTTTTGTGTCAAAAGCCTTTACTTTGAGGAATATTCAAGGATCATCACGCTATCATTCATAAAAAAAATATATAACAGTTATCAGGGAAAACTACTCAAGCAATGCCAGACAGGGAGAGACCTATTTATTTTTTATTGATTATCCCTAGTATTCATACTGATATTTCCCTTAATATCAACGATTGTTGTATGGACCGTATGGGCAGAGTAGATCACTGGAGTAACGTGCAACGCGGCCG
Organism: Druceiella hillmani; assembly: GCA_039881145.1. Lineage (NCBI taxonomy): Eukaryota > Metazoa > Arthropoda > Insecta > Lepidoptera > Hepialidae > Druceiella > Druceiella hillmani. The sequence goes on from JAYKKI010000034.1 coordinate 10,382,055, forward strand.
GCTCTACATAACGGACGTAACCCAGCGAATGCTTTTGAATGCAATTTAGTTCTGACTTTGAACTAATTTTGCACAAAATTACGATATTTCTAATATAAATTTAAGACGATTTTGCGCGGGTGAAAAGGAATTAAATTGTGAAATATTTTAGTAGATTTTAAACTCAATTATTCAACAACAAACATAAATTAATTATTCATTAATTTTAACAATAAAATATCACATTTTTTCTAAAAAACTGGGCGAATTTTTGGCCAAAAATTATTTCATGAGTTACAGAAACTCACATGTTGCCCTACAATTTTTTTATTGCCCGTGTCTCCTATGCTAAGCCTACTTCTTATAATTTATATTTTAACAGAAATACTAATTTCTGAGAAGACAAGAACTGCATCAGTTCTAAGCATATGTTGTTGGTTGTAGGGAAAAACCAAACCATTTTTAGGTTTCGCTCCTTGAAAAGCGGAATCCTTTTAAGATCACTCACGTATCTGGCTGTCTGTCCATCACAGCCGTTTGATAATGGTAATAAAACATATTAATATGCACTTATCTCAAAAGCTAAGGTCCACAAATTTTCATTTGGAAATTTAAGGTAGGCAAATTGGTTACTCGTAAGTTTTTTTTAATTCCATGTTTATCGCCATTTGGAAAAACTAGTTAAAAGGATCTCAAAAATATTGTTTTCATAATTTTAGATATTATGTCTACAGAGATAGAATGAAAACTATGCAAAAAACATCTCAAGTCCACTTTATTTATCTAACTACTCGTTTAAAATCATAAGAGAAATGAGCCCACGCATAGCTTGTAGGAAAACTTTAGCGATAATTATGAATATAATTTTTTTTTAAATATACCCTGTGATTTTATGTCTAAGAAAGATATGTATATATATATATATATATATATATATATATATATATATATATATATATGTATGTTATGTATTTACATAAAAATATCAGGTGGGAATTTCTCGAATTCTAAAACACCCAGGACAACTTTTGTAGATTTGTAATATTCTAATAAGGTTCTGTCGACTCTGTTTTATCGATTTGGTTTAGTAAATTCAGAAAAATAAGAGGAGAAAGAAAATTTTGTTCATATTTCGGTACATATTTCTCAGGTGTATGCCACTCAAAATACTGAAAATTTAATTCTTTGAGTTCCTTATATTCAATTCAAGTATCTTAAGTTCAAGTATCTCATTCCCTCCCTTCCTCCCTAAGATTACCACCAAATGAAAGCCACTTCAAATTGCGTTAATAGGTTACAAAATATTGACCACTGCAAATTATATTAATAAGATCTATTTGCATGCCGAGAGAGTGGCAAAATTAAAGTGGCAGTGAGCTGGTCACGTCGTTTGATATTCGGGCTCTACACCAAAAAATTCCGAATAGTTTTTATTGATGACGATGATGACTTTTATGCTAAATTTCAAGTTTCTCTGTCGAACAGTTTCAGATAAGCTATAATTGATTGAGAGACATGAGAATGGTATTAAAAGGGTTTATTTTTCTTTCTGAAGTTACTCCATGAAAAATTATATATTTATATCTAATATATCTTACCATCGATGATCTAAAATCAAGAAAATCATGAGTGTTGAAACTCACGCATTTCAAATGGGTGTAATTGTTCAATTGATTTAACAAATAAAACAAATTTTTGCATACCTCGAAGTAGGCATTTAGTATGAAAAATGATGTATATGCTGGGATATTGCTAAACCACATTTACCATATTTTTACTTCTTTTGCTAAAATAAAGTACTTTTCTTTTGAGACTCATCGACCTATTTCGAAATTACAATGAGGAATTCTTTACATCCAATATGTATACCACTTTCTAAACGTAGTTGACTGAGAATTAATATGAATATATAATGTTTACTTTTAAGAAATATTTTTAAAATTTATTTAAAAGCAGTAGTATGAAACTGTTTCACATATCGTTTTCAATTACAATTATTTCAGCGTCCCTTCCCGAGTTTTATGGGTGATTACCACGTTTTGTCACCTCTTAATCATAAGTTTCAATTTCGCTTTTCCTATTAATTGAAAAAAATATAAGAAATAAATTAAGTATGTAATGTAATTTTTTTGTTTTTGATGAATTTCTTATAAAACCAAAATGTATTTGAAACATTACAAATACTCTTAGAAACTTTTAATTTGTTCGTCATAGCTTATGTTGAGCGATTTTCTCTTATGAGAGTCAAGATTTTCTCTTGAGAGTTAAGTAGATAACTGAATTTTTTAAAGGAAATTTTCAGAGAAAGAAGAGAAGAATAAGGTTATTTAATTTTTAAGCAATGCGAAAACAACAGCTACTGATTTTGGGTTTAGAGCTAGCATAACATTAGTTTCTTTTGTGTCGAAGAAGAAGAAAAATATAATAATTATTTCTCCAATGCACTCCAAACTATCAATGAAAGACTTAGAAAACTGGAAATCATTGAATTTTACAATTCCATGAAAAGTGTAGTCGATACTTTGTATCAAAAATGTGCTAATTACTCTGTAGCTCGCAGAACACGATATTGGCCAAGTGTAGTGTTTAATATCTCGGTCTCTTAATGATCTCTAAATATTGCTTGTGTGAAGGGCTATGTGTTGTGGAAACTTTTCTTTCAATGATTAAAAGAAATATTAAACAAAATAACGACATATAATCAATTAGGATGTAATTAATAAAAGAACATGTCGTCAATCGTAAAGCTGAGCATTCGATGTGCCTAAGAGGTTTATGTGAAAACATTGATCGTTTGTTAGTGGTTTATAATACAACTACAACGTCTGCAACTAACTCCTCCCTGACCCCTAAAGAGGGCGCAGTCACCTATGTGAAAGAAAAAACACGGAAAACTTACTACAAAATGTAAAATTCCTCGAAATTCATTTGCAAAGTGCATAGTAGCATAAAATCACTATGCGATAGTTGTCAAAATTGAACTTTGTTGTCTTAACATGTTCCCAAGCCTTCAGATTAGAGAATTATATTGCGTATTGTTTCTTTATGAAACGCTAATTAGATGAGAATTATGGTTTTCTTAAAGGTTTTTTTATAAGGAATAAAAAAAAATAATTAAAGAATTTTGAAACAGTGGTCTTTTTAGATTTTTAGGGTTAAAAAAAAATTTAAAAAAAATTGTAAAATTTTTGTGATCTGTTCCAGTAAAAACTTGTTTATTACATAAAACAAGCTTGTTATTTATCGTTTATAAACTAATATTGCATAAAATTGCGAAAACTTGCTTGCTAGAATCCAATTTTTATTGGGGGCCGCGCGGTCTCCATAATACCAGTTATGTATGGCAAATTTACGATACCAGTTAAGGGCTAGTATTAATTTTTTTATTATTTGATTACTACTATTTTATAACAAAATTAGTATTATTTTCCAAATGTTATTTTAAAACTAATCACGTCATGCAAAACGTCTGGAACAACAATCCTATGTTTATTTTTATATGAAAAACCCGTAGGTATATTTTTCCAATCCCTCATTTAAGGTTATTTAAGGTCAGCAATTCTGAAATGTGGTTGTGTAAAAATTTAAAACTTTAAAATAATTTATTTTCCTCTTTCACAAATCACTTTTTAAAAATACGTATTAATTTTATGTTTTCCTTTTCTTTTTTTAATATCTTGGGGATAGTTTTCATTAAATTAAACTTCTTAACAGTTTCTAGCAGCTTCTAAACTATTAATAATTATGACAGGGTTGTTATACATCACCACCTGTTCTTTCTAATATATAAGTTCAACTAATAACTGGGTTTTTCATTGTGATTTTATAAACAAGCCTAAATTTTTTTACTGATATATTATTAAATATGATTTAGTAATATCTAGAAAAAAAAAGAATAAGTTTTATATTTATATGTTCCTAATTAAAAACTATTAGGATAAAATTCGCATTAACTACTATATGGGTCTCTCCTCACTATTTCATCGACGAAAATCAAATCTCTCCTTTTGCTACAAATAACTATTTTCAGTTAAGTTGTTATAAGCAGCAAGAAATAGATAGTTTGCTAGCAAAATAATATACGAAATATGTAATAATTATTAGGGGTCGTTTGAAGCATAAACATTCAGCAGACGGTAAAGTAATTTTCCTCAAAGACAGTCTACTACGTCATAAACATCAAAACAGATATTATGTGTAACATTTGCTATCTAGACTAACTCGCAAAATCTAAAAAGGTTTAACAATTTAAAAATATACTTTTTTATTTAGTGTAGTTTTTCTCTAAAGTTTGGGTAAATTTCACGTAATACAGTTTTGTTTATTATCATGATTTCAGAATATATATATATATATATATATATATATATATATATATATATATACATACATATATATATATATATATATATATATATATATATATATATATGTTATATGTATTTTTGTCTTTAACAGGTCGTAAAAGAATAATTTCCGAATAAAAAAAAAATGGATCTATACACATGAATTGGTCCCAAAATTTTAGAATGTGTAAATAAATGAAAATAATTTTTTTACCTACTTCAGTCGCATAATATAAAAGCAAATATTTTTGTGTCATGAAAAATGGTAATAAGAAGGTATAATGGCTAATAACTACTAGTATTTCTATGTTTCATACAGTTTGAATATATATAAAAGACACACCCTCTTTTTTTCCCCTCTTAATTCATGTGTAAAAATAATATGAATATTTTTAAATTGATTATAATATATAGATTGTTGCACTACAGCCCGTCTCGAGAAGTGATATAAGGATTTGTTTGAATTCATATTTATATATAATGGTACTAAGTTTAATTTTTTGAAAAGAATTTAAAAATAACTTTTATAAATCTTTATGCGCCTAATAAAGGATAAAAATAATGAGTTATTGTGAAAAATATAGACGACGCCATAAAAAACTTATATTTTTTTTAAATAGTGTAAAAAGGCAGTATGGTTTGACATATTTAAATAACACTTGGCTTGTACCAATGTAATTGAAATTCAAATATCATCGTAGGGCTGAGAAATAAACCTAATATACAAGAAATTTCTTAGAGTTCTTTATTAAGAAACCTAATTAGGCCAGGAGGTGGTATATGAGAAAATTTATCTATAACGTGTAAATAAAAATGAAAACAATTTTTGAATGAAATTAAGTATAAAAAAATAGAGATACATTGCTTTTATCCGATAATGTAGATATACATTGCTTTTATTCGATAAATAATTTGACCACCATTTTTGTAATCGAAGCAAGTTTTTTTAAGATAAATCCATGTATTTTAATAATTAACCTGGGCTATACACACACTAATGGTCCAGACAAGTAAGCAAACACACAATCTTAAATCAACATTAGATTTTTTTTGATCCGTTAGCTGTCATACTACAGAAAGGAGTCCTTTTTCACATCTTATCTAATATGGTTGACAAGATTACTTACAGGAAATTTCATATTCTCTCTATTCCAATCAATACAGTGAAGAGGAAAGATTTGTACACTTGTTTTTAGGAATTCCCGCAAAAACTCCTAAATGCATTGACACACAAATTCACGAAAAGTTGCGACTGAAATTATCTTACTTTAAATAAATAAATGTTTTAGTCATTTTTAGCGCTTTCTATAAATGCAAATTGCACTCAACAATCAATTTTATTAGTACTGTAAGAGAAATTAAAACTTTTTTTAGCGTGAATAAAAATAGAAATGCACGTGTTAATTACGTACATTACGATGTGTTTTGGGAAGCAAAGACAGAGAACGGAAGGGGGAGGTTGACCGACCAAAATTTTGGTTTTGTTCAAATAAATAGGTTCGGTCGAAACTTTGGCTTAGCCAAAACTTGCATTCGTGTTTTCCCGGATCCAGACAATCTTCAGATTTATTCGTAGGAGTAAATTTCAATTCAGCAGCCGTCAATTAAGCTATCAGATATCTCCTTTTACCCATAACAAAATGGTGATTGTTTATTTTGAATTTGACTTTCGACATAATGTAATAATGTGTCGTAAGTACATTTTTGCTATCGAAGGAATAAATAATCTGAGTTAGTGATCTGATTTACTCAAACTAATAGTTGAACGTTCGAACTACCCAAATTTGGTCCTTTTAAAAAATAATGAAAAACTATTTATGTACTTATGGCCTGTATGAAGTCCTAATTATAATTCCAGATATCTACAATCGATTTATTTACCTTATATTTTTTATATTTCGAGCAACTACTTGTATAGGGGTGAAATACTGTGCGATCACTCAATTTCAGTGATCCTAGGTCTTCCACAAACATCGACACAAGTCTGAAAATTTTTTTGGTACATCAGTAATGACGCAAACCTGTGAGAAAGTCAAAGCCAAAATAATATTTTTAATTGCACAATGCGAGTGCTCCACGTAATATAACCGATATAGAGATGAACGTTTGTAAGAATATCTATAGGAGCTCAGACCTCAGCTTTACAGGTGACATTATCACAACGCAAATACCCCTAAAAGTAATATTCGGCGAAAGTTAAGCAATTTTAAAGATTGAATGCCAGAGTTACTATCTGAAGCAGGTATTAAGTGAGTAGGTATAGATTTTAATTGCTTTAATGTTAATGACTCATTGCTTTATTGTTAATGACATTTTAAGTCAAATTATTGTTTGTTTAAAATGTACGTGAACCAAATTTTCATGCAAAATTATTTTTATTATTGCGGAGACTGTTAGTTAAGTAAATTTTAATCCTTAAATATAAAGACGCCAAATCGTAGATCCTAATAAATTAAATAATTATACTGTAATATTCAGATATTACTTTTTGACAATTTCTTAGTTTATTTGACGGTTAGCTAATTATTTTATGCCAAAAAATATTACTGGAAAAAAGTTGATTTTTTATAGCATTAAGATTCCTGTTTTAATATCCTGAGATTATTACAAATATCATTGATTTTATCCCGATTGAACTGATTCTAGGATGGATACGTCTAGGAAGAATATCGTTCATTTCAAGGTGTTCAATATAAATTGGAGCACAGCTAAAAGAATTTCGGTTTCGGTCAAAATTTTAACAGAAATTGAAATTCGGTTTTGTTTTCATTTTCGCCTGCATATCTATTTTTTATAGGTCACTATTTTTTGTTTATATGAACTGGGTCCATAATGAATTCAAGAAAATCTTCATCAAATAACTAAACTGTTCCCGTACGGAATCTTTATACTACAAACGCCCAATAATAATCCTCCTATGTTATGAATCCCTATTGTTAGCTTTAATAAGAGCGTCAAGATTGGCCTGTTAAAATGAATTGAAACGTTAAGTCCTAACTTATAACAGCTGGAAAAAACTGCTTTCTAACACAAAACTATAATATTTCCAGTATTTAATGTTAAGTTCTGGTAACTGTTAAATCCGCGTAAGTAATCTCCTTCATCATAACAACATTTGTGATGTCGATCACTTGGATCTAACAATTCGTAAAGCTAACCAATATATTAGACTTCTTGATCATTCTAAGGTTTTTATTTTTGCTTATTTTTATTCTGTTAGAAAATGTTAATATTTTTATAATCTCAAATGCACGCCCTAATGTGAGATGTCATATTTTAGTCTCAAATATATTGATGAATAATTTCTATATTTACTCAAAATTCTATTCAGTATTTTAAATAATTCATACTTCTTCCTTAGTAGCAGATTTAATTACCCCAGTTTATGATCTTGAGTTATTCCATAAAAACTTCTCTGTTTCTATATACCCAAATCTCTACGAAAATAGTATTTTGCTCGTAAGATTTAAAGTTAAATAAACTAAAAAAATTATGTTCGGTTTAAGTTTTTTGACATTTCTTCTCATAATCTTTCATATTTCTCTTGATTTTTTATTCAATTTTTTCTTCTTCTTTTAACCTAACCGTGTAACTTTTTAAAATGTTACTAAGAGTTTATTTTTGTAATCTCTAAGATATTTTATATTTATTTCAATAATTTTTTTTTAATTTTCCCTAATTTCTCTTATAAATTACTTCATTATTTTCTTATCATATTTAATATGGAACAATCGATATTTTTCATTTGGGTATGAAAAATATCGATTGTTCCATTAGAATCCAATTCATGAAGAAAACGTGTGAAAGTCTTTCCATTTGAGGGATATTACAAATTTTTGTTAATAAATAATCACAATTCTTTATTATAAACGTGACAGTATTTTAAAATATAGCTCTACATAAACTAATTTGAATTTAATGCAAAGCTGGTCAATTTTAAGCGAATAACAATTAGCACAAGGGTTTTTGCTATAGTTTGTCTACTTATTGCAATTTGCAAAACTTCTTTGGGACAATTTCATGGTCTATTTCATTTAATATTTAAGTTATTAGGGTTTCTGTTTTTGACATAATAGGTTAATATTTTTTTCAAGCTTAAATACCTATGCACATAAAAGAATATAGGCTAAATTAATTTAATTCTTCACCTAAATATTTCCTAATAACCATGGAGCGTATTATAATACATGCAATCATAATTCGGTATTAAATATAATCACATTTCTGTAATCTGCTCATCACAATATCAAGATTATTTCTAATAATTTTAACTAAGTGTGAAAATAATTTAAAAAAACGTAAGATAAGCGATAGATTTCAAAAGACACTTCTTTGTATGTTAAGGGAAGATAAATGTTTCCTAAAATAAAAATAAAAAAAATTGTGCTTGTGTTTCCGTACGTGTGTTAGCAGTTATACTTCTTTGTCATAATACAACAATAACTTTGTGTATCACGTAAATAATTAAGGAAAATAAAATAAAACAAAGATTGGAGCGTGGTTATAAGTACGTTTGGTTAAACTTAAATTCAATCGAATAATTGAATTTTAAAAATGATTTTTAATTTATAATACGAATAAATACCTAGAGAAACTTAATATTATTTAGAACAGATTAAAATTTATTTTAAATAGCGTGTAAGCATCATTTAAATCATAAATAGTAACAGAAAATAAATGTTTTTAATCATATGGACCACTATTAAACTTCAATTACTAAAAATATTATTTAAATGCATTGTTATAACTTTGATGTGTATGAATATGAGACAAACGTTGTGTGTTTAAAAATACCTCAATAACTATCATGAATATCGTATCACTCACTACACACATATAAACATATGTTTAGGAAGCAACATCATTCTGTTGGTTTGTGTTGTATCACACTTTCAAAACGTGCCTAAAGAAGAATAACTTTGCTAAATTAGGACAAGTTTTACTACTTACGAACATTTTTAGAAAGAAAGTCAGTCTCTGTTTAGACTTAAGATAATTTTCGGAATAAAATAAAAGTAATATTACGACTTCATCCCTCCTTCACAACAGCTCGTCGTTAAAATAGGATTAACGTACTTAAATTTACCGCAAGTCATTAGTTTAATCTGTTTGCAAATCGTAAATCGAGCACTTTCACCTTCTTTTCCTCTTCAGCTTTTATTACGGTCCTTTATAACTACTTTATTTGCATTGCCCTGTAATCACTTTTTTACTTGGCCGTTTATTATGTCGTTTTCCTCTTGTGCCCAATTAATTTTAATTTTACTACAGCTTTGTATTTTAACTGAGTAAAACCGCATAATATATCCTAGGTTGTTTAGCTACAAATTATAATTTAAATTATTGCCAAAGAATCTTGTACTTAGTTTTAGTATTTATATTATATACATGAAGTAAAAAAAATTTAAAAATATTTATTGCAAATTTATTATAGACATCAAAGACATAGTTTTTAACAGGAAAACATGGACCACGTCAACACCATTCAGGTGTCTATCCATCTGTTTCTTTGCCACTGACTTTTTTACCGGAAACTAATTGACATGATAACTTTAGAATTGGAATACTTACTAACATATTTTTCAATAGTCAATAATAAAAAATACAAATCAATTTTTAGAAATTGAAGAAAAAGCAAATGAAGTAACCGATTTTTTTAAATATTTTGCATGTATTATGTTATATTGAAGATGAATTGAAGGAGAAAATTATACGAATTCCAAAACAATTATTTTGTTTTAACCTTATATAAGATAGTGCTAAAAATAATACAAATAATGTCCACAAAAAATTCGATATCTCCAAAAGTATTATGGTTAAAACTACAAAATATAGTTTTACTTTGGGTTTATCTGCCGGAAAACTACATCAAATTATACGTGTTATAATATCTTCGGGTGAATATATAGAGATGTTTGTACGCCTGTCTAGATATACAAGCCAATTTATTTATATGGTAAAAAATAATACGAACGTTTGCAAAAAAGTACAACATCCTTGATGTTTATAAATTCTTTAATATATATGGAAACCTCGTAGTAAAATTCTGCTAAAAAATATTTTATTTCCTGTTTTAAGACTAAGAAAGAAAATTTTGTGCATTAGTTTTATCATTCTATAGTGAAACAATTAACCCTTATGTATATAACTGTAACATTTAATAGAGTATCTAGATTCATATTATAAGCACGTCCATTTAAACCTTTATTAACATATTACGACTTATATCTCCATCTAACTTCATAGATAGTCAGGTTTTTGATACGATATGCTTTAAAAAGTTTTCAAAAATATTATTTTCACTTATCTGTACACGATTGATAGTAGACAGCTCTTAAGGGAATATTCATAGAATTACAATAAATATATGGAAAATTTAATTATTGGAGATGTATTAGGATTGAAGATACCTATAACTATACATATTTGAAGGCTTATTATTTCTAAATTTTATTACCTAACTAATATGGTACGAAACTAAAGTCTCTTGTTATTTATTTCTGGCATTTACCAAACAAATTGACGTATTTAAGTTACAATTCTCATATTTTCTTCAATTCCTCCGCCACTTTTTTTCTATAAGCATTGTATGTGGTAAGGCGTGCGCGGTAATCTGCGGGCAAAGTCATATGACAATGTATTCATGAAGTTGATATTGTTCCTCTGTGAAAACAACGTCTTTCATTATTATAGAAATTACTGCTACACTTCAATATAATACATCACACATTTTATTAAATAATTTAATTATAGGATTTTGACATACTCCAATTTTAGATAATTCCAGTTTTCTATATGTATCAAATTTTGTTTGTAGATCTATCATATAAATTTATCAATTCTCAACATTTTATTTGATGTAAATAAGTAATAACTTAATTTTTAATCCTATGAGATCTCTCAGAAACGATTAAAATAATGCAAACTCTTTGAGTGTTCAAAGCAATGCCACTTTGGCGGATCCCTTTGGGCCATACCTCTCTGTTCATTTGTCGCTGCCTAATAGTTACTTCTGTTTTAGACTTATGTGCACAACATTTTTCATACATATCCGTTATATAAGGTGAAAATTTTTATTTATAAATATAATTTTCAATACAACAAAAATATATAAGTGGGTGTCATTCGAGGGCACGAGGAATGAGTTTAAATTTTGTTATAACGTATTATTTTAAGCCCGCTTGCAAGATATTAAACTTCAAAATCATATCCATTTACTTTACAATTTTCATCTGAAATTTTAACCCGTGGATGTGAAAAAAATTTATAAAATATGATAATCACATTTCTTAATTAATTTCAATTCAAATTATTGTAACATAATTGCATCAATGATTTTCTAGGTACAGTCATGGAACCTTCCTTTATATATGCTGCCACTCTAATTTTATCACTTTTTATTTATATATTTTGAATTGAAGGTAAAGAATAATTTATAGTAATAAAGTATTGATTAAGAAACTCCTAAGTAAACATTGATTTCTTGTTCACTTTAACTCCTTAGAAAGAAAAAAAATCGATCAAGTAGGTGTTCGACAATAGGTTCTCAGGTATATGTAAAATCTAATACGGTAACACAGTATGCTTTATAGTCGTCAGCTGATTACTCAAGTTGCCAATGGTCTCATATTTTAAAATTATATACAATTAATATATATTTAGTTCAACTTTCTTTACTTCGAACATATAAGAAGAATTATTTTCAAATAATTAATTCTAAATTTACGTATTTTTAATGGGTAATATAAAAAGGGCAAGGTCGATATAATAAAAATCAATATTGAGATTTTATTTTCCTTTTAGGTTCAAGTCGATTTTATTTATAATAATTGCCGTGACCTGTCTCATCAGATGTGTGCAATAGTGTGATCGTTACCTGATTCCTGTGGAAGAGGTGATCAAATTTATCAAAACAGTTGTTCAAAAAACCTAAAGTGTTAATGCAATTTAATCTATCAATTTGCAAATTCTTCTGACAAAAAAAAATGCCAAGAATTTAGCAATAGGAATTTAGCTATTAATCAAATTTATAAAAACAAAAACATTAAACATTTCACTGAGATGCAAGTTCGTAGGTGGTAGTTGGGATGAAGCCAAGTACATATAAATCACTAACTTGCCTGTTAACTGTTCATTACTGCGAGTATATTATTGTAATTAATTATTTGTAAAAATGTTATTAAGTTAAAGTTAAGTAATGTGTAATGGAGGAAATAGTATCTCGGCCCTCATAATTATTTTTATTATTCAGTGGCCTTAATCATGCGATGTAAAACTGTATGGCCTTAACTACAAAATATAACAAGATTTTTCCGGAATATCTTGTGGATAAACTGCCTATTACTTCCTGTGCTAGCTTAAAGTTATAATTCGAGGTAATTATTTATTTTAATAATCACATAATATTTGTAAGATGCTGATGACAGATAATTATGATACAAAATATTTTCTCGGTTCAAAGGATTTGAAATTTATAAAATATCCTAATTGCCCCTTAATTTACTCTTCAATAGACCAAGAAAATTAAGATTTATTAGATAAAACATTTTAGAAAATATTTAACTTACTTACTGCCCCGGAGATATACGTATATATTTAATAAATGACAGTTCGTCATTTTCATTTTAAGATATTTTGTTGAATATTATTAAAAAGTATTAATGTTCTTTTCAATTATGTGTTTTATTAGATAGGTTACAAAACATATCAATCATTTATTTTGATACCATTTTCATGCCCTAGAATTATTATGAAAAATAAACTGTGTTGAAATGTGAAACTTTTAACTAAGTAAGATGACAGTCTCCAGAAATATTCACATTATCAATACTTGAGGGATAATGATGTCAGTAATCTGCATTACTAACGCATAATGGTTCAACGACGTCGCCATTACGTTTTTATTTGAAATCCGACAAAGTATATCTAAATTAACTTTTCGATTATAGAAAATTCTGCAATTGGTTACTATCTTTTGCTAGCTTTTATTCTCCATGAAATTATGGCACAAATGCACATTTTTGCACCCCAATGAATAATAAACAAAGGTATACACCAACGTGCAGAGAAAAATATATTATACGCGGATCAAAATCATGGCATGGCACGTACGTCATTATTATGATCCGCGTATAATATATGACGTGTGTGCCACGCCTACTTACCTACTTTATTTGTATTATATGCTATGTGGATTGAAATAACGATCAATCAACTTGCAGCCCAAATTGTTGGATCTTAGTGTTTGAAATTGCCTGACGTTTCATTAAATGGCGAAGCACTATACTAATGCACCATTCATGGCAGGGCAGTACTTTATAACCTCATAGAATAGGGTATAATTTAGATTTTACGTACTTGTAGGGTTATTGTGATAAATGGAAATAATAATTAGATTAAAATTTAAAGTATTATTAGTAATAATAATTTTTAACATTTAATCGTTTAGAATTTATCAAACGATACTTCAATTAAAGGTTTCCTGATGACATTCCTTGATTTAATAATTCAAGTAGCGCTGTAAAATTATTTGCTAAACGGTTAAAGAGTTGGTTGTATTCGCAAACCACCTCGAGTCTTATTAACTCCCGCTGTAAACTCTATTTCACGCTCATTATATCTTATTTTTTACACATCCACAGCCAAGTTAATTTTTTTTCTAATTGAAAATTTCAAAAATTTCTAAACCAAAGTTACATTTGAAATACGTCATATCAAATGATTGTTATTGAAATCAACCCTTTTTTATAAACTACTACAAGGTCGAAAAGCTGTATCCACTAAAGAAAAACCTGTAAGAAATTTGGGGTTTGCTATTTTTAGAAAGACTGGAAAATAATAAAAATAATTTGGATTTAGGTGATGTGATATGGCAAAGTTTGAAAGCTGAGCAATTACTCCCAAAGTTTCTTCTTAATAGGTATCCTTTAGCCCACAGTTTTTGTTTAATAATTTTTTTAACTTTAGTAGAGGGATCCCCCTCTACAAAAGTTAAAAAAATTATGATTATGATGAAAATTATATTAGTGGAAATGATTTGGGATTTTATTATAAAGGCATATAAAGAGATCCATAAATCTATTTGAAACCGACTTACGTGACAAATAAATTTATTTTTTTCCTTCTTATGTTATGTAACTATATCGGTATTCTTTGCAAATAAGTGAATATTCGTGTTTACGAATATTGAGTTTACAAATATTAGAGATTCAAGTGTGAGTATAGTAATTTTTTATTTAATCTCTGAGTGATACTCTTGAGCCCATTATAAATTGCGCGGACAGGTCACTTCTGTAGGATAAATATTCTATGTACGTCGACGGCATTTCCTCAGAGCAAAATATCGTAAATCATTAAACTATGAAAATAACAAAAGTAAACTAATTTAGCGGTAACTAAGCCTCTTTGCACGAGTACGTTTGTTTCTAAATATTTCACGTTAGGTGTACTTTATAAATTTTGTTCTTTTTTCATGTTAAGAAGATTATTAATAGTAAAACAATTAACTGACTTTGGAATAGCATTATTCATGTCATCATAATTGGACTGATATCTTCCATTTTAAATAAAAGAGATGTAAAATAAATTGTTATGGCTATGTGGGAATTTCAATGAGTCGGTTGTGGGTTATGTAAGTCATACTTACCATTTTCATTATCATCCTTTGGAATTTCCTGCAGTTGTTGTTGTGAAGTTGATGTCTTGGTGGACAATGAAGATGTAGATTGCGGGTTGACCCTATAAATATAAAGGAAATTAAACCAACTATAATTAGAATCAAATATCATGTTGTGTATGTATTCTGGAAATATTTCTGTAATATCTCCATAATGTATTAAATCTTTACATTATATTAACTTTTCTTCACTCTAGTTATTTTCGAAAAGTACATTAATTGTTTGTACTGAGAATACACAGTTTGACCATCAACTGCAGAAATTCTAATAGTAGATAATACTCTTTCTTTAAAATGTGTTAAGAGAGCTTGCATTTCGGACCTCAACCAGTACTATTGGTATGGTATCTTATTTGCGTAGCCTTCCCTTTAGTGGTTCTTTTGAAATCTGCCCAAACCTAAATTAATGAAGTTATGAGAAACAGAGTATGAATAAATATTTATAACAGAAGACTTGTTTATTCACTTTTTCCACTTGTCTAAAGATTTTACTTAAACATCACCAACTGAATTTAATATTTCCATCAACTCTTCCCACAATCGGTCGGTTTTTATGTGCCCTTGAGGACCTTGTCTTGCAAGATCGCCGTGTCTATAACATAAACCAACCAAAGAGACGCCTTTGTTACCATTATTGTCTAAATGGAGCGGTATTACATAAAAAACCTTTTATTTCAATAAAAATTTTATTTCTAGGTAACATACCTTTCTATAAACACAATAATTGATTCGTGCTTGTCTTGTGCCTTGATGCCATTGCAAAAAAAAACTACGAAATAAGTTGAATTTATAAAAAAAAGATATGATGCATTTAGATAATTTTTCATAAGAATTAATAACTTTGAAGAATTTGAAAGTCATATATAATAACAACCACTGCGCGCTTTATATAAATTTTCTTATTTACACTGAATAAAATAAACTTTAAATGGGCAAACCACTTGAAGCACTTCCATTCAATTATTGCTATATGAATCAGACTATTGACGTACCTATACAAACAAACATTAGATGTTAGCCAATGAAACCATAGTCAATAATTAAATTTTTATCGACACGACGCATAGATTAAGCATTCACTATGTTCATGAAACTTTTTTCTTCAATCTATTTTCGTTAAGGCTAAAGCGTTAACGAATGTAGAAAGAGAATCGATAAGTTTTCAATATAGTTTCTCTAGGGCTGCTGAACTGGCTACTTTTGCTCAAAACAATGAGGAAAATAAAACAAAAATATGGAAGTACATAAATACTTTGATGGCGATAGGGAAGTATCTTCGGTTTCCGGTTCAAGAACCATTTAACATTCCATTATGTTTCACTTTGCGGACATTTTAATCAGGATAATTTTGATAATGATTAGTTCACTCAAAACTATGCTACTCTCCATTATCAAACACTGTTAACACAAATCGTTTTTTAAAATCGTTGTATAACCTGGTCTTAATAATTATATATTCTGGGCAGATTACGCACGGACTACCCGAATAATACGGAGTGCTACCAACTCTGTATGATATTTCTTCACTCCTGAACCTGAATGATTTTGGATCTTCAAAATAATTTGCAAAATCGAAAGTAATAAATAATTTATGACTTTAAAGCTGGTTTAAATCGAACATTATTGACATGCAGCATTGAAAGTGGCAGCAATTTTATTGTATTTAAATTTAGGATAAAATTAATGAGATTTAAATTGCTTAGTGAATTTTATTTGGTTTTGTCTTGCTGGGTCCTCCATACTATCAGTTTGTGCCATATGTGGATACGCCGGTGAAGATACTAAGAAATTTTAATTCTTTGGAACAAATACTTTAATAGGATCTGCCCAAGAAAAAACAATGTTTATGCCATGTATTTCATTGATTCTTGCTGACTTCTGTCTACAATTTTCTCTCAAAAACCAATTTTTTGATGATGATGTAAATTAGTTACAGGATCAATAACTTGGTACAGAACTCTTTCTCTCGCAGTCAGTTTTACGTGGCGTGTTTGCGTATGAGCTCTTCCTACAAGCTTGTTTGTTATATTGGTACCATCTGTAAAATGGTAAAGAACACGGTTTATAAAGTAAATGTTTAAGATGCCTAACTTACTTTTCATATCAATTTACACAAAGCGATGTTTACCTAATGGTATTTTTCACAATCGCAACTACCAAAACATGCAGTCTAATTTAAATTTACGCCATGTTTATCTACAACGGTTGCCGTCGTGTCATTGTCAATATATTATATTTACCCATTCCTAATATATTGTATTACTCATAGAAGCGTTGCACCATGAATTAACAAATTTAAAAATTAGGTAAATAAATATATTATAATATTAAGATGAACAAATTTGTTGTGGTCATATTTTACAATTTGAGCAAATTGGCTAAGTCGATTTTGTTATATCAATCCTCTTGAATTAATATTAATTATAAAAATAAATTTGAAAACAGGTTTATTATCTGTTTGTTTGTTCAACTTTCACGAATCAACAATTAAACTGATCTCCATGACATTTAGCTTGCAAGCTTTGCAGAAATTTAGCATATATTATGGAAATATATATAAAGCGCAGCTTTTTTAATTAAAATTAATTAAACATCAACGAAACCGTAGGATGGTTGGTTAGTAGTTAAATGGGATCGTAATAATTTTTTTTAATACAATAAAGGCTACGACTATCGAATGCTTTAGGGTTACAGTCATTGAAGTAAACACAGTAAAAAAATGACCTAATTACTATAAATTTGAGAATTTTTCGTTGCTATATTTAATGAAAATTAACATTCTCAATTTAAAACGTTTAACGATACTTCCTGTTTTAAATTTATCGGCTCTTCGGTAGGAAAGAATGTTGAATCATTTTGAAACCAAGTTTTTAATTTTGAGCAAAGGCACACATAATATATATAAATATATAACATACAACTATTAACATATTTTGAAATATAAAATACACGGTACTGAATTGGAAAAAAGTGAAAAGCGTAAAAAATTTCTTAAGATATATCATTACTAGATGTGTTTTAATTTTTACTCTCAAAACAACGTATTTAATAATAACCTAAAACTTTTGAAAATTGCGAAATATGGAAAAACGTGCAAATATGAAAAATAGAGCAGCAAATTTGTTAGTTTAATGAACAAACCAATGCTTTTCAGTTACAAATAAATTGATCAAGTAAGAACATAGTTAATGGCATCTATTACTGTTATTTTTTTTTTAATTTAAATAAACAATCACATCTTGGACCTGGATTGAATGTTTGAAAACCAGCAGTTTGTTTTATAAATACATTGAGAGTATAGAGCAGACTCAAAATTTATTTATGTATAATTTTATCCACGTCAGCCCCTACATCATGCTTTAACCAAGCTATTAGTAAACCGAGAAATGTGGCCAACGGTACGTAATGATTATTACAACGAGATAAGTTGAATTTATGTCGATAGACTCATTACAGCTTCGTGACGTACCTAAATATATTAATAAATTCAATTTATGAAATTAAATTAATGATATATTTCGTATTACAGTTTGAGAATTAATTTCAAAATTAACTATGGGGTGTGAAATACCGTGGTGTGTGCTATCAATATATATATATATATATATATATATATATATATATATATATATATATATATATATATATATACATTGAGTATGGGTGCGTATTCGATACCTTGATATATTTAAGTCAGTAATTGGGTATGGTCAGTTTGTCAAAAACTGACTATAAATGATTAGAATTATTTTATGTATACCGCGATCCAAGTCCCCTTAAGCAAACAAAATTTTTGATTCTTATTGTTGTTTTTAATTTGCTTTTATGACATTTTGTTTATTTTAACAATTTAATTTTTTTAATTAGAGGCTTTTAAATGCATAAAAACAAATAAAACAGGAATTTAAGAAATTTGATTTTGATACATACATACGTATTTAAACGAACAGATAACTTTACTAATCACCTTCCAACACAAGCGCTTAGACGTGAATAGCTGAAATTTGAAGAGTACACAAACTTTTGTTAGGTAACCCCCCACCCCAAAATAATTTTTGGAAATCACATCTAAAGGAAGGTAAAAGGATGTATAAAATTTTAGTATCGTCAAAAGTGAATAGGCCAGATAAATAAAAAGTATATTAGCGTTTTTAATCAACAACAATAAAAAAAAACGTGTTCGAGATTTTTTTCCGTAGACTTTTTAGTCATATCTGTTTTTCCAGTAAAGATTATTATTCTTAATTTTTGCTTTTAAGACGAAAAAATGTTTGGGGATCATATCTTAATATATCGTAACGATGATTTTTTTCATTTATAAGTTTTTTTTAAAGACCTAAATAAATGTTTTACAGAATTTGTGGAATTTTTTGTTTAATGTAAAATGAAGATGCTAGAATATTGAAATTAGATGTTACATTTTGAGAGGCAATATGATTGTAAAATAAATAACTGATCTAGCATTTACTCAAATGTGTATTTCATAAAACCAACAGCGATGTGCAAAAACATGAATAATTATGAACATCAATAACGATGGAACAATAACAGGATGTTTGGTATTTATAAAAATCTGTGTAAGTTTGAGGACAAAAAAGAGTCTCGTAGTATTACAAATATTTAAGTAAAGATTTATTTTGTGTAATTTCAATGGATTCTAACGCAAATAACATGTGTAAACTAGCTTTGTGTCAAATAGTACGTTACATAATGCGCGACAGGGGTTTTAAAATGTGTAATATGTAATAAAATTACTAATTGAAGCGTCAATAGATGCAGAGAGCAGCATTTAACCACTGTATTAAAGAAATTTAATTAAGTTCATTAATACATTTAAGGAAAAAATTGTTTTATTTTTATTATATCTATTTTATGTTCGCTGCCGTCTAAGGTAAAAAAAACTCGCTTTTCTTCTGATATGTCCTTGCATAGTGTAATTTACGATTTTTCGAATACAATTAGAATTTTATTCGTGAATACTTTCTTACTTGTGACACATAACTACTTCGTTGTTGTGTTTAGTTGTTGGTCATTTCTTTAAGTTGAAATAATATCAATTAAACAAATAAAATGAAGTTATAAAATATAATTATGTTTAAATATTTTCTAATTTAACATTAAATTTTCTAGAAATATTTTCATCAGTTAATTTTTATACAGTTTTCTTTTAATTCCTTCATCATTTGCGGAACAGAAAGGTGAAATGAAGTCTATACGGCGTTAAAGTTCATATTTATATTATGCATATACTAGAAGACAGAGTTGGTCTCTTCCATGAACTCTCCCATGTAATGTATTGTAATCAAGTTATTAAAGTAACTAGGAGAAAAGATAGTCAATAATGTGTTATGAAAGCAATGACATGTCCTGAGCGATAATTACCGTGATAGCTGAGCAAATTTAATATTTTAATTATATTCGCTATGTAAACCTCATTTGAAATTTCTCTGGTGGTATTTTAATGCCTAGTCACTGCCTAAATATATAGTTACGTCTACAAAAATTTCCATGTAATCTAACTTAGTCTCAGATAGCCTGCAAGCATTAGTTTCTTATCTGTTCCCTCGTAATACGTGAAAAAAATTGTGCTAGACATATATAAAAAAGTGAAATCAATTTATTAAGTTCTAAACAAAAAAATGTACGAATTTTTCTGTTGCATTCCTTTTTTTTACTGATATACTTATACCTATATTCTCTCTCTCTCTCTCTCATGCACTCTTTCTCTCGAGCATTACACAATTTCAACCTGGCAGAATTACACAGATGCCAAAGAAGCCTAACTTAACAAAATATCGATTATTATATTAGTCATAGAGATAAATTAAACGAAGACAACTTTGTAGAGTATAGTGATTAATTGCAGGTGACCATTTTCCGGCTTCATAGATATATACTGAATACCATCTATAACCAAATGAGTCATCGGGATAAATCAAATAAGCCCAAATTCTAAAGTTACATTGTCTTTTTGAATTTTCTGTTCCCATTTCCCGACAATATCATCAAAACTTAAATAACATCTGTGACCAGAGTACTCCTCTAGATAAACCAAACAAGCTAAAACTAAACAGTTTCATTGGGCCATTGCGAAGTTTTAGTGGTTTAGTGGTCACCCATCGGCCACATTGTCTAATTCTAGATACCATTTAGGATCAGAGTACACATCACGTCTCATCAGTCAAACTCAAACTAAAGGCGGATGTATTGTAAAGTTCTACCTACCACTTTCTAACTTTAGTATTAAAGTTTTAATAGAACCTAGAATCAAAGTACGTATCCAGTCAAACAAAACAAGCCCAAAATCGAGTGGGTTGTATTGTTATTGTGGACTTCTAGTCAACAAAATTTGTAAACTTTACCCATATCAACCCACGCATGAAAAGTGCATAAGCATATACATATATTACCCCTTTCTAAATGTGAAAATATTATCAATAGATCATTAAAAAGTTTATCTTCAAAATTAAAAAAAAAATATTTTTTTAAAATATAATAAAATGGAAGCTTATTATAAGCAGGATAAACGTGAGATGCATAAGATTGATATTTCTAAAAATGGAAATATAATATATCATGTT
Organism: Druceiella hillmani; assembly: GCA_039881145.1. Lineage (NCBI taxonomy): Eukaryota > Metazoa > Arthropoda > Insecta > Lepidoptera > Hepialidae > Druceiella > Druceiella hillmani. Next base: position 10,403,636 of record JAYKKI010000034.1, read on the forward strand.
ATACAACGTTTTAGGTAAAGGTTAAAATGTCGATCGATTATGGCAAATAAATTTACATCAAAACTTTGTCCTACTACGATTGATAGTTATAAATACTGCAATAGTTTAAATTGCGAAAATGAATTGCACGTTACATGCCGTAAGAAAATTTAAATGTATTTTTATCTCTTTCAATCATTGACTAAGCCGTAAGCCTTAGTTTAATTTCAAGCCTTTATCTTTAGTACATATATTCCATGGAATGTACAAGGAGAAATAAAAGATGTTTTCAAATTATTTGGTTTTGAAACCAAACAATTTCATAAGAATTTTAGGAGCAAATATACTACTTAGTCTAGCATTTGCCTGTATCTCAATAAGAAGCTCAATTTTTTAAAATTACCTTTTGATTAAGGTACAAAAGAGACAATGTTGAGGTCAAACAATTTCCCTAAGCTAAAACAAAGTTTGTACTAAACAACTGCACAAAATTTGCACAATGACAATCAGTATCTTAATAACCTCAATAGCTTCCGTCATAATGATACCGCAAAGCGGCGAAAATATGAATTTATTTCTATGTAGGCAAACATCCAATCAAAAAAACAATCGAAGTTCATATGGGATAATATAATAAACCAGTAAGAAATAGCGTAGCAGTTTTATTGGCTGCATAACAGCTCGAGACGTAATTACGCACCTTTACACATTGTGACGTCATATTAGGTTACAACGGTTATATGGTACATAGCAGTACCCAATAATACTTGTTTTGGTGAGAGTGTTTACTATTTCTATTACCGTAAGTTGTCACAAATTTAAGATAATATTCTGTCTCCCTAATAATAAGATGAAAAAAAAATGGCCTGGGCACTAAATTAGTTCTTGAGAAATATGATAAACATTTAGTAAAATTACTCCGAAATACAAATATGTTAGGAAAAAATCATATAGGAAAGGATAATAAGCATTCTTGCTAAGGTCTCCTAAACCTTGTAGAGATACATCTTACATCTATATGTATCACTATAAAATTAATCTATAAAGTACAGATTTATTAAAAAAGACACAAATCCTTTTTACACTATTTTTTTATTGAATATATTTGGCATTAATTTTGTAGAAATTCATTATTGACAATTAAATGAAATTACGTGATGTAGTATTATTTCTACTTTCTTTAAGTTCATTACCACGACCTAGGTTTCGCTGTATTACAACTTTTTCGGGTGGGCTATTAGCAAAGATTTTTGCTTGAATATCTTTGCTAATAGCCCACCTGAAGATGTTGTAATACAACGAAACCTAGGTCGTGGTAAAGAACTTAAAGAAAGTAGAAATAATACTACATCACGTAGTTTCATTTAATTTTTACTATTTTTTTTCTCAAGAAATTAAAATTAAAGAGTTTCATATTGAATACCCATATCAATCCTCGCTAATATTATAAATGTGCATTGTAAAGGAGTGGTACATTAGTTTCCTTCAATTCCTAATTGTTTTGTTTTGAAATGTTTTTGTTTTCAATAAAATTTGTATTACAAAGTTACGATTACGGAAAAATCAATAAGTTCTTAATCTCCCTTAATCATTCTAGTTGGCGCTGCGTGTTTTATTTTGTCTATAATTTTGTAACTAACGGCGCGAGAAAAGCCACGGGTAAAAGCTAGTAAATTAAAATTTCTTGAAATGTATTAAAACGTTGTTTCAATTAATAACATCACAAATAAATTTTAATTCTTTTAATAGTCAGAAATAATTTTAAAAGATATTATCTTCAAAATAATTTTTATTGAGTGTATAATACCAAGACCAAGCAATCAGGATTGTAATATTTTTATCCTCCGTCTGAGAAAACATGAGTTGGACCACACTTTTGGTTTATTCCAATCAATTAAATACCGTTACGTATTTTGTTTAATATTTGGGGTTCAGTAGAACATGAATTGTGGTTGAAACTAAAATGTTCGTAAGAATCGATCATAGAAAATTTACATTTAATCATATAAAAAAATTATTACACTCAACCCACTCGTGTAGTACAATATGATTTACATATAATCGTTTAATGAATTAAAAACCACAAGGATTTCAATTGTTACTAGAGACATACTGGTACTTATTTAAAATTATATGTTGACGTTAACCTTAAAGTAAATATTATTCCGTTCTAGAATTTTTTTTTGTAAACACGGTATATATGACGGTTTTTTATTGTGATTAAGTGCAATGCACAAATGGCTGAATATCAAAATACTTTCAAATAAGCGATTTTTAAAAATAATTAAAATATGTATATATATACATATATGTGTGTATGTGTGTGTGTATATATATATATATATATATATATGTACATATATATATATATATATATATATATATATATATATATATATATATTACGCCACAATGACACAAATTCATTCTGAGTCATCTTGCTAGGTGCAGCATGAAATTAATCAAGTTCCATGTAGTCAACTAACAGGGGCATTCATATTTTGAAGAGTTTAATTAGATTTATAAACTTTCGACTGAAAATTGAAAGAGGTGGCTTGCAAAATTTTGTACCGAAGACTGAAGACTTTATTATTATTGTTAGTGGCTGTAAGTAATTTAATGAATATTATTGGTGATTAATGCTTATATTTATTGCATTTTATATAGTTTGGACGGCATTGAATTTCTTTCTGAATTAATAGTTTGAAGTTTAATTTGGCGGATATTTTAGCTATTTATTTCACGTATAGTTTATAAACATTATTAAATTTCAATTAGATTTAATTACGTGTCTTTTATTTTAGAGTGATAGGAGATGCAATGATCTAATCTGTATAATTGCGAACTTAATTAGATTAAATTAATTTAAAGTTTTAGAAACCTTTATTTTTAAACAAATTTTCAATTATACTGAAGTTGAAGCCCTATTCAATGATTTGATTTTGCATCAACGTAATATTTGTTGTTATATATTATTTTTAAATTTTACTCGCGTATGTAATTTTTCAGTAAATGTTATTTAATTTGCTGAAGTTTTAATTAATGCTTCAAGTATTTGAAGATAACTTTCCTAATAACATTTGAATCGAATAATAATATATATATACAAGAATATAAACTAAGAATAAATTTCTGATTCTCTAAAGCCTTCTTATAATCTATTTGAAATAGAACAAACCAAAAGAGAACATACGATGTACCAGAATTTAAAAAACGTACTAGGAGTATCAAAACCGAGAAAGGAACGTTGATCATCGCACTTCATCACATGCCTAATATAAATTCTAAAGCTTAACTCTATATTGTCTTGAATTACTAAATTTAAAAAATCGTGCGTCTCGCATCATTGCTGGAAGTCAAAAAACCGAACAATTGGCTCTGATTAGAGAAGTACCTCAAGTACAATATTTATAAATCAAATTTATATTTGCTGCATTCATTTCTTTCTCGAATATTTTTAATAATATTATTAAATATTTTATTAGGCCTATTCGTTGCTCTGTTTATTATTGGTGAATATTTTTAGCTATTTTATAATTTCTAGAGTTTTAAGTATACAAAACTGTTTAAGTATTTATATATTTATTGTTATACTGTTTAAAAATAATTTAATAAATGAGGCATAACATATCGTCACGCTTCAATTTTAATTACTGTTGGCTTTGTGAACTTCACAAGTGGTTTGTTTGTTACATGTAATATAGTGTAATACTTATTTCCTTTTTCTTTTGAACTCGTTTCCTCTTATCCTATATTATATAGAACTGAAATAAGTAATTCAAATGGAAGTAAATATTAAGAATTCTTCTTATAAATTAAATAAAGTCTGAAACACTTCATTTATATTAGTAATATAACTATCACTGATACCAATTCTAACATGTACTTCACAGTGGCTATTTAGAATTTATAGATGCTTAACATTTAAGAGATAGATGAGGAGATGCCTATTTTCCCAAACAGTGTGTTAATTCGATGTATCTTGGATCTCTATGATACGTGGTATTCCACAAATCATAGAAATTGTTAAGAGCTCAGTAATTATTGTATCACATGTAAATTATTCGAAAATTTCCTGTCATACGGCGCATTTCCATTGCAATAATAGTTTTTAGATACGAGTCAATAAAGAATGTTAGATTTGTGAGTTTTTCTGTAAAGTAAATTATACGGATAACTTTTAAGTTACATTTATATATTTTACTGTACCTTACGAATTACATACTTATATGGGACCTTAAAATGGTATGTTTAAAAACTTTGTAAAATCAGTTTTCACACTGAAGCTTGTACAAAGTAACTTTATTTGATTTAAGAAATGTTTAAATCGTGTGTATATTTTTAAATCGTATGTCATGAAGGAGTATTAAGTTACATTTATAACGGAAATTTACGAGCATTAATATGATCGTCTTTGAAATAAAATAATCGCCGTTCGAATATAAAAAATATTAGTAAATTGTTGTCGTATGGAACAATGATTTCAAACACTTTCCACGTTATGCTTTTATCATTAAAAATAACTTCGTTGTAATTAGATTAATACCTAGTAAAGAAATTTAAGGAAAATACCTTTATTTTTTTATGATAGTTTAATATTTTTATATTTAATTTGAAAAATTAATAAATTTAATATGTTACGGACAGGCGTGTAAATTTAAATTTACTAATTTAGTTTAACTCACCTGAAATTAAAATATCAAAATTTTGTCATAAAGCATAAATTAATTATAATTCAATCTATATATCGATCTCAATTACAATGTTTCTAGTGGTTTTCATTTTAATTATTAAGTTCGTTTTGAAGGATAAAAGAAAATTATCTACTAAACAAAATATTTAAGACTATATTGATATTTCCGGTACACTTTCAGAATGTCAAAACTGACATTTTGTGAAACCATTTACAAATTTAGCTGTATTCCTTAAATGGGTTATTCATTTTCCTCTACAAAGTAAAACTACGTCAAATGCAAGTTTTCCCACCTACCGATGGGAACTTAATGTACTACGGTTGCGTTCGGATGTTAGTAAAATATTTTCGTTCTAAGCTTTGTTATGGAAAATGTTTGTTTCGACCGTAATAAACAGCAATTGAAAGCATGCCATTCTATCCAACGGAATATTGTTTATTATTTTTGCATTCGAATGCTAGCCAAATATTTCTTAGCGTTATAAAAAGCGGGTGTAGAAATATTTCGTTTCAGAGCAAGTAGGTTTAGAACCGTAATCGTTTTCTTTGAACCTTAAGTACGTAAAAAATTTATACATACGTATTATATCATATCATGTTTATATATACATATTTATACACACATATCATGATAATTTAATAAATTTATGAAACGTTTAAAAAAACTATACAGACATATCATTTCATCAAATGTCCTACGATAATAAATTTTTGAAGTAAATTCTTTAAAGTTGATAAAATGTCTAATAGAAACATGTATCTAAATTTGCTTTCGAGGCGAATCAATCCAGAAGAAACACTTGTGACAAATGAATGCAAAATGTTCATCATTTTTAATGTCACCTTTCATTTGGGAGACCGAAATCGAAAAACCTTTTACTGATTTTGCCATTAATAGTTTAATCGAAAAAGAAATTAAATGGTAATGTTTGCAAGAGAATGGACTGACAACTATACAGAGAGGTAATAAAAAGAATTGTAAATATTAAATTAAAAAGCACATTTACAAAAAGTGACAAATAAATAAAATTTCTGATTGCAAAATAAAATAACTTTAATCGATTATTCTTGTTGAAAATATCACAAGCCCCGTATCTTTCTTTCAGATGAGAAACTATCCAATTGCTTTACATGCAAAAAATTGTAACGCTTCACGATTTTATATGTTATCTCTGCATCTTATCACGATAACAAAAAGAGAGATTTATATGTTTATTTACTTGAAATTTATTTAATTAAATATTTTCTTTTAGTCTTATACATGGAACTTTTCAAACCTGATCAGGTACATGGCAATAAAATTATAAATAGTCACAAAATATCAACTGAAAGAATAACCATAAAAGTGTTATATTTTTACTGTGGAACGCAGGATATGTTCCGCACGTTTGTATGACTTGTGTCAATTCATACACCAATTTTTAAATGTATAAAAAATAAATACTCATAAAAATTCAATGAAATCCTGTACATACTTCTACACTGCCTTGCAATATAGGCTAAATATAATTACACTAATAAAATAAAAGTAAAACATTGTCCGCTTCAGTCCAAAATGCTTGAATGTATAAATCGTGACCCATTTATTATTTTTTGTATGGTTCTTAAGTTCTTAAACCTCCTTAAATGTGGTTTTAAAACTAGATTAAAGTAGATTTAACAATAAAGTATATTGTTGATAAAATGGTATATATTTTGAAGTAATGTATATTTGTTATGATTAGAAAGGTGCACAAATAATTTTTATTTTTATTTTGTCATTAGATCTAAGAAAAATTCTATAAATACTTGTTATTTTACCTGTTGTATTTTCTATCCCCAAATAAATAAATTTTAATAACACATTACATAAAGTAACATTATTATTATATTTTGAGGAATGTACCGAATTTAATTCACCGATATTACGGGTTAAAAAATAATTAGGTTCCTAAATAACAATTCTGGGACAATTAAAAAAAATCATTTTGGCCTATGTCCGATAACCGCAGCGCTCAAAATCGATTGATTCTTGAATTTATTAGTTTTAACCTTATGTTAAAGTATTTATATAAAAATAGACAACTCATCCACATAATTTAAATCAAAGCTTTAACGACATATTAAAATGCATTCAATATTTTCATCGTTCTAGATTTAGACCTTTGTAATAAAAAAACCGAAGTCCGCGAAAATAATTGCCGTAATTCTTCCATATCTATCGAGATCTTCTGAAACGATTCTTTTATGCAAGTTGTCCAAGAAAAGTACCAATTGATATTCAAACAATTTTTCGAGTTTTCTATTCACACATGTGACGAACATTCGTAAGGGAATTTTGTGAACGAGAAGTTTTCTAAAGGAAGGAAACCCTTTATTCTATGGCAATGTGGAATTATCCGACAGTCACTCTTTGATAATTTTATCTATTTACTTAATATCACATAATTAAATAATGATTTTATTTACTTTCTAAATTACGTAAAACGACTCCAATAATTTCATATGATGCATCTTCATTAATCTCCACACTATAACCTTATTTAAGCATACGGTCATTTTTGAAAGTAATTTGCAACTCGTGGTTGCCAATGGGAATAAACTAGGATTCTAATACTGTTGTTTAATAATGATCAAAATTGCAGATTATATAAATGAGTATAAATAAATGAGTATCAAATAAAGTTACAAGTTCAGCGCGGAAGTATTCTAAAGGGAGTAAGTATAATACAACAAAAAAATTGTGAGAAATAATGCTGGAATTTAATAAATAAAAACAAAAACTCCAAAACTAAATCAGGACGGATTAAATTGGCACATTCTAATCACAAACTTATCCCTGTTCTGTGTGTTTATTGGAGCTATTTTTGTCGCTATTTTACTTCGATGTTTAAGTAGAGTGCGTCATTATTAAAATTATTTCATTATTTTTGTAACTAAATAAAAGAAAAATACTTTTTAGTTTGTTGACCTTACTAAAAATGTAAATTTACGAGTACAATACATAAACTAAATGTACTAAAGGAGTGTTGAAGGTAAAGGACACATATAAATTATTTTCACGTTGAAGGAATTCAATGTTGCTGTGCGTAATTTATTTTTTCATTTATTGGGAAATAATAACAGCTCGTCCAATGTATTATTTACAAAAATATTTATCAAAATTTCCGAGCCATTATAAATGTGTATTATTTTGTAATCTAGTTTGAAAAATACGTAGCAATCGATTTAAAAATGTTTTATTATGTATTGCTAACACATTTTTGTAAATATTTTTTTGTTATACTGTTCTCATGAACATTGTTATTTTTGTTATGAGCAGTATTTTAAATATGCCTAGGTTTATTATGAGTTGAAATGTGTTCGCATGGGGCGACCATCAAACAAATTGTTTGTGTGAATAAATAGCTACTAGTTAGTGTGAATATGCTTTCCTAGTTTTCGTTTTCATTCTCTTTACTCTCTTTAGTGAATTTAATAAATTTGTTTAGTCCTAAATGAATTGACATAGCAGCAATAAGATTGATCGATATTATTCTTTGTTGGGATAATCGCAAAGGTATGGCAAAAAATAAATATATAAATTCTAAATATATATTAAATACTTTATAAAGTTTCTAGCTTAGAAAATGTTAGTTCTACTTCAATAACGTGTTGTATATAAAACTAACTTAGTAATTTCGTTCGGCCGCGTAAATTTCTCAATAATTTTTTTAAGGCGCTTCTAACCTTGATTTGTAAATTTTACAATAGGAGACCTCACCTGTCATCCAAATTTGAGTACATTATAAACGAATAAACAACATAGTATTTTCAAAACACAAATAATAATAAAATATTTTCTACATAAGAAACTCTACCGCGAAGTACGATATATTTGTAAGCAAAACCACGAGCAAAAGTTCGTAATAAATATAATTTATAACATGAAGTGTGATAATATGACCCGTAGGCGATAAGTTTATTTATTATGTACTTACAAGAAGAAAAAAAGTAAGTTTATTGTATTTATCTAAGAATTAGTATACAAATATATGTACTGAAAAATACCATAAACATATATTGGGAAATTCATCTTAAATCCAAAGAAAAAATAATTTAAACGGCCTATACTAGCTTAGCTTTGCTTAGAAATTTGTGCTGCCAGCAGGGGTGATATTTAACTATTAAAAACTAATTTTCCTATTTAATATATCTACAATTATCATAATTGTTATGATTAACATTTCTAAGTAAAAATCAATGCTTAATTCAAATTTTAAAAATAAACTGTCCTCTCCGAATCCCGATATATGAAGCTTATCAATAAATAAAATATAATTGTTTTCAAATCACATGTTTTTGAAACATTTTAGTACACAAACTTATTATTATCAAAATTCCACTATTTTAGATAGGAAACACCGTCTTTTTCGTCCTTGCTTAATAATTTAATCAACCTAAATGTAACATAACGCGTGCGTAATACTAGCTTTTAAAAGTTTACTACTCCGATCTGTAGAAAAGTTGAATGGTATCCTCAAGTTTGTAGACCCGATGAGAGTAGAAAGTTTGTTAAAGAAAACTGTATGCGTTGTTGGTACGGGATCGATAACTTGTTACGATCTGTGTTGATGTTCTCTTTATTTAATGGGAAAATTAGAGGCAAAGAGCCAGTGGAAAGAAATTTCCTTTTATCAATACATCGATGTGAGTTAAAACGTTGGAAAATGTGAACAGTATATATAATTAAATTTGCCTCAAAATTTTGATAATTTTCAGTACAGGAATTCTAAAATAACAATAAATATGAATGTACATAATAGAAAATAAATTCTTTAATCATAACGTAAGTAATGTTAATCTTTTAAATTATTGCTTTATCCTCATTATCCACTATCCTATATAAACATTTAGTTTTCTTGTTATTTTAAATGACAGTTGCTACCTTCGAATATGAACACTTAATTCAAAATCAACATCTGGGCCAAAATTTCAGACAAATACGTGTGCCACAGTTCGACTTTTTACCATCCCTTATTTTTGTGAAAATCTTTAAGCGAGTTGCGTAACTCCGCCATTTATTTACTTACAAGAAATAAAACTCAAAAAGAGGTATTTAGAAATATCAATTTCACTCAAATGAATATATGGTAAATTTTAAGGGGAAAAAATAATCCCAATTTTATTATGCGATTTACTTTAAGAACTACCTTGTGGAAATATACTATTGAAAAGTTAATTAATAAATCAAAACTGTTACCGCAGCTAAATAGTTTATGCAAAATGCTATGGTTGCTAATTAATATTGTAAACAGTACCGATGATGCTATCTTAATTCGTCTAAATTTAAGTCAAGATATAAGTCAATATTAATAATAAACAATGATAATGCAATAAGAGTTAGATACATATCCCAGTATTCGGGGAATTAATTTCAGCATACCCATTTTCGATACCTTTTTTTGTGTGCATTTTCCCTTTGATACAGTTGCCAACACTATCCATGTACCGATATTATAAAAGGATTTTTCAAATTATATATATATATATATATATATATATATATATATATATATATATATATATATATGTGTGTGTGTGTGTGTGTGTGTATGTATATAACAATCCTTTTGTTACTTTTTATTATATAAATGAAAATAAATACAGACCCTTAGGGGTAACTCTTTTTAAAAACATCGAAAATGTCGTACTGAGTATTTCTGTATTATGTAACTTTCACATCTAAACACACTTATAAAGTATGTCCTAGGAAAAATGTTTATTACCACTCCAAAAATAAAAATTACGAAATTAAGTTGTTTTATGATGAAGAAGATGTATTCTTCTAACACATATTTAAAATAAACCCACCTTACAAAATACTGTTGTTTTAAAATCGATAATACTTGTACGTAAAATAATATATCCTATATTTTTTTAATTTCCTTACGAATGTTATTAAGTTTTTGAAAAAAAAATGAAAATTAATTACATTATACCTATTTAGTAAATTGTAATTATTTAATTTATTAAGATATTGCAATATTTCCTTGCTGCGATAACTTTAGTCATAATTGTATATAAAAACTTTCAAGCTATTTGAAAAAGCTTAAAATAACTCTAAATGGAAATATTGAATTGTAATTGCATTCGTAACATATAATCAGAAATCTAAAAAATTATATTTTAGTCTAGTTCGTTACGGGAATTATTTCTTTTTTAATTCTTTCAATTGCGTTTGTTAAACACAGAAGCAAAAATTTTACCTAAATGTCTCGAGTTCCTTAGCTCATCGTATCATCAGTTCCTTAGCTCATTACTAATATGATAATATTACCCTGTATAGCGCGTTATTGAATTGAATATAAACACATTTTATTAACGCCTATCACTTTATTTTTTAATTCTACAACTCAAATAGTAAATACATTGTTTGACTATATTACCGAAGTTGTCGACTTTATTGTTGTCCTCTTTTCATTCCCAATTGAACAGTTTTTAATTTTTTTTAATATTCATTTTCATGGCTTTTAAAAATTGTAGCCACTGCGCAGCTGCAATAAAGTTGTCGACGAAAAACGGAGCTCTACAAGAGGCTTTATCAAAAATTTGTAAAGAGTGAATCGTATGTCATGCAAATAGTATCCTATATCTCCTAAACACATCGTGGATGTGGATTTAACGTGATGTTCAACATCCAAGAATAAACTCGTAAAATTACGTGAACTATATAATAGTTGTACATTATATTTGCGTAACTCTTGGATATGAAACGTTCTTATAAAATATGTTATGATTGAAATTAATAATTATTAAATAACAGAAATGTAAAAAAAAGTGCGCTAATACAATATTTGTTAGTATTTCCGTGTGAATAATTTGCATAAAAATAAATTTTTCGTTATCGCTAATAATTTCGTTATAATATAGAATTAAAAGTATTTAATCTAAGCTATATTTGTTGAAATCATAAATCAATTTTTGGGATGTTAAAAATTATATTAAAAACAATTAATTTTTTCAAACCTTGCAATATAAGCTTTTATGTAATACTAATGATCGTGAAAAAAGGTTTGTGACTTTTCTCTGATGTCTTGTACCTATAACTCAAAAATATATATATATATATATATATATATATATATATATATATATATACGTATATATACATGTATATATATTGATTTAGCTAGTAAATGAAGGGCGGTCATTAATGTTAATATTTTTTATTATATTTTCAATTTAAAATTAATTAAGGGTGAATGTAACGGTCACCGTTGTTTTGTACTGCATGCTGTCAACTAGCAGAGAGTGGATAGCATAGTGTAAAATTCAGGTTGCTTGGAATGAAAAACTTTGCCTGCGAACTGTTGTAGGTGGTCTTCATGATCAAACATTTTTTCGCGTAAGACAATTCTGAGGGATCTCAACAAACAATAATCAATTGGTGCAAGGCCTAGAGAATATGGCTGGTGGGAGATCTGCGATCAAGCAAAATCCAAAAGTTCAAGACGGGTCTATTTGCTCATATTAGGACCAGGCTACAACTGCGGCCGTTCCGGGCTAAGTTCATTTGGTACACACGCACCGTATTTCAAGCTTTTTTCTAAGCAGAGTAAATGATTCTCTATGCGTGTTAGCATTGCAGCGTCTTAGTTGCTATGGAACCATTAAGAGCAAGCCGCGCCTCTTTTATACCTACCTTCGATCATAGAAGCTTCTGGAACGTTCCAACATATATTGAAAAATTTATAAAAAAGCTAACCATAAGTATATATATATATATATATATATATATATTTTTTTTTTTTTTTTTTTTTATTTATTTATATATATAAACATACTAACCGTTGACGAATCATATAGATCGTACTCACAGTAAATTATAAACAAGAAAGTAAATTGTAAGCAAAATGCACTCGTATTGGACTAATGTTTTAAATGTAATTTATCAAATTATTTTTCCAGTTAGGGCCTAAAGCCTATCAAAGATGAGCATTAATAATTAACAGGGTAAAACATAAAAGGTATGAAAAAAAATTTAAAATTGAAAATAAATATTATAGCAATTTATTATGACAGGATATCATATTGGCAACGTCATTTTTGGTTTGGAAATAGTGACAAGAACAAGCTATTATATTCTTTATGAAACATTATTGCAAGCTTAGGAAACTAAACATATATTGATGGACTTATTACTACAAAAGCAATCCCTTATAACCAATAGCGATAATCAACTGCGAAAATAAGTACTTTCGCTGATGGTAATGATTGATAGACCTTAACTAATAATATAAAACAAAATAAGCATTTTTGAGACAGGTAAGAGAATTTATTTGTTTTTATATATTAAATGAAAATTTAAGAATTGGAAAATCTTTTTAAACAGTAAATGACTTATAATTAACAGAGCATAACACTGAAATACTAAAAAGAGCCGATGTAAAATATGGTTCCTGCATATTCTGTACGTAAAAAAGTTATTGGATGTAAATGAATTGAAATGGTTTAATTTGAAATGTCTTACTGAATGCTAGCACACCGAATGTTTCCAAATACTTCTATTTTATACTTCAAAATTAGAAAAAAAAGTGAGAGCGTGGTTAAAATTGTAAATCACTCTGAAGTCACATACTTTGCAAGCAATATTTAAATTTGAAAAGTCTTGTTGAAATATCTCTAATTTTATTTAGAAACTTATGTGTAAAAATACGCCACTTGATGATCCCATTTTATCACCGTGTCACTGATTGGACTTTACTATGTTTTTGCTATGACGTTATTGCACAAACGCAGTAAAGTCCAATGATGGACGCTGCGATATCGTAAATGACGTCATTGAAATGCTGCACTGAAAGGTATGTGAAGAGTCGTCGCCGTGGTGTGTTGGCTTGATCACAAGGCATACGGCCTTTGACTGCGCGGCGCCCCGCGGTGGTCCAGATTCGATTCCCGACCACTTCTCGAGCTGGGCTGGACTGGTTTTCTGGTTGGCTGTATGAGATTGCTCTCGCAGCAATATGTGCGTCATAACTATAAATTAGATACATTAAAGTACATGAATAAATAAATAAATGAACAAATAAATAAATAAAGAGTCCAGTAAATATTTATTTCATTGTACCTTCAAATGACACCCAATGCCATCTTAAATAATTCAGACTACCAGTCCAATATTATTATTTTGTACCTAGGAAATGATACCACCAACAAAAGGAGCAGGTCCAGGCCTTAGGTGGCAAGGTTTTAGAGGCGATAGATTTGCTAGTTGCATTTAGAACATCTACTTGTGAAATAAAAAATGAGGCAACACAGACAGACGGAACGTTAGAAGGAAGACCGTACGAACATGATAAAACTCCTTTTTATATTGCGGAAACCTAAAAATTTACTTTCACGAATAAAATCTGAATCATTATGTTTCTACTTGATTGGATAAAAATGTGAGTTATCATTTATGAACAACTTTAGATTTTGGGACAAACTTAAAAGAATTTACAGCTTTTCGCACATAGAAGTTCACAGAGTAATATGGTTACAGAAATGATAAGATTATGAAATAACTAATCAATAACCGTATCCATCCGCACATAAATCGATAGATACAGGTATTTATATTTACTAAATTAGAATAAGAAGAGATAGTTTTAAGTTATACACCATGTAAGCGATCTTGTGCGAAAAACGCCTTAAGTGATGCTCCACCTGGAGGTTGCAAAACACCATCAATTTCAAAAAAATATTGACGTGTTATATATTTAATTAATAATAAAAAGTCTATTGTGAACATAGTCTATGCTTTCAACGCTCGCGGCGCTTTGAGTTGCGGAGCGCTCGCCGTTCGCCATGTGACTCTCCTCGTCACTCGCGACGTCCGTATCGAGGGTGGTTCTTTGAACAAGATCAAAGGAGAGGCAAAACGTATGCCCAAATTGAGTATTGTATATGTATGAGTTTTGATAATTGCATACGATTGTGTGCACTATGTATCGGTTACGCTTGCAACTAGGATTTCGTAATTAAGGGCGCTTGGTGATTTTAAATACCGCAGTATATATCACATTATATTTGTTAGTAGTATTTTGTAATATAATTGTATTAATCTATTTACAATGCTAATATGTGTATGAGTGCTCGCGACTAAAATAGGTAAATACATATTTATCGTTACCTAAGAATAAAATAAGTAATCACTCACCTATGATAGCCACAGGCGTACACAGATAATAAATAAAATTATGATTGCACAAATTTTTAATCGATTGAAGTAAAAATAAGTTGTAAAATAACAAGATAATGAAAATTAAAGAACAAATTAAATGACATAAGAATTTTCAATATGTCGCCCTCCGTTTTCAACATATTTTTGCACACGTTTTTTGATGGACTTTTACTATCACATTTTGCATTTCACTGTCACAAACGTTCCCAATAATAACAAAATACGTTAAAAATTTATCGACACAACATGACTGAACACAAAGAAGTTTCGCAATATAATAAATTAATAAATTGACCTTGACCACGAATATGCATATGTATACGAGAAGAGAGTGCCAACATAGTATCTCTCTTTTTTTTTTATTTACTTGGCAATAATAACTTTACCTGGCGGTAAGGTGTATGCAATAAAAGATTCGTGCAGACAGTTTTTCTTGAAATTTTTATCTTGCTATTATTTGTAAACCTTGAGATAACAATTCTGGTTTTCAACAATGATCTACAAACAACCAGGGGATTAATTTTCGCATAGGGGTCGCTAATATAGTTTATAAGAATAATTAGTTTCTATTATATCTGTATTATGTTTTGAAACTGAGAGACTTGGTCACTATACAAAATAATTTATTCTTACCCTGTCATACGAACGTACGAAGCTCAACCATTCCTTTACTGAATTAAAATTGTCAGTTGATCTTTTACTTTTTTAAGTGAAAACAATTGCCGTATATTAAAGAAATTTTATTAATATTTAATTAATTAGACGCAAGTTAATATACAATTTAATTTTTTTTTTGAAAATTATTTTAGAATTATTGGAATATGCACAAAATATTAATTTATTATTAAGATATAAAAAAACAAAAATGAAGGAATATAGAATTTCAATAAATAAGCACGAGAAAAAGAATAGAAAGAATATATCTTAATTTAATTCAGGTACTTTTATTAAGAGAACATCAAATCAACTAATTAAAGCCGTTAGGTTTCACAAGATGAAAGACTTGTTGGGGTACTAACTAATTTATTAATTAAACGAAGTTAATAAAAACAGTTTTCGCAAGAATTGGCGGCAAAATTTGGTACCTACTTGTTAACATTATTTATACGACAATCCTTTTGCATAAATGAATTAATAATAAGAATATATTGTAATATTAACTTGTAAGTAATATTGACTTCTAAGTAATTGACTTGTAATGTATTGTAATATTGACTTGTAAGTTCCCAATTGAAACAATAATAATGATTAAAAATTATGAGCCTAGAAAGATATTTACGTCTTAATGTATGTGATTTCCTTCCACGTGTTATGTATCAAATGACGGCGATAATATATCAAGGTTTACTCTAATAGAAAGAAAATAAAAATTGTTTTAATCAATTTTTAACTTCTTAGGTTTAATTTATGAAAATACCTGTAGCTCCAGAAGTATTCTGTACACTCATGCTTATATAAACATTAAACACTAAGTAATATTTTTGTCGAACTGTTCATAAATATTTACATAAATGTACAGCTTAGGATTTCCACAAGTGTTAATCCCCGCTGCAATTTTAAGGGAAAATCATTATAATAAAACATATACGTGATAGAAGTAATGCTTCTTTTATAATTTTGTTTTTTTTTTATTTCCAGAAAGGCATTGATTGTTGGGATATATTCAGAAATATATCTAGTAATATATGACATAAAAATCTGAAAAATAATTTATGGACTTTCCTGCTAAATAGTTACGGATCCCGGCGCTGGATAGATAATTTATCATTCATATGATATCCTATATCACACATAACATTAAAGAAAAACTGATTGCTTCATTTGCTCATGCAAAACGATCCGTATAAATATTTGTTTTATGAGTCCATTTCAAAATAACCCCCTATAATGAGATATTAAAACCTTCCCCTATAAATCTTTATTTCTAGAACAATTAACAGTCACAATTCTGATCGCAATCATGAAATATTACAGCCTCACAAAAATACATATATCTTGCTTAATCCAACGTTTGATTACAAATACATGTTATGCATCCTTTCAACAGCAATATGTGGCATTTTGCTACCCTTAACTTGATCAAGAACTTATAGTTTGTTGTGCACAAGGCAACCAATTTAGTGACGAATTTAATTAATTTGAATCGTTGTTCGAAATTAAAATTCATGTAATATGTGGGCAAATTACTACATCATTTATATGTTAAAAACTATACAACAATTTTAAAATATCAGCAAATAACTATAGGAAATGAGATCGAAAAACAAATTGGTTCACAGTTTTAAATGAAATATTTAAAGTTACCCATGATCAATAAGACTCAAAAAATACTGTAAGTATCGGATGCAGGTAATGGCCTGTATTGTATCATAACGTGTGTGGAAATAAACCAATTTTCGTTAAATATAAGATTTCTATCGGTATTGAATATACTGATTTACTATCCTTCAGGGTTAACACATATAAATGTTTTGATAAAATTAAAATTGATTGTTTCCAACTTATAAAATTTATGGTCAGATGGTAGTCTGAGCATAAATTTTATAAGTTGGAAACAATATAATTTATGAAATTTATGTATTATTAATCATGTAAAAAACTAAACATATCAGCAGATAAATAACTGAAAGGGGTTGTAAAAATTTAAGTGCATCATTAAAAAACAATATTTAAAGTGACCCGTAATCAATCAGACTCAGGAAAAATGTGTATAAAGTATAGGATACACATAATGACCCGTCTTGCATTATAAAGTATGTAGAAATACTCTACAATTGTTTGAAATAAAGATCTAATTTCTATCGCCATTGAATATACTGTTATATTATCCTTTAAAAAATATTTAAATTTACCCAGGATCAATCAGACTCAGAAAGCATTGCGAGTAAAGTATTGGATACTTGTAACGGGCTTTCTCATTTTATAAAGTCTGTGGAAATACTTCAAAATTGGTTGAAAAGAAGATCAATTAAAAAGTTTATCAGTGTTGAATATACTGATCTACTAAATTTCAAGATTATCTATTAAAATTACTATTAGAAAGAAAAGTTTTTAAAATACGTTCGTGCAAAAATCAAGATCAAAGGAAGACAAAAAAGGGAGAACTTAATAAAATTATCTCTTTTTTGCGTACTGTCTATATTTACTCTTTTGCAATATTTACATCTTTCATATCTAAACTTATTTATTAATTTGTTTCATTCTAAGCCTTTATTTCTAGATTTATTAGTATATGATAATATTTTTTTGTCGATACCGCGATATTAGTTAAATATATTTATAAGATAAATTTCTGCCAAGGAAAACCTAAAACCTCGGACTAGAATGTAGTTTTCCTTCATGTTTAATAAGATGACCAAAGTTAAATATAATATTTGTAATAATATTGCTAGTCGGGGTTAAACCCAATGAATGTCCACGAAGTCGGAAAAAATCATTCATTGCAGAAGTATTTTGGGGTGCGCTGCTTAAATCCTTAAAATTACACAGAAACAATATATAGAGATATTTTTCATCTCAAAAAGCTCTTAAATAAATTTGCTACAGTATTTTCATATATATTACCATAATATATTCATTCTTTAAAAAAAATTTCAACGCAATTTCTTAGAACTTTTCATGCAGAACTGTTTTGATTCTTATCAAATTAGTTTAATAGCAAATTTTTCTATGTAAATATTTTTGTGTTCCATAGTTTTTACGAATATCTTAAAAACGATGACGGTATTTTTAATCAAGTAAAATTATAGGATTTTATTCCCTGGTACGGGACGCGCCAATGCGTGAAAAATCTTTGCTTACGCATGCGAAACAATGCCTACCCGTCGACGTCGGGACGAGTCTCCAGCTTTAACGAAAACATATTTCCATAAATGTTTACCGTACTTAAAAATGTGAAACCGCAATTCCCACAAGATCAATTAACTTTTTTTTTCAGTTCCAACCTTTTGATGAAATAATTCTACGTAATAATTTAAATTTGTATAATTATACAGCACAAATTTTAGTTTCAAAACTTGAAAATGTTTACCTAAAAATTTTAGGGACCAGAAGTTATGAAAATAAATTGAATAGCTTGAAGGAGTTTTTTTTATAAAAAAGCTAAGTATATAAATTTAAAAACAATTTTTTAATTTTTTTAAGAAACATATGTTAAAATAGAAATTGAACTGAACATTTTTTTGTATATATTTCATACAAAAAATTAATCAGTTCCCTAAAATATTTGAAGATATTGAATTATGGAAACGAGAGAGTTTTGAGAAGCTCAATTCAATTTTTAAACTGAAATTATGTGGATGATTCTAGGTTTTGTGAAATTCACAATATTTTTATGCCTAAGAAATACCATTGGCCATACATTTATATGGTGGAAAGTAATATTTACACTTTAAATATTTAATAGAAATACTACGTACCTTCCACGTTCATATTTTTATGTGTACCTTAGTAATTACGGAATATTGACAGATGAATTTTTCTCGCGTTTTTTTCAGTATCGGAAAGTATAATTTTGTTAATATTTTTTATTAAATATACTGACATAAAAATTTTATTACTTTCTTCGTTTATAAAAAAAATTTGGTAGATAAAATAAATCAAAACAGAATGCAAATTCATAATTTATTCATAATTTAATTTAAGTTCGTAAATTTAAAAGCATTATAATAACTGTACATTTTATTCATATGTAAAATATTTTCGTTATAAATAAGTATACCACACCTAATAAAATTTTGATGGTCGTTGATAATAATAAAATAGAGACCGACCAGAATTTTTTTTATTTCACTTAATTACTTCAAGGAGAAAAGATGGGTAATCAATTACTCACGTTTGCTACTTACTTAACTCACTTGTCGATTTACCATGAAAAGCAATGGAATAAGCTTTATATAATATGGCATATTTCTCCTTAAAATCAATCGTGGGATTGTCTTTGGCACCATTGTCTCTAATGTAAAACATACAAAGTAAGTTGCGAACATAAGCTCAAAATCTTGAATATACGAGCGAAAACCTAATTTCAAATAATGAAAATTAATTGGTTGTAATGCTCCATGATAAAATCTGGAGAGGAAAATTTTATTTACGATTTACAAACAGATTAAGCTAAGAACCGGCAATAAATTTCAAAGAGCTTTTGAAGCAATAATTACGCCTTATTGAATATATCTCAAAAGTTTTGGGTAAATTTATTGTTTACTTCTTAATGACAGACTACTTGTTAATTTATTCGCCTGAATTAAAATTGAAAGAATTTTAATAAATGTCAAACCAAGTTTTATTTTCAAATTTTTGTCATTGCCAGCCTATTTCTATATTTCAAATTAAAAAGTAAAATTAACTTAAAAGTTCCAAGTTTTCAAAAACTTTTCTTGTTTACTGTTAGACATTAGTAGAATGAAGACACTTGCTGTGACGTTAAAATGCCTGATAGGATAATGTCAAAAGTCAACAGATTTAATAAATAACAAAAGTGGGTGCCTAAACCAACCGGAGAAGATCACGACATACAAGATGTTATCTCCACATTCACCGATATCTAGATAAACGCCGTCGCGATTGAGAATATTTATGTAAAATTTCTATAAACATAACAGTTAGCCTCACTTGGGAGTTGACAACAATCATTTTGTTACATATTCCTTTTAATGTACACCGTGTGAGCTTTGGTTGATATGAAAAATTATTTAACATTTTGTTGGAAGTTAATGAGACCTCCATAGCCTCGCTAGCTATATGCATACTAATATAAACATTTTGTGCTGTAATGTGGATTTGTTTCTTTAAAAATTTAGTGAGAGATTCATTGAAAGTATTTATGTATTTCTTATTTTAGGATTTTTGGAAAGTACAGTATTCCTGAACACCTGTTATTTCTGAAGAAAGACTGTTTATGTCTTTCTTCAGAAATGACAGGTGTTACGATATTGCGACTGCCAAAAAATTACATAATCAAGTTTCAGTTTTTCTTGAATTAAATTGAAATCTTTGTTTGAGTTTAGCCATAGACAAAACACTTAAAAGTTTAATTGATACTGATATCTCTTTAGATGCAATACATGTATTTGCAAGAAAGTATATTTTCCTTCACCGCCGGATTTGATGTAAATTTATAGAAACAACAAAAAAATTCTGAAAATAAATTGACATTCGTTATCACTCTTCTCAGACTTATGATTTGTGAACCGTGAAACCTTAAATACATTATCGAGTCCTAATTATCTCAATACCTAACAATACCGCGCATATATTATTTTTAACGGATATTTAACTCATGACATCATATAATATTTTCCTCTAACCAATCCGACAGTATGAAATAATTTTATATTTTGGTATATAACCTCACGAAGTGGGATCATGGACTGCCCACTCGTTTAACTGATATTTAGCGTCATTCTTGTGATACCTTGATACGAATGAAAGACTATGACATCACACTAATTAATGAAAAGTATCAGTTTTTAAAGGATGATTGAAATGTAACAGAAAGGACATGAAAAGAATGTAACAATTGTGTAATATACTAGCGAATGAAATGATATAGTTTTTAAATGATCAATAAAATGTGACAGTTGAAAAAGTTATTAGTAAATAAAATGAATGAATGACTTTGATATGATGAATGAAATGTAAGTGTTGAGATGGACACTATTGAATGTAATATAATAGGTAAAGTTGCCAATACTAAACAGTCGATCTAATAACGCCTAAAAAAACATTTTCAGAAGTCAATGCTTCGTTTCCCTGTTAGAGACAGCAGAATTCAAACAAGTTGGCGTGCACATTACCATCGATCATTTTACTTACGTCTAATTTTTTATTGTTGACCGTAAAATATTCAAAGATTTGATATAGTTTACTAAAACCTGAAGGGTAAATATTATACTGATTTCGGGTAAAAAAAGGATTAAATAATCACAAAACGAAAAAGGATAATTTAATTTTTTAATTTATATAAGATGATTATGGCGACATATAAGAAATTTAATAAAAAAACTAATTTGGTTATACCGACCCAGAGACTACTACACATATGATATTATACTCGTACGCACTGTCTTCTTACAAAAGTTAGAAGAACTATTCCCATAGTAATATATAAAAAGATATTAAAGTAGAAGGAAAAAAAATTAAACTTAGATTCAGAGTTTTATTGCAAACATTTTGAAATAAGCTTTTGTTGCATGTCGCGTCTTGAGCGCATTCGCACGTGTCTGCGTGTATGTCTGTATTACAAATACAAAAGAATAGAATATCTAACTTGTACAACTTTCATGAGTAGTAATCGTAATTCACAATTTTTCTGGGTTTTGGTGCATTTAAATATCCTGCTAAAAATAAAGAGCTTATCTCATTATAGCAATAATTTCTTTAATAATTATTAAATAACTAAGTCATTGTGGTAAACTACAACTAATTGCTATCCTTTGGGTTTGAATACAAAACAAAGGCTTGTAGAGTTTATTTATGCTGATTTGTAAAAAAAATCATTGGAAAAGTTTACGTTAGGCAGTATTTTCATGTAAATTCCGCACTCAAAGTGAATCAAATTAAATATTCAGATAATATTCAAATAAACTTGCTGCTGAAAATTGTGACGATTTTCATGCTACACAATTTGATTCATTTTACATTAGCCTGCACCATTATGCTTTTCATATAAAGCTTCATTAGATTTTGAGACCAATTTTTCTGAAATCTAATTAAATGGTACCATATGTGTACATATATATATATATATATATATATATATATACATATATATGCATATATATATATATATATATAGATATATATATGTATTTATATAATATGTATACATTACACGAAAAATGGCATACAGTTATGGCAACCAAAATCTGAACGTGTAAAGCAATTACCACATTTGTTAATCCCTTTACACTAGATTTTCCGTACAATTTTTTTTCCTAATTCCCACTTTTTTATATTATCCGATTTATAAGTAATTCTGTTTCATGAAACATCTGTTTCTTTATATTTTCAATAAATTCAACTGTGAACCATCCACATTTGTCCCAAAAATGCGTGAATTATACTTTACGGTAAAGTGAAAATGGAAGAAATATAATTATTTCCCTAAATAAGCAGCATCAATAGAAAAGAATCGATTTCTTAAATAAAATGATTTCATTGATCGAAATAAAATCATTAAGTAACGCAATTTCAATTTTTTAAATGTAACGAAATTAAATAAAAATAAAGAAACAAATGGATGGGAGCAGTTAAAATGAAACTACAACACAATGGGAATAAATTAATTGCGTAGAAGCCTAATAAAAGCTGTGGGGAAAAATTAGGTGAAATATCGTGATTCACGATTTACAATAGATTAAACTAAAGACCTGATATAAATCACGATAAGTAAATTACATTTTAATGACAAGCTTTTACGGGAGGATAAACGCTTTACCGTTCTTATTTCGTTGCTGAGATTGTCGCTAAGGTTTCTATTTAATATATATTTGATTTATAATGATTGCTTATTCTTTGTGTGCTTAACAGCATACAAATTTAATAAATGATTTGTTATTGACGAAGTAGATTTTCATATTCTTTATACAATTTATATATGATATTAATCTAGGTATATGTGTAAATTATAAACAATAACAGTAAAAGTTACTTTATAACAAAATAAGGAGAAGAAATAAATGACTAATTTAATAATTATTTTTTTCTTTTCCTGAAAATAATATGCTTCTTACATTATAAAACCTAAGTTCATTGACACCAAATTTTAAGTTTGTAGAAACGAAACTATGAAAACTAAAATCCGACTACGTCAAAAAAATTAAAAGTAGAAAGACAGCAATCATAATTTCATTTAAAAGATGATCGTCACTGAGTTGTGAAGTCGTGGGCGGCGTTCAGTTTTGAGATGTCAATATTTTTTCTAGTAGAAGTCGAACTATACATAAACTTGCACTTTCGCAGAAACGCGTTTGCCTAAGTTTACCGCAGCTCGTTCTAAAGTAGATCCCTACTATTTGTGCACGGTCATCGTTCAACAGAGAATTATAGGCAGCAATTTATGGTAAATTAATAATTCTAATAATAACATCTAAGTAATTATACCCGGGACCAATCTCACAAAACTATGGGTACTACCATGAGACACTATGTAATATAATACTATTGTGTAGATATACATTCACTTGTGTACTGAAAATTAAAGACAAAATGACTATTACAGCAACTGCAATAAATTGGTTTGGTTATTTTCATACACATAGTTCGAAACTGGGCGCACACGGGACTTTGTATTTTTAATGTTGGTAAAAAGTGGTTGAAGAAATCTTGTATTAATTTTTAAAGACCAGACCAATTATATTCTTTTTATAAGATTAATCTGTTTTAATATCAAGTCTGCGAAAATAGTCCTTGTATCTAAAAACCTAGTCAATAACATTCCTAAATTAAATACAAACCGTTTGAAAAGTAATTTGCTAAAATCGGTCCATAAATTATTCGGTTACGCTTAAAGATCCATACGTGGATACTTATATATATATATATATATATATATATATACATAGATTGATAAACTTAGTACCCTTCCTATAGTGCGCCGTAGTCGGGTAATTAACCATTACTTCATTGAAAACTCCAATTATTTTTAATTATGTCAAAGGTAATCATTGACATAAACTTTACTTTGAATAACACATGAACCGCATGAATCATGTTTAAAATAAGAAGGTAGATTAAAAATTCATAAGGCCCTTCCGATATCTCTAAAGCTATACAGGGAAAATTTCACCTAGACAATTGCAGTAAAATATGTTAGATTTTCTAATCTCCCCTAAATAGAAAGTTCACAAACTTCAAAGAAATTAAAATAAAGTTTATCAGAATATATGATTTTAAACTTCATAAAAAAAAATTTAACTCAATTTTACGAATAGTACGTCGCAGCTTCTGACATGATTTTGTTAAAATTTTATTAAATGGTGATTTAATCATCTTATCTTCCATTCAGTTATTTTGAAGATAAATTCGGAAATTATTCAGGAGCGTACTGAAAATATTCAAGAGTGTGTATGTAATATATATAGGTAACAGAAGTGTTCATGTAAATAGGCGTGCACGCCTTTACGCACGAATGCGCTACTTTGACATCTAATCTAAGGTGCATTTGCTTATTATTAACAGTCAGTACCAGTAAAGCACCCAAAATTTTCAGATAAGGAAAGGTCATATATTTTTAGATAGGGTCTTCAATGTATTAAAGACATTTTCCGAAAACCTAATCGAATGGCAATAATAAAGTGTCGATATGAGTGCAGTTTTTCAATGGTTAATTAATGTGTTTAGTTTTATTAAAAGAAAAGTCATACCAAACATTCTTATTTATTTATTGTAAACACCGCTCGTAATTTTATTCAGTGATAAATTTAATTTAAAAACCTTTTACCGCTCAATACGTTCAACAGATATTAAGTTCCAAATGTAATTTCTCAGAGATTCTATGTTAACAAATCGTAAAAAACCTTATTTTCAATACGATTTTTTGACGTCGTTTTTAATTAACAAAGGTATAGTTTTAAATAGGTCCTTTTTTAAATAAAACAAGAAAGACAGTGAAAAAAACGTTTTATCTAAAATACACTTGTTCACAATAGACAACCGGACTTATTAATTCAATAATTTTTTATCATCACTATATGAATATTCCAGTAGGGAGTAAAATCATCACGAAAACATAAATTTTTTTTATCTATTTTACCTAGTGCGTTCATCTTACTATTTCAAACTAATTTATTTACACATTTTAATTCCTCACAAATAGCAATGTCGTTTTCCAAAGCGATTTTTAACAATAACAGTTAAAAATAACATAAATATTTGTACACATGTGAACTTCTGAAATGACAATTTATTTCGTAAGCGTCACAATATTACTATAGACACATATTGCCAAACCTAACGAAAATAAATGTGTGTGTCATAAAGAAAATAATATGCTTAGTGTAAATATAGTTCTAGTCCTAACAGCTTGCGTGTATTTTGGTTTCGTGACAAAGCATGCTTCTGGAAAAAACACACCACTTTATCACACCTGATTATTAGATACAATAACACTGTTTGGTCTTTATAATTGCGAAGAAAACATGAAAAAATCAAGACGTTAATGTGACGATGATTATAATCTAATATAATAAAAAATAGCCTTAATAAGCCCGGTTTTCCAATATTTCCCTGGGAGTATTTGTGAATATAAATGGAAAATTCAATGATGTTAATGAGATATGTAAAAAGTTCGTCAAAAATATTAGTAATGCTATTATCCTAGTACGTAAAAATTGAAAATAGACGAATCTAGCCAAATTTACCTTAAATTAAAATTACACAGAAAAATTAACAACGTAAAATAAGAAATGGTAATATGAATTCTATAAAAAATGTGTCGGCGTTAAATATAAACTCACATATTGCCTTTTATGTGCGAGCAAGTCAATCAAGAGCCAGTCTGTATACGGGACGTCGATTGCCACCCACGTCCTGTATTCAGCTTACATTTGGAGTTATACCAAAATTTATATTTATCTAATTATAATAGAAAAGTGTATTTTACGCAAAATATTCTTTTGTACGTAATTACATTAATTTTAAAAAGTGTATACTATGTTAACCTCAACTTTTCAGAAATATTCAAAACGATATGTAGTATTAATTCAGAGAACAGTGGAATTTGTTTTAAAACTTATATTTTTATTAAATTTTCGAATCCAAGGACAAAAAACGATCGTGCAATAATCGTGCAATATAAATTTCTTAGCTCAGTCAGATGCGAAAGCGTATTCCATTATTTATTTATTAGTTGTCAGATAATTTTCCATTTCAAAAATAAATCCTTTACTCATGTATATATATAGTTAACAGTTATTAGGGTAAGTATAACCTTGACATATACAGTTATTAGGGTAAGTATAACCTTGACATACGTCTTAGATTATCTGTAGCTTCGCTTGTATGGCATATGAATTCTACGAGTGTTTTTTAATATTTCTTATTGATACAACTTTAAACAGTAAGAAGGATTTTCATGAAACACGAAATAGCTGAAACTATTAATTAAATTTACTTGAAGCATACTTTTTAATCCTAAACACAGTATAGATTCTGTATATTGTAATTCAGTGTTCATTCCCAATTCGAAAAATGTAGTTTTGCAAAATGGCAACAAATGGCGTAACATATAAAACGGCAAAACGTTATACAAAAAGAAGGGTTGCGATAGCCTCATTAGTTCCGGGACAATCTCGTCGTTTTATAAAACATATCCACGCTAGCTAAGCCGTGGGAAAAGCTGGTGACCCATAATTGCGAAAAATACGGAAGGAAATCTTTATTTCTATATCTAGATAATTTTATTGTATTTTCAAAATAAACTGTCAATCTTAAGTAATTCGTATAAACCTTCTTCAGCTTTGCACGCAGTATTAATGATAAAATCCCAGGTTATACTCCGTCGTCTCTCCGCTAGGTAATATGTTTTCTATTTGGAAAATTGTGGTTGCATTTAATAAAAAGATTAATATTTATTCAAATTTCAAAATTTTTCATTTGTTCTCTAGCTGTATTTGAAGATACGAAAAAATGAACTGAATATGTGGGAATCGTATATACATTTATATATATATATATATATATATATATATATATATATATATATATATATATATATATATATATGTATAAGTGGTATATTTCATACTGTATATAATTTGACAAAATAAAGTTTTATTATAAATTCCATTAGAGATCCTAAGAGGGAAAGAAACCATCATTCGATTAAAAAAAATTGTAATTTTTTTTTCAACTTCTTATTCATCAGCCTGCTAGATATTTTCGAAAAAAGGAATAAATTTATATTAAAATTTATTATTAAACAAGTGGCCGGGGCTATGCTTAATAAAAAAAAGGATTTATTGTACCCAAAAATAAATTGTAAATAACAATTATAAGACTTGCAGGGAATAATATTTCAAATGAAAGGCCTAACAATTCATTTGATTCAATGTAAAAAATTTTAAATGTATATTTGTAACTAAAATTCCGGAATATTTGACGACATAGGGAGTAAATAAATATTCTTGGAAATATTCCGACGATTTTTCAGTTCCAGTTTGTAAAGAAAAATTCATTAATATTAAGGTGACAATATTTTCATAATGTATTAATGATATTAAAAACGTTTGACAATGACTGACCTTGATTTCATAGGAAATAGTATTTTGAAGCGTTTATTATGACGCCTATATTTTACGTCTGGCGTGGGTAGATTGTTAGATAGAGGGAATTTTCGGTCGTCCTTTCGTTTTACCTAATAAAATATTTAAAATGTTAATTAAATTGATGTAATCTTAGAGTTTTTTTCTCACTTGAGTCGTAATCTTAGAATGTTTTTTACTAACAAATTGAAAAAATACAGTTCTTTATTAAACGAGACCTTTTCTAATCCGAATGAAATAATATCGAATTATTCCGCTGACAACTGTCACTGTCACAATAAGAATATATAAATTATTATTAATATTCACCACCGTAGTATATATTAAAATGTCTAGGTGCAATTTTCAATGTCGGCCTGGATAATTTTTAAAAGATACTTTATATTCTTTAATCGGTAATCAGTATTCACTCACCTCGAGACTTTTTCAGCCAAGTCCAAGCATTTTCACGTTCAGATTCAGTACATATAAAGTCTCTGATAACTACATATATTAATTTGGATCACGGTATATAGAACCTGAGTGCGTCTGAGTGCAGCAAATATGCAACGCAAGACCTCGAGACTTGTAGTTGAAAATTCACTCGCAGCCAATAGCTTATAAAGTATGGCCGGTAAAGAAAACATTAAAGGGAATCGGCATGCTTATCAAGGAATCTCTAAGTCGATAATCTATAAAGTCTTCAGATACGTTCTCTGAATGGACGGGTTTATCAGCTGGTGTATCTAAAGGAGGGGTATTCCTCTACTTCTTTTTTCAATATTAACGAAGTGTTTGTTGGTAATATACAATTATTATCTTTAAGCTGATGTAAATATATGCCCATACTGATGTTAACTCTTTAGCAACAGTCATCAGCAACCTCAGAGAAGACATCACTTTCATTATGCTGCATTTAAAGACTTAGGTGAGCCGAATGCACTCCCTCAAATATATTTAAAATTTTATGGATGTTCAAATCAAAGCTGCCTCCTGTCAAACCATCTTACTGTCACTGCTTGACTATGGAGATGTATTCTATCCAGACTTCAGTGAGAATAATCTTAAACAAATTAGAATATCTTCAAAATGTACACATCGTTTATGTTTTTGGTTGCGAAAGATTGAACACTTTCCTCAAATCAGAGCATACGTTTATTGGATGCAAAATTGCAATCGTACAACGATTGCAAATCTACATTTTCTTTAAAATTCTCTATAATATTTAGAACAATCCTACTTATCCAACATATGTCAAAAGTAGATTTAGTTACATGTGGTCTTAAGATATTGGACTATGCTCCAAAAATAATAGCTCATTCTTCTTTTTCTCAAATTTTTGATAATCTTTTGTCAAAAATTTACATTCCAAGCTGTAAAATCTTGGTGTGAACTGAATTCCGATACTAGGAAGTCGCCTTTTGTAAATGTGTGGAAAGATCGTCTGAAAACCCCTTCATCGCAATATTTCTCAATCATAATCCCCTAATTCTATTTCTTTCCCGTTTCTTATTTCCACCCAAATTTTCAATTAATAATTTCTTTGTATTTTGTATCAAGTTTTTTTTTGCTAATTTATTTCACTTAATTAGTTTTATTTTTTATTTTACCAGTATGTTTCATGGTCTTCGATATTACAAAATTTTCATATTTCATCAATTAACTGTAAGTCCACCAAATGTATATATATATATATATATATATATATATATATATATATATATATATATGTATATATATATATATATATATATATATATATATCTATATATATATATATATATATATATATATATGTCTATATATACACACATATATTTTAATATATATTTAGTTCGTACTAAATAAATAAAAAATTAATATGTTTGGCTGGAAATTCAGTTGCTGATATAGTTTACTTGGCGGTGTTAATTAAGATATTGATAGATCCATTTATTCTTAAATGTATGGATCTATCAATTTATATTAGGTCTTTCAGATTCATCGATAGAAGAATTACACTCCTAGTCAATCATTGCTATGGCCACCTAATTATACTAAAACTGCAGATTTTAGTTTCTATACTTATAGTCGTCAAATTCACTTGCATTATAAAGAAGGAGGTAGATTATGTACACTAAGAAGAAAGAGTAATAAATAAGAAGATATTTTCCGTACACTAGCAATAACGATTTAGGGTTTTGATGGATTGAAAGAAACCCATATTTTAGCTCATCAACAGATTGATGGAGATCCGCCTTCAGGAAGCTTATAACATTTAAAAGATAACACGGATACCTGTACATATAATTTGACACATATAATCTACAGATACATATAATCTCATTGTAATAGTCTTTATGAAAGTGATTTTTCACAATAATGGCTACTGGGGAAGGGAGGCTTTGGGGAGAGCGATCGAATATTAAAAATAATGCGGAAACACATCTCTATATGGAACAATAGAATACTAGATTAGTCCATTCTGAATTATAATTCTGAGTCATATCTTTCCTGCTTGCTTGTGATTAGTTACGTTGTAAATAATTTTAAAGAAAAGTGTATACTATTTCTTTAGTTTTAAGGAATTGTGTAATTAGGTCGGCATAATAACATTTATTATACTCGTCAATTAATGTAAGAAAAGTGAATAAAATTTTGTTCATTTTAAAACCTAATTTAATAACACTTTCTTATTTTCCAAACAAATGAGATTTGATAAGTCTTCAAAATTGGCACATCATTTGCTAACAAGCTTTGTAAAAGGTAAATTTTATGCCTTGATTTCATTTGATAAATTTGAACTACCTTAAAACATATGATTTGTAAAAATAATTTTTGGGTTTCATTATTTGTCAACACATTTGTTCCTTTTGGGATAATAGGTAGGTATATATAACCACATAATTTTCAAGATGTATAATATCACATCTTGAAATTATTGTTGAAATTATTTCCCAAATGTTGAAATTATTTCCCATACTAGTTCTTGTGACATTCGTTGTCTTCGGGTAAAAGTTGAAAATTCAATTACAGCTTCTGAAATCAAAATTTCAGAAGCAAATTTGATATAATGCAATATAACATGCTATTTCTAATACAAATCTAAAGTTCTGTATATTAACTACTGCAAAGTCGATTGCGTTTAACACACCAGTCGTCATAGCCAAATTGAAGCATCCACTGATGTGAAATACTGTCAAGTGGTTTCTTTTACTTACATGCAAGTCTTCGAATGGCATTACCAACGTGATTTCAAACATTTTACCATGTTTGCATTGAAAAGTTAGTAAAGTATTTCCTTAAAGAAATTTGCTACTGAAAGTGTTATCTACAGACAGAAAGATTTTGGTACGGGGCAGTAGAGTAACACCCCATTGGAAGCTTGTTGGTTATAGTATTAACATATAGATATAGGTTATAGTAGGTATAGTATTAACTGTTTTACTATAAGAGTAAAACAAGAACTGTGTTAAATATCGCTCTATTTGAAAATAAGGCCAGATTTATTTTTAAATTTTGTTTCCAAAAAAAGCATATTGAAAATTTCATCACTTCAAAACTATGATGGCTTGTTAATATTATTAATATATTTCGCGATCACATGAAATAAATACTTAAATTAAAAGATTTAGTACAGAGAAGAATAACTTATATATCTTTATTCCAAATACCGCTTCACTAGTATTATCCCAAGCGGTAGACATTTATGGACGCAGCACTCTACACAAATGGTTTTTAAAGTGAGCTTCACGCACGTTAATGGAGGAAGCGCACAGGCATAGAAAATGTAATGACGCCATTTTTTATTCCTTATTACTCAAATGCGGTATGACAAATAAAAAGTAAAGCATTTCTCACGCCTTGTTTTCTGTTTATGGAAAGATTTAATAAAGGAATATGCGAATTGTATATGTACGTATCAAATTATTCGTTTTAATTGTATGATTTCAAGTGTAAATTTAATAAGCGGTGCTGCTGAATTTTATTATACAGAGAAAATAAATTTTATTAAATTTAGAAAATTTACAAATTAAATATTTTCTACAACTACTTTTTAGTGGGTAATAAAATATTTGTTTTCTTTAATTCTTCGTATACTATGTAATTTATTAGTGACCGAAAAATATACTTCGTAAAATGTCCCACCTAAATTAATTTTTATTAATTCAGAATGACATCTAATTATATTTTCACTTGTATTTAAATCTTCTTCTGTACTAAGTAGTAAATTTGATACTGTTTAAAAAATTATGGAAACTAATAAAAATTCATCAATTAATATGATAGTTTGTACAACAAAATGAAAGGAAAAATTATTCATAATTTTTTTAAAATTTTTATAGTAGAAAATTCCCTAGGTTATAATACAGAAACCTAATGTAATATATATTAGGTAACTGTGTTAATGTTATTACAGAATATTAATAAAGTTATAATAATACAATATTATCCTTACTTATCAATAAATTAATTCTTAAATTTTATAGTTACCACAAAAGATTTAAAAATAATGAATTATTACAAGGTTTGTATTTTTGTTTCATTTAAAAGAAATCAAAGAGAAAATGGCACGTCTCTTTTTAAAGAATGTTATTAGGTTAAATTTTATGATTCTTCTCATTTTTTGCCTTTATATTTATTGTATGAATGCCATGCATGGTACAAATGATGTTGGAGGGAGGAAGATATATTACTAGAGACAACGTAATTTTTTATGTTTCTGTATTGTTAATTGTACTTTATATCTTTAAAAAGAAATATTATGTACATATAAACCAAATTATATTTAAAGGATAGCAGTGAAATTTACATCTATAAGTATGGTGAGACATTTCTTGATAGAAATAAATAAACTCTACATATTTATTTTAAGGATCTATACAACAAAAATTTAAAAAAACATAATTATTATAAAACCACTCAGTTACATATAAGTTTTTGTGCCTTTCATAGTAATACTCCTCGGAAAACCAGAAATGATGAAAATAACAATATTATATAGTATATTAATCCGCTTATATTTTAATTAGAGTTAAAAAATTTATTCATTAACATTTTCGAGGGAACAAATGAGGCAATTAAAAAAATTAATTTCATATATCAGGTCATCAGGTCATCATATGAAAAATGAAGTTAATAGGATTTCGAAACTCCTTTTAGAATTTTGCCTAAGAAAATATGAGCGATATAAAAAATATCACGAAAAATTGTGAAATTTTACGATTTCAGAAACTGTTTCAGTTCAAATTATAAAAAAAACAGAGTGTTATTATAAGTTTAAATAGAGTTTACTTCTTGAAAAATTCTAGTTATTCCAGAAATATATGTATATATATATATATATATATATATATATGTATATATATAAATATATATATATATATATATATATATATATATATATATGTATATATATAAATATATATATATATATATATATATGTATATACGCCTATATTATATACTATATGAGCCTTTACTTTCTTTAGAACACTCTTTAAGTTTTTACTTTAATAATCTCTATTGTGCATACCAGTTCTTTATTAAAAGGACAAAACAAAGACGAAGAAGGGGCACTTGATAAATTTTGGTAGTAAAATAATTATTTTCAAATCTCTATTTGGTTTTTTTGTACATATACCAATGTAATTAAAGATCAAAAACTTGAGATTTAGTGCTATCTTTGGGGTTAAATATCAAAAAATTATTATATTATTACACGGGTAAAAGTGTCATAAAAAAGTAAGGATTAATATGGTGCTAGAAATTATTCACCGTCTTAAGTTTTCTAAATAGAGACTAAGTTTTTTATGCATTTAGAATTTATTTATTAAAGAAATAAAATTTAATATCAGCTACACAATACAATGAAGATAGTCTCCAAAACATAACTATATAAAAAATGACGGGAAAATTTTTTTTTTTATTTCTGAAGCTTTCAGTTCACCCGCAAATAACAATCAAGTAACATTGATAACAACAAAACATCTACTGTAAACGTGCCCTTTATATACTATTTGATTACAAAACTACTACTGTTTTCAAACCACATCAAGTATGTATTTAAATTTTAAAATGTCCCTTAACCAATTTTTTGAACTTATACCTGAAAATTGGCAATCTCATTATAATAAATAGGAATTCGCAATAATTGTTTAAATTAAATACTACCCATCCAACCCGCATCTTCGGTAATAAAATACACCTTTGAAAAATTATTCACTTGTGCTTTAATTATTGAGAATAAGATGAAATCTCTACTGGTTGCCTTATGGTATATCGATACTCGAAAAGGCATTATAATTCATTGCGAAGGTAGCAAGTTAATGGACTGTTCTTCATGTTTCGAACAATGAAAATTCAACTGTTAAGTTATTGCATTAGTAGTCTGAATGCAGTAATGAAGTTTGCCGAAGCAAATTGGTTATCCACCGCAAATTGCTAAATTGTTAAGAAGACGTGGGTAACTTTTCTCATAGTTTCAATACATATTGCTAAGAGTGCGGTGCTGCCCGTACACGTTATATCTATGGATTGTTATACTACTATAATTATACATACTATATAATTGTTGTAGAAAACGATGTAATGTTGTTTATTGATTTATTATAGAAATTAATGTTTTGACAAATTGTTCAATAAATGTTTCCACAATTTTTTTATTACGTTAAGACTTAATACAAGTAATATCTGACTTTAGTAATAGCCATTCAAAACGTAGGTTGAAAATAAAAATATATCGGATATTGCTAAAGACCATCAAATTCTCAATAGAATTATCGTACTTGGTTAGGTCGTATGAACTGAAGGCAATAAAAACTACAAGAAGGCGGAACGTTTAATACATACATTCGTTGAGTCGTACATGCTATCAATTTTCAAAATTTGATTTCAAACTAACCGAACTGTGTAAAATTTTGTTATTTTTTTTATTTTGCTAGTAGAAAATTAAAATATTTATATCTCAGTGTCAAGTCAATATTTATCAGGCTCAAACGTACATGATACTATGTGATATAGTATTATTTTAACTTTATTTCAACTCTTAGTCACGACCTAGATTTTGTTGCAAGATAACATCTTCAGGTCTCTCTTATCTCTTCAAGATAACATCTTGAAGAGATAAATTGTGGTAATATTAATCTCTTCAAATTGTCCACTTGAAGATGTTGTCATACAATTAAACCTAGGTCATGGTTAAAAATTTAAATAAAGTAGATATACAATACTACATCATGTGGTTTAATTTAGTTGTGAAGAAAAATTAAGGGTTACAGAAATTAATGTGATCCAGATATTCAGTTTTATATAAATTGATGTATGAGTATATTTGGCGTGATTTTGTAGAAATTCATTATTCACAATTAAATGGAACTAATTTATGTACACTAATAATCCTTTGTACCAAATAACAAAGGATTAGTTTTACACTAATATTCCTTTGGTAGATAAAAGATAATATAACTGTTTTACAATTAATTTTTCTAGTGTTTGCAAGGCAGACCAAGCTACCAAGTCTATTGAGTAAACGGGTTAATAAAATGACTTCAACAAACAAGTTAGCTCCGCTCGAATAACGTGTACCAATCGCATGCGTGTCTGTCCAGATCTTGTCCTGTTATAAAATTTACAATTAGTCTTATTCCACTAACATAACTGTAGTATTTGTGTACAAGTTTATATCTTTTATGCTGTCGACATTTACTTTTAATGGTTGACTATGTATGAGCGAGTGTGTGCGTGCGTGTATGCCTGCGTTATGTGCATACGAGCGTATGTGGGTACGTGTATGTGCGTTATATGCTGAATACGACGAGTGGAAGTTCCATTCAAATCGGTATGGTAGTACAATTGCACACAGCTTTCACAAGCAGAATGTATAAATTTATCCTTACTCTCTCCCGTCTCTTTTTAAGACTATATTTTTATAGCAAATACTTTATCGTGATTATTATAAATAAGATAATTTAAGAAAGAGGTAATATTTAGTTATCATATCGCGTCTACAGATGACATATGCTACGTTAAAATCGATATTTAATCCACAGTTTACGCAAAATCACTTCTAATTTATTTACAGGGCATCCAATCGATATAACTAGGAAACGTCATTTTTAAACCTTATCTTCATTTACCTAATAAGGATAGAACTTAATCAGGGGTGCGGTGTCTTCGGAAATAATTTGAAATTAAAAATTAAGAAAGCCAAAAGCGAAACTCTAATTTTTAATAACGTTATTAATTCGCAGTGGTATCTGAGTTTACTTTTCAACAACTTGGACTATGGGATGCATCTGTAAATAATTAAAATATTGTTTTAATAGCTGTATATTTTTCGTGTACACTTTTAAAAATCTCAACATTCAGAGCTGAGTGGCGTCTTCAAGAATTTTCTATCTGATTTGATTCACCAATTATCATTAATTTAATAAATCTTATTATGAAAAGCTGGAATATTTATCTATTGACATTCGATGTAACTGTTGTCTTGTTAAAAAAAATTTAATAAATTTTAGACAAAATTCATAATTTTCTCTTATGCCTAAGTAATATTTGAATAAAATATACTGCCGAGTTATATGTATCTCGTTTTCCGTCCGTCCATCCTTTTGAGTTGAAAAAAAAGAAAATATTTAAACTCAGTTATTGCCTTGTTATTTTCAATATAGTTTTGGAATTCAGATATAGTACAATTTTAAAATAGACATTTCTACTTTCGTTGAAACCGAATTTCATATCAAATATTCATCGGGGGACAATACGAGACAAAATTAGAGTCTGATGATCGAAAATAATTCAAAGACCTTCTTTTCATAAATCTGAATAATACTATAAATATAAATATACTCTGCATAATATACAGATATCGAGTATATAGTATAGTTTTCTCCATTTTATCACATGTCGTATAGTGTTTATTCCTATTTCTGCAACTCAGAAATACATTTTTTTTATTAAAACTATTATCTAATTGATAAACAAAAAAAAGACATATATAGAAGAGTTTTGTTTTTATTACACTCTTTTCTGAGTGCCTTCTTAGTGAGATTGTACAAACTTAACGTTTTCATAAAAACAATATTTGAAAAATAACTTCTTTGGTATCTTCACTTCGCCACAGTGATTATCTATTTAATTAACAACATTTTCATCAACGTATCATTCTATTGAGGTATACTAATATGATATTGGATTATGGTATATAAAGAAAAATTAGCTTCACACATTTAATATCATTCGCACTCAATAATATCAGAAAAAATGTGTTACTGAGTATGTCAATATCATAGTGTATGTAGCTTCAATATACTTCCAATCATAGTTGGCACTATGAATATTTCCGAATGTATTCGTGATCATCAGCAAGTAACATGATTTTTTTCTGTCAAAACACTACATTTTCCATATTTTTTTCTTGTTTTTAATTTGAACATTTAGCGATATTATAATTTACTTTTTCTTATACTGGTTTTATTATTCCTTCGAACATACTTTTTATAAAAGTGATTCGGTCCATTACTTCAAATAATATTAGAAAGAAGTCCAACACACTTACAAAAAAGGTTTTTTTTTATTTTTTTTGTTACCTTAGTACACTTGCCCGAGTAAAGGCAATAAAAACTCATTTATCTTTAATCATATTGGACTAGAATATTTTGGATACTTACCTAATGTTCCAAAATACATTACCTGAAATGTTGCTTTGTCTTTCTCTTTTAATGAAGTTACAAAGGTTTGAAGCCTACAAAAGTTTCCTTTTAATAAATTAGCATTTGATTATTAATTGACTTAGAATTTTCTTAGTCCAGTTTCAAAATATTTGGAAGCTGTACTAGTTTCCATTAATATCGCAGTACAATTCTTTATTTTCCTCCGATTCGCGCCGTCTCCATGCTTAAACTTCTGTGCACCTGGCTGTTTGTTTGCACTCTGTGGTGATTAATATCACTGTTGATCTGTATTTGATTGCATCTAGTATGAACGTGAAAATTACCTGTATAAATTATTTGCTATCTTAACTTATCCATTAATAGTAATGCTATTGAGGTAATACATATTTTTAGAGCAGTAATAATATAAAGTAAAAAAATATATGGCAGTGGAACTTAATCAGAAGAAAGATTTAAAATTTGATATAGAAATACACCCCGAGCGTCTTGAAGGAAAAATGAGTATTATTAAAATGTTGGGTTAATAATAAAATTTATGAATGCTAATACGTAGATAGATAATAAATAAATAACTTTAAACATTGATCCAAATAAAAAATCAGCGCCTTCCTATTTTGCTTTTATTTAAAATTATATTTTATTTATCGTTAATATCTATGTATTAAGGTAAGATATTATTTTAATTTTCAAAAAAAAATTTATGTCCGTGAAAGACTCCTTCATAAGTAAATGATATATTGCGTCCTTTCTGTTTGTGTTTAGTTCAAAAACTTGTAAAAGGAAAAAATCTTTTTTATAGCACATTTCTGTAATGTTTCATCATATAATTTAAAATATCTGATCAATACTCATACAGAGAAGAGCACCAGAGTCAGTACTATGCGCAAATTTGTTGTCTGTCTAGGGTAAATCTAACACGAAATTAAAATGTCAGAATAAAAACTCTCAATACAATTTTATTATATGGTTAGCCATATATTAGTTTTTTTCTCTTGAGAAGTGTAATTTAATGCTGGATGTCTAAATTTTTAGGAAAGCAATATATATATTTGGGAAGAACAATTTACAATTTAATTTCTCAGACAAATTTTAAGAAATTATACTTTATCCTAATATATTTTAGGTTCACTATTTCATGATAGCAATATGTAAGAAATTACTTTAATTATTCAATAAATAATAATAAATTTTTAGTTGAAATTATTTTTATCACCTGTATTCTTTCAATTTTAAATTTCCACAGAATACTTAACGAAATTTCTACTCGTAAAGACAAACAAACTCAGCGTGTTAAACAAAAGCATGGTTAAGAAAATTTCGCAAATCGACAGTGACAAAGAAACTTTAAAATAACAGGAAGCATATTTGAAAGTTGCAAATGAGAAATTTGCAATATGTGGGTAATGTTTTGAATGTCTAACTGTACGTTGACATCGTACGACAAAAATGTCCTTGAAGTGAGGTATCATAAAGCCGGAGTTGGGACTTTACATGATATACACATCAGGTGAAAATTATACATGATATCTATTTGCCAAAATATAACCCAACTATTCCAAAGTTATCATTTCTGAGCTTTGAATATGCTATCTGTGATTTTATAGTTTCTGTATCGAAAGCAATATGTGACACTTTCTTCACAATGCCTTTTTTCATGCTCAGTTTTTTTTTAAATAATTTCGTAAAAGTGTTTTGCGGACGTTTAAAATTGAAAGATCACGGGTTTGTTACTTTTTTTGTTACTGCTTACTCATATTGTATTGGTAAGAAGTAGCCCATATGTTAATTTTATTGAAGTTCTAAAATATATCAATGAGACATTTCATGAACACCTGCACATCTATTTTCTTATGATTTGGTAACAAATATTCAACCATATTTAATATATAATTTGTGCTCCATTGAAATGATTCACATCGGAATATAAAGGTATATATGTAATTATACTAGATAGACCTTATGCATGATAAGGTTAGCTATTAGTTATTTAGATGCTTAGTTATTGGTAAGAAATGAACTGCTGAATGAATCAAATATCGGATTAGTAATATTAGTAGCGATAGATATTTTTACTTTTTAAAAATTATAAAGTATAAAAAATTTAAACCGTTTGTGTGCAAATTTTTGAAATAACAAAAAGAGTACTTGACCTTTTTAAATATCATCCAGAAACTAAATATGCATAATTTTTAGAGAAATATTAATACCCGTAATTTTATAAAAATTTTAAAAGAGTGTTACGACCATGACGTAACCCGATCATAATATCGGTTACAAGAAACCTGATAGTTGGCTATAATTTTGGAAGCATCTAAAACTTTACTTAGTTCTAACGCAGTAAAATAAGTCATAAAAAAATTAATACTGCAGTGGTTCATAGTAATCTTTGTCACATTCCACCTCTTGATGACATATTTTTAAATTTATCCATCATTCAATTTGTGGATTATTTCCACAAATCCTTGCTATAGCATCCATTTCTTATTACAAATGGATTGTTTATTAATGTAAATTAAAAATTAGGCCTTTTCCGTTCTATTGAATTGGTTTCTCGTTTTATTTATTTTCGCCGTTAATAATATCCTTTGCTCGTCGTGTCCTCTAGCGGTTTTGTACTTTCTTTTATTTGAGTGCTTTACGCCTTCTCTGTTCTACTGAATTGGTTGCTCGTTTTCCAATACAATATACCTTGGTCTTCTTTCAGAGGAAGGTATTTATTTTCGCCGTTAATCATGTCCTTTGCTCGTCGTGTCCTCCAGCGGTTTTGTACTTTCTTTTATTTGAGTGCTTTACGCCTTCTCTGTTCTACTGAATTGGTTGCTCGTTTTCCAATACAATATACCTTGGTCTTCTTTCAGAGGAAGGTATTTATTTTCGCCGGTAATAATATCCTTTGCTCGTCGTGTCCTCCAGCGGTTTTATACTTTCTTTTATTTGAGTGCTTGCGACTAAATAAAGAAAGGAAGAGTGTTAAGTAAATACTTAATTGGGAGAATGACAAACCGTTAATTTTGTAGCGAGCAAAAAATTAAGCGAAGAAAA
The DNA here is from genome assembly GCA_039881145.1 of Druceiella hillmani. Taxonomy (NCBI): domain Eukaryota; kingdom Metazoa; phylum Arthropoda; class Insecta; order Lepidoptera; family Hepialidae; genus Druceiella; species Druceiella hillmani. The sequence goes on from JAYKKI010000034.1 coordinate 10,444,433, forward strand.
ATAAAATATGAGCAGCTGAAAGAGATGTAGAAATCGAATACTCCGTATAATGGTGAGAAGTCTGTGTAAAAGTGTACGAGAATTACTGTATTTCTTGTTCTGAATTTGTCTTAGAAAATACGTCAGACGGGAAAATAAGATTTTCGTCGTTGTTTTTCTTTGTTCAGACGACAGCATGAAATTTTATATACAGGATTAAAATAAGTTCAATGAATGATGTAGAACATTGAATCTTTAGAAATGTATCATCACATATATTTGAGACGTTATTATCGGTAAAAAATATTTTACCAGGTTTGTAATTTGTTTAGAAGTAAATGTTTGTATTATGTAAATTCATTATATAGGACACAAACATTTAGGGAACACTCCAATACAAATCTCCCTTAGTCATAAAATACTATTAGCATAGAATGATATAGAAATAAGCATAATAACAATTAAGGAAAATTCTTGGGTGGCGATGTTATCATTTTATCCACACCACTCTACAATACACATATTAGGGAGAGACCCTGTTATTCTTGAGATGTCTAACGTTCGATGCCATAATATCACATTGTGCAAAAAATTGTAAAAAAAATATTTAAACAAGATCATAAAATTCAGTTAACCGAAATATGTTAGTATACAAACTAAATTTGAGGCAATATAGGCTAAAAAAATATGATATTCAGTGTAGATCTTTCTAAACGTCATTGCACATATACGAATGGAATATAATTTGGTTTAAAAATATTATCAATTAATTTAGAAACGAACTAAATGTTGTCTCCAAACAATCAAAATTTATTAAGGAACAATTTTTATATTAAAGCTAGTTTTAAATATTTATTTTGTCCAATTTAAAACTGTATGTGAAAAAAATAATTCTCTATCATGCAATCCGTATTGTTTGTTTCTCTTTCATTCAGAGGAAAATGCTTTACTTGCATTACTATTCATCGTGAGGGTATTATTAATAAAGTATATTTATAACAATTCAGATATTTGAATGACTTTTTGTAATAATGTTTTTGGTTTTGTATTAATGTTTGAATATATATTTCTAGTTGCAAATTTATTTGAAAAATTTTTTGTCAGGACAAAATTCATTGCCAGAATTTTGCCTCAAAATATTTATTGTATCTAAAAAAGTCTTTTGTATTCGAGTCCGTATTAAATATTTAATTATATCCATACATACGCAACATACTTGACTCGCATAAAGCTTTGACTCCATAAAAATATTATGGACTGGCTCAATCAATACTAAATTATGGTGTACTTACTTGGGAAGCAGCAGCCAAAATGATCAATAAAAACCCGTATTGTTATCTCACTAATTTATCATTTACGGACTTTCAGGTACTAGACATTAGAATATTATTGATTACATGGCTAATACACGTCGACATGAAACGAATATAAAGTAAAGCGGTTCATCTTCCTGGAGATGTGCTGTTAACTAATACAAGGACTATCTATGGACAGAAACTTTTTCATTTCTTGTACCTAAAAATTATAATATATTCACTTCTGATCTCCCAGAAATTAAAAATTCTATGTATAACTTACTTAAAATATTGGTCATCCGCTGATTCCTTGACAAAATAGATCGGATACGGAAGGCTTGTATCATTACTATACCCAGTATAGCATATTATTTTGTATAACAATTTGATTTTTTTACCTATAGGTATATTTTAATTCAAGATGACAGTATAATATGCGCAACACACATGTACAATTTGTATGTATGTGTATGTGTATGTATGTGTTTATGGATGTGTATATACTCATATATAAGCATGAACACATACTTATATTTATGTAAATATATATGTGTTCATATATTTTTATATATTATATTATGATATGAATATAGTATAAAATATATATAATAATTACTTTAATGAAAGATGACGGTGTTTAATTACGTTAGTTCAAATGATAAAGACACACTGGAACAAGACTTACGGCTAATTGGGTGGCAATATACTAATGAATCGCTATTGACCTGTTAGCAACCTTACATAGTTATTGTAATTAGTTAATTAATGTGATTTCAAATAAATAAATAAATATTTAATTCGAAATTGCAAGTTGAGATAGTAAAATATTCGCCATATGACCTGCCCAATAATGTAAACGTCTTCATAAGTATTATCGTGTGGGACTAAAATATTATTTCACTAGCGTGACCCGTGCGAAGTCTTCGCATTATAAATTATTCAACTCAATTTAATAAATCAAAATTGATTGCAGGTATTCAATTCATTTCTAATTTTGCACACTGCTTATTACTTTTTTATTCCATTATGAAGCTCAGATGACAGATCAAACAAATATTTTACTAAAATTGACATATAGAGGCGCAAGTATCAAAAGCATTGAGCTAAAGCGCCACTTTATTTATACGTGAGTGGATTTGAAATTAATCAAAAATTTTACCGACCGTCAATCATATTGACGTTGAGCCGTTAGATGGCAGCATTGCTGTTTTGTGTATATAATTTTAATAATTAAATAATTTGCAAAAACAATAGCAATAATAATTTTTTTAGTTGTGGATGCCGGTAGAGCAAGCAATTATCTATAAAATGATATATAATTTATGTGGATTAGTTGTGAGGTTTTTTCTAAAAAGGGAGAGTAACATCTTAATTTTAGCGTATTATATTATTTTATTGCAGAATAGTACAAACACAAGTTAAGTCTTTACTTCAAGTCTTAATTGCAGTAGATATATTCTGTTAATATATGTTTTAGTATGGGAAACAGTATTACGCATTACACGTGTCCAAAGCATATTGTAATACATGTTTCAGAAAAAATCATATAATCTATCCAAAGACTTGTTATTTTTATTTTTTCTTTGAGTAGGATTGATTCTCATTATAAACATTAAAAACTAAGGGTTACATTTGTGCGAGGAGAGAATTTCAACCTTCAAATATGATTGTTCCGCCCAGAATTAACAGATATTGACATTCAATACCTTGTAGCAAAGAAAGAACTCTCAGAGTTTGAAGGTTACAGCTGATAGTACATTACGCAATAATTACTGTTAGGGTTTTTCTTAGCAACATACACGATATTGGGACTACTTTTATGCAATTGTCTTCATCTATTAATACTTTTTATCGACAGTGTGTAATTAAGAAAAAAGATTATAAATTGTCATTAAAACACTTTTAAACAACCGATCTTTTAAATTTCAAAACATCAGTTCTTCGATGCTTTATAGAACATCATAATTATCGTAGGGATTATTGTAAAAAAAAATTGTACATGAAACAAAACAATATTTAAAAAAAATTTCCTGAATTTCTATTGAAACATAAACCAAAATATAATACAAAGAATATAAAAGAAATATTTAATAAAATTTAGAAAATATAGGTTATTTAAAAAGAAACACTGAACGAATTAAGAAAAATTATTTAAAAATAAGCGAGTTATCTGAAAATACTGATTTGCATAATAATGAAAAAATATTCAAATACTATGTTGAATCCTATATAAATCACAAATATAGATTTTATTACGTGAAAGGTGCTTTAATATATTTGGATTAAAGTAAGATTGGAGAAAAATATCACGAACCCAAACTTCTAGAGAACCCAAACTTACATAACGCACATATTACCCAGAAACTTTTGGAATATTGGAATATCTTTTTGAAATTATTTCAAGTGTTTCTTTTTTTGAAATCGTAAACAGTTTCATTTAAATTTCAATAGTTTGGTCTAGGATTGACTGCTTTAATGAAATTAAAAAATAATAAGTCTTTTTGCTTTCTTTCAATAATGTTAAAATCCCAACAGATCAATTCATATAAATGTTAAAAATATTTTATTTACGCATGACTGTTTTTTCCCTCAAAAGTTTAGCAAATAATTATACTTTCTTTAAAAAATATTCTTTAAAAAAAATAATAATTCCGAAAAAATCTGGACTGATTAAAATTAATTGTTGCCCGTTTAAAAAAAAATTGTATTGTCGACTACTTTTTTGGAAGGCAATACTGTTATTCCGCTAAAGGATTGATATTTATTTGCATTACTATGACACGCAAAATTATACGTGTAATAAATCGACTGAGATTTTAACCTCCTCCATTTTCTGTCATGGTTTTTTTGGAATCTAATTTTACTTTTTAAAAGTAATATTGTTATTCGACCTATTAAAATATGTTATATTTGTTGAACTTTCTTTAAGGACTCAATTTATAAACATATATCTCCTAGTTTCTTAAGTATTTCGTCCTATAATTATAATTTTAATGCTATGAACAACTTTGTGGAAATTAAGAAAAACGATAATTAAATTACGCACGCCCTTTATACTGTTTATTTACTAGGTAGTAACATTTTATTTTACGTTGAAATCATGAATAACAAATTATAAAGAAGAGACTGATCTCAAACACACTTTCCACTAATTTGCTTGAACGTCTGAATAAGTCGTGAGTGTTAAATTTTTAAATTTTTTGTAAGCTGCGAAGTGGTGTGAGGAGACAAGTCATTGGATATTAAATGGATTTTGTTTCTTCATAATAAAATTTAAATGACTTAGTACTTATCAAACTTGCACACAATTAAGTATATGGAAAGATATATTCGCGAATATCATATTCTGATAATGATTCATAATTAAGACATTAATTTTCTATATGTCATTATAGTATTTAAAACCTTTAAAACATTATTATTTTTCTACTTAAGAATTAATGTCCAAAACTTACTTGCAGAAAATAAATTGAAAATGCCAGTTAAAATTCAGTTTGATTCAACTGAAATGAATATGTCATAACTTTATCATAAAGTATAAATTTAATAACATTCAATCCAGATATCAGATCAAAATACAATTTTTCTAGTAGGTTTCATTTTAATTTGTACGTTCGTATTGAAGCGTAAAATAAAATTATCTACTGAATAAATTACTTTTAAAAATATATTAATATTTCCGTCATGTTTTCAATATGTCAAAACTCAGATTTTGTGAAACGAAATATTAATTTAGATTTTTTCCTTAAATGGGTTATTCATTTTCCTCTACAAAGTAAAACCACATCAATAGCAACTTTTCTCACCTACCGATGGTAACTTAATGTACTACGGCTGCGTTCCGATATTAGTAAAATATATTCGCCCTAAACCATCTTAGGGAAAATGTTGTTTTTGACCTTATCAACAGCAGATGATAGCATGCTATTCTATTCAACGGAATATCATTTACTTTTATTGCATTCGAATGCTAGCCAAATATTTCTTTGTGTTATAAATAGTGGGTTTAGAAATATTTTGTTTTAGAGCAAGTAGGTCTAGAATTGAAGTTCGTAGAAAGTTTCGTTTAAACTTTAGTATATAAAAATTTTAAAATATGTACAAATGATGAATATGTACAGATGATAAATATGTAAAATTTGCAATTATATGTGCATTAACATGATATATATATGTGGGATATCATGTTAATTTAAAAACATTCATGTAAAATTTATTATTTCACAAAATATATCCTATGATCATAATTTATTGAGCTAATTTTTTACAGTTGATAAAATGCCTAAGAGAAACCTAATATACCTAATTTCTCGTCTAATTTTAAATAAACCTAAGCTCTGAGGGTACCCAATAATCATTAATTTTTGTATTCCTTATTGCCTTTTTGGTTATCTTATTAGAATTGGAAACGGAAGGTAAATATAATTTCATTTAGGTCCAAGTAGAACCTTACATAATTTCGAAATTGTGTGCGGAAGAACGAGATACTTTCGTATTCGAAATTAATTGTAATTAACGAAAAATAACAAAAAGAAAACAGGTTGAATATATCGATAAAAATGCAATAAGTATGTTACTTAAAAATCTCTTTATAATTTTGAAAAAGTAATGAAAAAGTCATCCATAATTTATGTTACATATTTAAAAAAGCGAGGGTAATCAAAATATGCGAAACTATTTTCCAAGCTTCCTTCTAATAATTATATTTAATTTTTAATACTTCGTACTACTTATTTACTTAAAAAATATTATTTGCTTGATTTTGTATTTTCTTAAATTATCTACCAAATGTATAATTTCGCTGTTAACGATAAGCTTAATTTTATGGAAATATTTTTTTAGTTATCTTTCCTGGATTAAAATAAAAAAATGTGACTTAAAAAATAAATTAAAATTCCTCATTAATTATATAAAAGTGAAAGTTTCCTGTTTATCTTATTGTTTGTCTTCCTTTATTCTGAATTATGTAACGAATTTAAGTAAAATTAAATAAATATAGATTGGATAAAATATATTCCAGATTAAAAGCTAAGCTATACGTAATTACTTTGTAAAACCAGAGCAAGAAACAAACGCTGAAAATATATGAGAGCGCACGAAAATATTAATACACTATCAAAACCACAAGACAAGTAAGCGATGATTTATATCCAAAATATTGATTTACAATACGTAATAAGTATTTTAATGATAATTAAAATTATTATTGCTAAATATCATATTCATGGACGTTTATGGTGGAAACTTATGGATCCTTACGTAAATGAATTTCCCTGTTGACATATAAGAATATTTAGCTACAAAAGATGCTTTGACACCACCATATACTTATCATGTAGGTATAGTTATAGTTTATTAGTCATAAGGGTAAAAAATTATCCCTGCATATATTTACGAGACAACTACTTTTTCGACTGGGTGGGAATTCTGGGAGGTAGTGCATAATATTTTTATAAATAAATAATACATGTGTAATTTTTTATCACGTTCTAGTTAATCAATTTCGTATTATAGGGGACAAAGTAAAATATACATATCCAGTTCGTGATTTCATCAACATACTTTGTATATTCACTTATAGTAACAATGAAACAAATATAAAAATAAAATATATTGTACACATAGTGGCACATATTTTGGAGTAATTTAAGTTTGAATAGTCATGTCAATAATTAAATTCGGGTATTGCAGATTAACAAGACATTATTCGAAGATGCACAAATAACTTTTACTTTGTTCTAAGAATATTTATATATTCCACAATAACTGTTGATAGCATCGAGACACCCATTTCGCAGTACTGGTTTTCAGGCAATAGAAAATATAAGATTTAGAACTATTTATGTATTAATATAATTTATTGTTATTTAGATATTTTTGACCATAGATATATTTTTTACTGGTTTAATACGAAAACTAGTTAATTAGATCAAAATTAAGAAAAGAGAGTAATTTGTTTCAATACTATTCAGATATTACTTTGTCAATTTATGTATGAAGAATTGTATTTAAATTACATATTTGAACACAACAGAATTAAATACATAATTTAGAAGAATAATATAAACATTTAAAAAAAATTATAATAATGTACATTATAAATATATTTTGAGGGATGTACTGAATTTAATTCACCGATATCACGGGTTAAAAAATAAATAGGTTTCTAAGTAAAAATTCTAACATAATTAAGAGAAAATAATTTTGGCCTATTTCCTATAACTTTAGCGTTCCAAATCGATTCTTGAATTGATTAGCTTGAGTTCTATTTCAAAGCATTTTAATAAAAATATACAATTGATCCACGTAATTGAAATCAAAAACCTTCAAAGACATATTTAAATGCATTCAATATTCACATCGTTCTAGATTTAGATCTTTTCAACAAAAAGTCATCGAGAAGTGCATCGAGATGTTCTGAATGGCTCCTTGAATTTGTGTGAAAGTTATCCAACAAAAGTGCCAATTGATGTTCAAATAATTTTTCGAGTTTTCTATTCATACATCGGACTAACATTCGTAAGGGAATTTTGTTATCGAAAAGTTTGCTAAAGTAAAGAATCCTTTGAATCTCAGGCAATGGGGGATTATTTAATAGTCATTCTTTAAGAATTGTATTCACTTTTACGCTTAGTGAATATCATATAATTAAATAATAATTTTATTTCCTTTTTAAATTACATAAAACGATTCCAATAATTTCATATAATTCATCTTCATCAATCTCTGCAATATAACCTTATTTTAGCCTGTGGTCATTTTCGAAGATAATTTGTAACTTGTGGTTGCCTATGAGAATATACTTTGGCTCCGATACATTGTGTAATATTAATCAAAATTAAAGATTCTAGTCAAATTAGAGAATATCAATAAAGTTAGAAGTCCATCGTGAAAGCATTAACAAATACAATAAACAAATAGTGGGAAACAATGCTGGAATATCTATACATATAATAAAACTGTAACTAGTCTAACAGGGAAATCTTATTCTTATAGTCATTATTTTCGATACAAACACAAAATTTAACATTTTTAAAATTTTTGCCTGTCTCCGTTACTGCATCACGCAAAATTCACAAAACGGATTTTGATAAAATTTGATGTGATGATAACTAACTACCCGGGTAAAGTAGCCCATTATTTTATATTTTGGAAAATTGTCTTATTCCCAAGAGAAAATACAAAAACTGATTCTTGTAAAAATCACTCAGAATCGAGATATTTTTGTTAATCTATACATATCGATACATATTTGTGAATAAAAAATTACAAAAATTACAAAAAAACGAGGCAATAAAAAAATATATATATACCCAAAATAAAATAAATTAGGTAAAATGGCTCAATAATATTTAATTAAGTCCAGTTTAAAGTACAATCATCAATCTAAGTCCAGTTCAAAATACAATCATCTTATGTTTAAATAACAAAGTTCTTAAAATACGTAATTTTTCTCTATCGCATCAAGTCAATTATCACCGAATGGATTTGGATCTTTTTTATATTGCATGGTGTCAAATTATATAATCCAATGCAATATAATTCACATCATATTCAGACTCTCTAAATATTTTTAAACTTAAATAAAGTCATAAAGTTGGTACAACTTTTTTGATATATTATTATTCAACGAAGGATACCGCAAGTAAATTTCGTAAGTTGGAATGTCATTGTGTTTTCAAAAACAGGACAAACTTTGCGCGTAGCTGGCGTGGACCTAAGCATAAGTTGCTTTCCGCACGGACAGCTGTATGTAGTACCTGCATCAGCAACGCTAACAATTAGTTTATGTCCCTGACAGGTCTACAGGAAACATTGTTTACAGAGAAGTTTTGTGAACAATGTTCTAAAGCTCGCGAATAATTACTAATACTAATAATTATAATACAATACTAATAATTATAAAACAATAACTCCAATATTGAATCAGGACGGTTAAAATTAGCACATTTTTACGACTAACTTATCCCTTTCCTGTGTCTATTTATTTGTGTTTCATCCGTTTTTGTATATATTTCACTTACATGTTTTTAGGTAGAGTGCATCATTATTAACCCTTAACCATCTAGCGTCGATCACAGTGACTCCAGACGATATATTTTTTCAAATATTTCCGTTATTACGCGGGCCACGTCCTCTCCAGTTTGCGCCCTGCGCTCGACCAAGCGACACGTGCGTGCAGTAAAAAAATACAGGATGATATATTTCGCATGCGGTCATGGTGACCGACGTTAGGTTGTTACGTTACTTTTAGTGTTAACATTTTCTTGTTGTTTTTTAGGTTTATCATGTCTGAACGTAATATCAGTAGATGGTTAGAAGAGTGTGACTCAGATTCCGAGGATCAAAGGGACGTGCCGGAATTACCAAATGAAGACTGCAGTGACGTAGAAGATGTACCGTTAGACCACGTCATTGAGGTGAATGTCAATCGGACTCTAAAATTGATGTTGACATGTTAAATGAAGATGATGATAATGTTGACCTGCCAGTTGATGATGCATCTTCCGATGATGAAGTTCCATTGGCAAGATACCGGAAGTATTTCGGAAAAAATTGGTTCCGTTAGTCATCTCAACCTCCGGTTTCGCGATCAAGGACTTTGCAACACAACGTCGTCCAACGACCTCCTGGATTGAAAAGGAATTTCAGATATATTTTGAACAGAAATACAACACCATCCGATTTATGGCAGTTATTTTTTAATGCTGATATGTTAGAAGAAATCGTAAAGCATACTTACGAAAAAATTAGAAAGATAAGACCTTACTATCAAAACCAGACATGTGTTCAAGACCTCGACGTAATGGAGCTAAAGGCTTTTATCGGTATGTTGTACTATACCACAATTTTCAAAGAGAATCACACACATTACACATGTCGGTACAGCACAGATGGCACAGGAAGAGATATTTATCGTTGTATAATGAGCAAGAACAGGTTCAAAACATTGCTGAATTGCCTTCGTTTTGATGATGCGAGCACCAGAGATGAACACCGTAGCACTGATAAAGCTGCACCTATATCTTAGCTGTTTGATAAGCTGATACAAAACTGCAAAGAAGTTTGTTCAATAGGCAGTTACGCTTGTATTGACCAGATGTTGGTGGCTTTCCGTGGGAGGTGCAGATTCAAAATATACATGCCGAAAAAACCCAACAAATATGGGTTAAAAGTTATGTGCATAACTGAAGTCAAAAACGGATACCTTGCGGATGGCTACCTATACTTGAGAAATGACTCAGATGGCCAAGGCTTGCCCGTTGAATACCAAAGACTGAACAAACCCACGCAAGCAGTTTTGAGATTAGTTGCGTCGATTGAAGGAACCCACAGAAATGTTACGACTGAAAACTGGTTTACTTCTGTGGAGCTAATAAACATCCTTAAGCAAAAACAGCTGACACTTGGTAACCACAAGTTAAAACACACACCCCTTAAAAAAATTAAAGGAAAGTACCTTCTCAATTTCTGCCTGGGCGTCATCGGGACGTCGGCTCTTCAATTTTTGGATTCACGTCAGATGCAACATTGTTATCTTTTGTACCAAAGCAAAACAAATCCGTGCTTGTTCTCTCCAGCATGCACCACTCACCAACCATCGATCCACAAAAGCAAAAGCCAGAAATTATAACTTTTTATGATAGCACCAAAGGTGGCGTCGATACATAAGATCAGAAATGTGCCATTTACTCAACTTCACGACGCACACAGCGCTGGCCAATGGTTGTCTTCTATAGAATGCTGGATGTATATGCAACAAATGCATACATCATCAGCAGCATGAACCAATCTCAGAGAAAGGTGTCCAGACTGAATTTCATGAAACTACTGGCTGAAGATCTTACCAAACCTCATTTAAGACGTCGACCGAACAAGTTTAGATTGCAAAGGGAACTTCAGAGCGCTATTCGTCGGGTTCTCAAAATGGAAGAAGAACCCAGAACATCTTCGGCAGACAGCTCTGACAAATTAGAAACACGTAAAACTTGCTCAACGTGTGACCCAAAAAAAACAGCGTAAAACATTTAATTTGTGTTTTCAGTGCAAAAATCCAATTTGCGTTGAATGTTCTCAATAAATGTGTGTTAGCTGCCCCGAGAAATTGTGAATGTTAGGCGGCTGTAATTTTGTAATGTTTGTAATTTAATTGTGCCAATGATAGTTTTATATAAAAGGTTATGTATTTAACTTACTAAAAATAATTAAAAACAAGTAGTCTCATTGATTGTTATTGCTTACATTTCACCTTAATTAGAAAACCTATAATTTGGTAAAATATTTGTAAGTCAACTTTTAATAATAGTAATAAAAAGTAAGAAGTGTTAATTTGAAGAATTAATTGAAACAATTTAAAATAAAAACAACTGAAGAAAATGATGTAGTTTACATTTTTGCCAATTTATGATTTTTTAACCTTCATAATAGTACTTATATACAACCCGTCACCATGACCGACGTTGGGTGGATGTGTTACTAGAATACACGTTAGGTGGCTAAGGGTTAATTGGCCTATATAGATAATTAAATTTGAAAGTTGATGACAAACACTAGGTAAAATCAATTCATTATTTTCGTTACTAAATTACAGAAAAACATTTTTTAGTTTATTGACTTTATTAAAAATAATAAGGAAATTAGTTTTAAAGATAAGGGACACCTAAAAATTATTTTCTTGCTGAAGGAAATCAATGTTGCTGTGCATAATTTCTTTTTTTAATTATTATAAACAATTACAGGCCGTACAGTATATTAATTACAGAAAATAATTATCAAAATTTACGAGCCACTATAAATGTATATTATTTTGTAATCTTGTTTAAAAATACCTAGTAATCGGTTTAAAAAATTTTGTTACTTATCACTAATACATTTTTGGAAATATTTTTTTTAGTTATACCGCTGTCGTGAACAGTGCTATTTAATAGTATGTGTATATCTAGAGCTACCAGCAAGCGTGAATGTACTTCCTTAGTTTTTGTTTTCATACACTTTACTATGTTTAGTGAATTTAATAAAGTTGTTTAACCTTAAATGAATTGACATACTTGGTAGCAGCAATGAGATACATTCATGTTATGCTTTGTGTGGATAATTGCAAAGGTATGGTTGAAAACAAATATCTAAAATGTAAATATCTGTTCAATATTTAAAACATGTATTACATTAGCATTAATTCTTTTATTTTCTAGCTTAGGAAGTTCAATGTGAAATGTTAGTTCAGCAGCAATAACTATATAAAGGTGTTACATTAAAAACCTCACTAATTTCTGTCGGACGCGTAAATTTCTCAGTAATTTGATTCGCGCCTCCTAACCATGAATTGTAAATTTTATAATAAGGAGACCTTACATGTGATTCAAATTTAAGGACACTATTAATGACTGATCGACGTAGCAAAGCACAAACATTATTGAAATATTATCTATACAAGAAACTATACCGCAAAGTACTATATATTTGTAAGCAAAGCCACGAGCAAAAGTTCGTAATAAATATAATTTATACCACGAAGTTTGATAATATGAGCTGTAAAGTAAGTGAAAAGGTCATTTATCACATACTTACAGAGAATATCAAAATATATTTAATAAAAAAATATAATCGGAAGTTAATTTTAAACCCAAAGAAAAAATAAATTGAACGACCTAAACTAGCTTACCTTCGCTTGAGAAATTTATGCTGCAAGCAGGGGTGATATTTATCTATTAAAAATTAATGTTCTTATTTAACATATCTACAATTATCAAAATACATATAAATAAATATTTTTAAATAAAAATTAATGCTCAATTCACATTTTAAAAATAAATTGTCTTCTCGAAGCCCTAATAAATAAAGCTTATCAATAACAAAATATATCATTTTTCAAATCACATATGTCCCTGAAATGTCATAACGTTTATGCAAATATTCACTTACTGAATATTAAACATTTTATTACAGAATTCTTATCAGCATTAAAATTCCATTATTTTAGATAGGAAACACTGCGTTTTTTGTCCGTTCCTAATAATTTAATCAACTTAAATGTAATATAAGGCGTGTGTAATACTAGCTTTTAAAAGTTCACTACTCCAATCGGTAGAAAAGTATCTTTAAGTTTATAGACCCGATGAGAGTAGAAAGTTTGTTAAAGAAAACTGTATGCGTTGTTGGTACGGGATCGATAACTTGTTACGATCTGTGATGATGTTTTCTTTATGTTACAGGAATATAAGGGGCTAAGAGCAAGTGGAATAAAATTTCCTCTTATTAACACATCGATGTGAGTTTATACATTGGAGAATATAAACAATATTTGTATATATATATATATATATATATATATATATATATATATAATTGAATTTGCCTCAAAATTTTGATATTTTCAGTACACGAATTCTAAAATAACAATGAATTGACATAAGAGACGACAAATTCTTTAATCATGCTTTAAGCAATATTAATTTTTAACAATTGCTTTATCCTTCGTATCGAGTATCTTAATATTCAGTTAAATAAATATTCAGTTTTCTTGTTATTTTATCTCACAGGTGCTATCTTCGAATAAGAACAATTAATTCAATATCTAAAATTTCAGCCGAAATCATGTTTTACCAAAGTTCGAGTTTTAACTATCTCTTATTTTCGTAAAAATCTTCAAACAAGTTATGTAAGTCCGCCATTTATTTACTTCGAATAAATGAAACTGAAAAAGAGGTATTTAGAAATATCAACTGTACTCAAATCAATATATGGTAAATTTACGGTGAAAAAATTAACCCAATTTTATTATAAAACTTACTCTAAGAATTACTTTGTAAAATATATTATTAAAAAATTATTTAATGAATCAGAACTCTTACCACAGCTAAAAATAACATATATAAATAGTTCATCATGGTTGCTAATTAATATTTTAAACAGTGCCGACGATGCTATATTAACCGTCTAAACTTTAAGTCAAGAAATATTTCGAAGAAATATTAATGTTAGGCTATTTGTGCGTTCAACATAATGAATGTAAATGATATAGCAATAATATTTAGGTACATATCCCAGTATTCACGGGACGAATTTCAGTATACTAGGTAATATTTTTCCGGACTTCTTTTGTGTGCATTTTTCCTTTGATACAGATGCCAATACTACACAAATATGAATAATATAAAAGGATTTTCAAATTAAATGTGTATACGTATATATACATACATAAACACACACAAATATATATATATATATATATATATATATATATATATATATATATATATATATATATAATTTCCTTACGAATGTTATAAAGTTTGAGAAAAAATTTAAATATGAATTATATCCGAAATATTTAGTAAATTGTAATTATTTTATTTACTAAGATATTAATATTTCCTTGCTGCGATAACTTTAGTCGTCATTGTTTATAAAAACCTTCATGCTATTTAAAAAAGCTTAAGATCAATCTAAATGATAAGACTGAATTTTAATTGCCTTTCAGACACTATACGAAAATTTCTAATTTAATCTCACATGGGGTTTACATATCGTGAAATTCGTGACATATAATCAGAAATCTAAAAAAATTCATTTTAGTCTAGTTCGTGACAGGAATTAATTTTTTTTAGTTCTTTCAATTGCGTTTGTTAAATATAGAAGTGAAAATTTGACTTGAATTTCTTGAGTTCCTTAGCTCATCCTATCATCAGTATTACTAATATTATAATATTACCCTGTGTTATTGAATTTAAAATACACACAAAATTTTATTAATGCCTATCACTTTATTTTTTAATTCTACGACTCAAATAGTAAATATATTGCTTGACTATATTACCGATATTGTCAAGTTTATTATTGTCCTCTTATCATTCTCAATTCGACAGTTTTCCACTTTTTTTTCCAAATATTACTTTTCATAGATTTTTAAACTTGTAGACCACTGCGCGGCTGCAATAAAGTTGTCGACGAAAAACGGAGGCAGCGTATTACGGCTTTCTACAAGAACCGTTATCAAAAATTAGTAAAGAGTGAATCGTATGTCAATCAAATAATAAACTATATCTATATAAACATATTATAGATTTTTAACATTAATGACTGTGATGTTTAACATCCAGGAATAAACTCGTAAAATTATGTGAACTGTATAATTGGATTATGTTTGCGTGACTCTCCAACGTTTGATACGTTCTTATAAAAAGTGTTATGATAGAACTTTGTTAAATAATAAATAATAAAAATGTAAAAAAATAAGAACCATATTTTTTTTGTATTCTCATATGAATCATTTGCATAAAAAGTAATTTTTTCGTTATCGTTAATAATTTCATTATAATGTAGTATTAAGAGTATATAATATAAGCGACAATTATCGAAATCATAAAGCAATTTTTGGGATGTGAGAAAAATTATATTAAAAACAATAATTTTTTTCAAACTTTGCAATTTAGGCTTTTGTGTAATACTAATGATCGTGTGATAGCGGGGTAAATGAACTTCTAGGCATATTAGCGGTGCAGCGTCTTAGTTACTATTGAATCAGTGGGAGCGTGATGCGCCCATAATATACCTATCTTCCATCAAAGAAGCTTCTAGAACGTTCCAGTATATACTGGATAATTTTCGAAAAAAACGCTAATTACAATTTGGCTAAACTATTATATATATATATATATATATTTACATATATGTATATATTTATATATATATATATATATATATATATACACATATATATATATATACATATATACATATATATACATATATATATATATATATATATATATATATATATATATACGTATATATATCATCATATATATATAACATCGGCGTAATGGATTACATGTTGCCTCTGTCGAAAACGGTAATGAAATTAAGGGGTACAAATATTTTACTAGGTAAGTCATGAAATTATTTTTCCTGTAGGGCCTAAAGCGTACCAAAGACGAGCATTAAACAAGGAACAAGATAAAACATAAAAGTCACGAAAACATTTTTAAATTTATATTAAGTATTGGAGCATCTTATTATTATTTATTATTTATACTTTGGAAATAGTGACAAGAATAACCTTTTAATATCTTAATGAAACTTTACTGCAATCTTAGGAAATTAAATATATATTGATGTGCTACAAAAACATTTCGTCTTAACCAAGAGCGATAATCAACTGCGAAAATAAGTACTTTGGCTGATGGTAATGATTCATAGAGGATAATTAATAATATAAAACAAAATAATAATGTTTAAACCGGTAATAGAATTTATTTATTTTTATATATTAAACGCAAATTTAAGAATTTAAAAATCTGTTCAAATAAATGACTTATAAATAACAGAGCATAACACTAAAATACTAAAAGAAACCAATATAAAATATGGTTCAGTCATACTCTGTAAATTATAAAATTATTGGATGTGAATTATTTGCAATGGTTTTATTTGAAATATCTTAATAAATGCTAGCACACTGAATGTTTCCAAATATTTCTATTTTATACTTAGAAACTAGAAAGATGAGAGTGTGGTTAAAATTGTAAATCACTCTGAAGCTAAATATTCTGCCAACATTTCAAAAATTTCAAAAATATTTTTGAAAAATTCCTAATTTAATTGAGAAACGTATGTGTAAAGATACACTACTTAATGACCCCAGTTGATTGATGATATCACCGCGTCACTGATTGGGCTTTATTACGCTTTTGCTATGACGTTACTGCACAAACGCAGTAAAGCCCAATAATTGACGCGGTGGTATCATAATTGACGTCATTGAATTGCTGCACTGAAAGGTATGCGAAGAGTTGTCGCCGTGGTGTATTAGGTTGATCACAAGGCATCCGGCCTTTGAGTGCGTGGAACACTGCGGGGATCCGGGTTCGATTCCAGACCGCTCTTTGAGGCTGGACTGGTGTTCTGGTTGGCTGTGGAAGATTGCTGTCCTAGCAATAAGTCCGCCGTACTTATCAATTAGATACATTAAAGTACACAAATAAATAAATCAAAAGTCTAGTGAATATTTATTTCATTGCACCTTTCATATGACACTCAATATCATCATGGATAATTCGGACTACCAGTCCAATATAATTATTTTGTACGTAGGAAATAATGATTCACCAAAAAACGAGCAGGCCCAGGCCTATAGTCACTAGAACATCTACTTGTGAACTATAGAAACTGAGGCTGCACAGACAGATGGGACGTTAGAAGGAAGATCGCACGGACAGGATAAAACTTCTTATAATATTACGGAAACCTAAATTTTACTTTCACAAAATCTGAATCATTTTATTTCTACTAGATTGAATAAAAGTGCGACTTATCATTTAGGAACTACTTTGGATTTTGGGACAAACTTAAAAGAGTTTTTCGCATACAGAATTTTATGTAAATATATTCAGAAATAACAGAGTTATATGATGACAGAAACGAAAAAAAAATTAGAATAACTAATCAATAGCCGTATTCCTTTCTCACATAAAACGATAGATACAAGCTTTTACGAGTATATTTACTATATTTAAATAAGAGGAGATGGTTTTAGGTTATACACCGTGTAAGCGAACCTGTGCGAAAAAAACTCCACAAGGAGGTTGCAAAACACCATATATTTCAAAAAGAAATATTGACGTGTTAGACTTTTAATAAATAATAAAAAGTCTATTGTGAAAAGCCTAAGCTTAATGCTCGCGTCGCTTTGCATTGTGGAGCGCTCGCCATTAGTCAAGTAACTCACCTCGTCACTAGCGACGTCCGTAATCAAAAGCGGTTTTTTAAACATGATCAAAGAAAAGGCGAAGCGGTTTCATGGATGAGTTTTAACAATTACGTATGGTTGTGTGCAGTATGTACGCTTGCAACTATGATTTCGTGATTAAGGGCGCTTGGTGATTTTAAATACCGCAGTATACATCATATTATATATAATAGTAGTATTTTGTAATATAATAGTATTAATCTATTTACAGTGGTAATATGTCCCGATTAAATTATGATTGCATAGATTTTCAACGACACATTTTTGCACACTTTTTTGTTTGTTCGTTGACTCTATTAAATAAAGAAATGTCTTGTCTAATAAACTGACGAAGAAGAGAGTGGCAACATAGCATCTCTCTTTTTCTCTCTTTATGTACTTCATAATAAAAACTTTACCTGGCAGTAAAGTGTACGTAATGAAATAAGTAAGGATTCGAGCAAACAGTTTTTCTTGAAATTATTATCGTGCTATAATTTGTAAACCCCTTGAGATAATACATTTTGGTTTTCACCAATGATCGACTTATAACCAGGATCTACTTACAACCATTGGTATTCGTTTTCGCATAGGGGTTGCTTACACGATGCATATGAATAATTCATTTCTAGTGTATCTGTATAATGATTTTAAACTTAGAGCTTTGGTCATTATACAAAAAATGTATTGTTCTCTTTTTATACGAATGTAGGAAATTCAACTATCCCTTTAATAAATTAAAATTACCAGTTGACTTTTTATTTTTTAAGTGAAAACAGTTGCCGTGTATTTAAATATTTTGATTAAAATGTAATTAATTAGATTTAAGTTAATATAACATTTTATTGCAATCTTTGCAAATTGTTTTATTATTAATAAAACGCACAATATACACATAATTATTAATTCATTTATAAGGTATAAAAAAACAAAAATTAACGAAGATAGTATTTCAATAAATAAGCATGATACAGAGAAAATACAGATTGTATCTTATTTTAATTCATGCACTTTGATTAAGAGAATATACAAACGACTAATTAAAACCCTTAGGTTTTATAAGATAAAAGACTTGTTGGATTACAAACCAATTAATTAATTAAATGAAGTTAATAAGAACAGTTTTCGAAACAATTTGTGGCCATATTAATATCTGTATTGATGATCATTATTTACACGAACACCCTTTAGCATAAATTAAGTTTTAATAAGAATGTATTTTAATATTGGCATATAAGTATCAGGTTAAAATAAAATTAATGATTAAAAATTCCGATAGATATTTACGTCTTAATGTATACGATTTTCTCGCACGTGTAATGCGTCAATCGAAGGTGAATAAAAGATAAAGTTAACTTTTAACGGAAAATAAAAATTGTTTCAATAAATTTTAAATTTTTTAGGTTTAATTTTTAAAAATATCTGAACAGAACCAATGGAATAAATCCCAGAAGTATTGCGTACACACATGCTTATATAAACATTAAATGTTAAGTAGTATTGATGTAAAAAAATTTCTAAATATTTACATAAATATTCAACACACAAAATTTGCTACCTGGTATTTTCAAAATGTTAATCACTACTGCAATTTTATGTTAAAATTGTTTAATAAAAAATATATATGATAGAAGTAAAGTTTCTTTTTTTATTTTTCAAATTTCTACTAATGTACTACCTCTCAAGGTTATCTATTAAACTTTATATCGAGTAGAAAAAGTTTTAAGATCACAAAAGAAAGGAAGCTGCGAGCTTAACAAAATTATCCTCGTTTGCAATATGTACCTCTGCGATATCAAATCCTAATTAATATTTTATTTCACTGTAAAGCGTTATTTCTAGATTTAATAATATATGAAAATATTTTTTGTCGATACGACGATATTATTTATATACATGTACATAATATATTTTTGCCAGGGAAAACGTATAACTTCGGGCTGGGACTCTCGTTCATGTTTAATAAAGTGACCAAAGTTAAATATCATATTTGTTATAATATTGCTAAGCGGGATTAAGGACGATAAATGTTCAAATAGTCGGAAAAAATCATTCGTTGCCGAGGTATCTTAGGGTGCGTTGCTTCAATCATTAGAGGTACAAGGAAACAATATATGGCGGTATTTTTCATCTTAAAAAGCTCGAAAATAAATTTGATACAGTATTTACATGTATATTACATATATTACACCGTGAAACGTTTACTCTTTAAAAATAATTCAATATCATTTCCTAGAATTTATCGTGCAAAACTGTTTTGATCTTTATCAAATTAGTTTAAAAGTGAATTTATCCATATAAATTTGTTTGTGTATCGAAATTTTTACGAATACCTTAAAAGTGATGACGGTATCTTTTATCAAACAAAATTATAAGATTTTTACTCACTGGCACGGGACGCGTCGGTACGTGAAATATCGTTGCTTACCCGTGCGAATTGTGTATCCGTGCGACGTCGGGACGAGCCTCAGTTTGAACACAAACTAATTTCAATAAATAATTACTCTAATTAAAAGGGAAAAACCGCCGTATTCCATTTTTTTGATGAAATATTTCGACGTAATAAAATAAATTGGTATAATTATTAGGCATAAACTTTAGTTTCACAACTTGAAAAAATTAATCAAAATTTTAGAGGCATAAGCTTTGAAACTAACTTTAATTGCTTCGAGGGATTTTTGGTGAAAAACCTAAGTATATAAACTTAAAAACTATTTTTTTGTTTTTTAAGAAACATATTATAAAATAGAAGCTAAAACCCTCAAAAATTTATTCTGTTTCATAAGATATTCAAAGATATTGAATTATAGAAACAATAGGGTTTTTAGAAGTTGATTTCAATTTTAAACTGAAACTATGGGGATGATTCTAGCTTATGTGATATTCACAATAATTGTTTGCCTACAAGATATACTACGCGATATATTTCATGATGAAAAGTAATATTTACACTTTAAATATTTAATAGAAACACTACTTACCTTCCAATTCATATTCTATGAGTACTTAAGTAACTACGGAACACTGACAGTGCGATATTTTGTTTTGTTTTTTCGACATTGGAAGGTATATATATATATATATATATATATATATATATATATATATATATATATATATATATATGTGTGTGTATATATATATTAAATATACTGATATTAAAAATTTCCAACTTTCATTGTTTAGAAAAAAATAAACGAGATAAAATAAATCAATAGAGATTGCAATTAAACGATGTAATCGCTCATGATCTACTGTCCGTGAGTACGTTAATTTACGTACCTAAATTTAAAAGTATTATAATAATTGTAGATAATATTTATTCTTTAAATGTTGTTGGAATATATTTATATCTTGGTATACACATAAGAGCTAATAAAATTTCGATAAGCGTTGATAATATTAAAATAGACTGACCAGACGTTTTTGTTTTTAAATGAATTAATAAGAGTAGAAAAGATTGTTAATCAATTACTAACTATTTCTGTCCATTTAACTCGCTTGCCGAGTTAAATAGATAGAAAAAGTTGCCGTGAGAAGCAACGGAACGAGCTTTGTCTAATATGATATATTTTATTCTTTAGATCAATCTCAATAAATTATCTTTGACAGCATTGTCCCTAATGTAAAACATACAAAGTAAGTTGCGAATATAAACTCAAAATTATAAATATCCCAGCGAAAACCTAATTCAAAATCATGAAAATTAATTGGTTGTAAGGCTCAGTAATAAAATCTGTAGAAGAAAAGTTGATTAACGATTTACAAACAGATTAAGCTAAGAACCTGCAATAAATTTCAAAGAGCTTTTGAGGGAATAATTACGCCTTATTGAATATATCTCAAAAGTTTTGGCAAAATTTCTTGATTACTTCTTAATGACAGACTACTTGTTAATTTATTCGCCTGAATTAAAACGTAAGTGATTTTAATTAATGTCAAACCAAGTTTTATTTTCAAATTTTCGTCCTTGCCAGCCTTTTTATTTATTTGAAATTAAAAAGTAAAATCAATTTAAAAGTTACAAGTTTTTAAATTTTTTTCTTGTTTACTGTTAGGTATTAGTAGAAAGATAAAGACGAGCGATTAACATGTAAAATGTTTAATTAAAAAAAATATTTATGTGTAATGAAAATACAATATGCTCGTATAGTGCATTATAGGTTATATCATTTTCTACCTACTTGCTTTGACTATCTACTTATATGCTCTGTCTATTAAGTAAATAGCAAAAGTGAGTGCCTTAACCAACTGGAGAAGGTCACAACTTATATGATATTATATCCACATGCACCGATACCTAGATAAACGCCATTGCGATTGAGAATATTTATGTAAAGTTTTGATAAACTTAACAGTTAGCCTCACTGGAGAGTGGACAACAATCATTTTGTTGCATGTTCCTTTTAATGTGCACCGTGTGAGATTTAGTTGATATGGAAAATGATTTAACATTTTCTTGGAAGTAAATGAGACATCGGTAGCACCATTATCTATATGCATACTAATATAAACATTTTGCGCTGTGATGGAGATTGTATTACTTTCAAAATTTAGTGAGAGATTCATAAAAAATATTTATATATTTTTTATTACAAGATTTTTGGAAAGTAGAGTATTCTTGAATATAACCAGTGATAAGTGTTACGATATTGCGACTACCAAGATGTTATATTCTACAATTATAATAATCAAGCTTCAGTTTTTCTTGAATTAAAAAGAAATCCTTGATTTGGTGTAGCTTTAGACAAAACACTTAAAATTTTAATTGACACTGATATCTATTAGATTCAATAGATGAATTTGCAAGAAAGTGTATTTTTCTTCGCCGCTAGATTTGACCTAACTTTATAGAAATTCCAAAAAAAATTCTGAAGATATTGGCATTCGTTATCGCTCTTCTCAGACTTATAATTTGTAAACCGTCAAGCCATTAATATGTTATCGAGTCGTAATTATCTCCAAACCGAACCATACCGCGTATGCATTATTTCTAACACGTATTTAATTCATGAGATTATATAATATTTTCCTCTAACCAATCCAATGGGAAGAAAAATTGTATACTTTTGTACGTAATCAATAATATTAAGATATGCCAAAAGCCATGAAAATTGAATTAAACCAAATGGAATCATGGACCGTTCACTTGTTTAATTAATTTTTACCGTCAATCTCGAGATATCTTGCTACGTAAAAAAGACACTGGACTGTAGTTCAAATTTCTCACCTTTTATATTTTTTTTTACGACGAAAGACTAAAGATTTTAAATATAAATAAAATTTGCAATAATAATCTAAGCTCATTTGCCATATGCTTCATTCACTGAAATATAGACATTAGTGTCACTTAAATCCTCGGTTTCATCGTGGATATAAAAAGTCGTAGATAGGTTTTATAAATATTTATATTTTTTAAAAGTATATTATTCTACTTTGTTTCACTTTTTATATTTATATATTTGGGAGTATACGTTATATTATTGGGGCATGATTTTAAAACTGGAAATATTTTATAAAATCTAATGCCCAAAATAGGGGTGCAGGACAAGACCTTAGCTGGTTTTTTATTCTTATCAACCGTTTGATTTAGAAATGTAAAATTTGATAAATTGAGTATGTGTTTTGACCCGCATATGACTATATCAATATACACATCAAAAATACAGAAAATGTTAGACGGTGGAAAAAATAAAAAAATTATAATTGCCATTGTTATAAATTGTACAACGGATTTTCAAAACTACATACTGCCTAGTTTAAAAAAAGTGGTTATAAATTTATAGTTTTATATGACATCATCTAGTCGTGAAACTCCTTATAATTTGATAACAAATTAATATAAGTGCTGATAAATGACGATAGTAAAACATCAACACCAGAGGCAACAGACCCTTTTTTATAAATTCGTGGCCAATATAACACACTAATGAATGAAAAGTATCAGTTGTGAAATGATAAGTGAAATGCAATAATTGAGAAAGACAAATATGACAAGTATGTAGCAATGGAGTAACATACTAGTGAATGAAATGAACTAGTTTTTAAATGATGAATGAAATGTAACAGTCGAAAATGATTAGTGAAAAAAAGGTAACAGCTTTAAAATTATAAATGAAATGTGAGTATAGAGATGGACATTATTGAATGTAATATAGCAGTTAAAGTTGCGAATAAATTATCAATCTAATAACACCTAAAAAAACTCTGTAAGAAGTGAATATCTCGTTTCCCCATTAGGGTTGTATAAACGACTGGAATAAGTTGCCGTACTTTTACGTGCACATTACGATTAATCATTATACTTACACCTAATTTATCATCCTTTACTATTAATATATTTACTCTAAAATATTCAAAGAATTGATATAATTTACTAAAATCCGAAGGGCCAATTTAATTCTGATATAGGTTAAAAAAAGAATTAAAAAATCACGCTATTAAAAGCTATAATTTTATTCTTTAATTTATTTAAGATAATTTCAGAGACATACAAGAAATTAAAAATAAACACCAGTTTAATTATACCGATATTATTCAGAGTGTCAAGTTTATCCCTAATATTCTCTTCAATTATATTGTAAACATTTTGAAACAAGCTTTAGTGGTGGTCGCGTGATTGAGCGAGTTTGTACGCGTTTGCGTGTGTGTTACAAATACAAAAAGATTGCATATCTAACTTATACGACTTTCATGAGTAATAACTTGACAAAATTTACATTAGGCAGTGTTTTTATGCAAATTACACACTCAAAGTGAATAGAATTCATTATTCAGATAATATTCAAATAAACTTGCTACTGAAAGCCGTGAGCATGAAACTACATGCTATTGAACTTAATTTATTTTTAAGTAGCTTATACCATTATGCATTTCTGACAAAGTTTCATTAGACAAATTGATTTGCCTTGAACTCAGCTTTCTGAAAGCTCATTAAATAGTGCCTCATATTTGAAATTAGCATTTTGATAAGGTATATACATTACACGAAAAATTTAATAAATTGATGCAAACAAAATCTGAATGTATAAATCAATTACCACCTTCATTGATCCGTTCATATTAAATTTTTCAGAAATGTTTTTCCT
Source organism: Druceiella hillmani (assembly GCA_039881145.1). Classification (NCBI taxonomy): domain Eukaryota; kingdom Metazoa; phylum Arthropoda; class Insecta; order Lepidoptera; family Hepialidae; genus Druceiella; species Druceiella hillmani. The sequence continues at coordinate 10,469,521 of JAYKKI010000034.1, forward strand.
TATTGTCCCTTTTTTACATTATCCGATCAATAGGTATTTCTGTGTTGTGAAAAATTTGTTTTTTTTTTGTTTTCAATAAAACTAACTGTGAACCATATACATTGATCGCAAATTGAAATGAAGTCATTAAGTAACGTAATAAAATTTAAAAAAAAATAAAGGAACAAGGGAATGGAAATAAAGTAAGCAATTAAAACGAAACTCGGACAGAGTGGGAATAAAGTAATTGTGAAGAAATATAATAAAAGCTTGAGAGAAAAATTGTGTGAAATATCGTTGACTTACAATTTACAAATAGATTAAACTAAAGTCCTGATATAAATCGCGATGAGTAAATTACATTTTAATGACAAGGTTTTACGGGCGCGTCAACGCTTTACCGTTCTTATTTCACTGCCGAGATTGTCGCTAAGGTTTCCACTTAGGTAAATTTACTTTATAATTATTGCTTATTCGTTGTGTGCTTCACAGCATACAAATTTAATAAATGATTTGTTATTAACGATGTAGATTTTCATACCGTTTATCCAATTTATGTATGACATTAATTTCGATTTATGTGTAAGTTGTACCTTTATAGGCATACTAAAGTCATTTATTTATTTTCCTAAAGCTAATATGTTTCTTATATTGTCAAACCCAAGTTCTTTGACACTAAGTTTTGAGTACATAAAAACGAAACTATAAAAAACTGAAATCCGACTGCATCAAGAAAAATTAAAAGTAAACAAAAAGCTAGTTGAGTAATCATAATTTCAATTGAAAGATAATCGTCACTGAGTTATGTAGTCGTAGGCGGCGTTCACTTTTGAGTGTCAATATTTTTTCCATTAGAAGTCGAACGAAATATAAACTTGCACTATCGCAAAAACGCGTTTCCCTAAGTTTACCGCAGCTTGTTCGAAAATGGATCCCTGCTATTTGTGCACAGGCGACAGAGAATTACAGGCAGCATTTATAATAAATTAATAATTGATTTTAACCGCCTTACTTCGAGAATAAACTAAGTAATTTACCTGGGACCAATCTATCCTGAGGAGCCAATGGAATTGCCTTGAAACAATATATTACATAATACTAGTGTGCAGATATACATTTACTTGTGTACTGAAAATTAAAAACAAAATGACCGGTATAGCTATTCAAAATAATTGATTTGGTTATTTTCATACACATAGTTCGAAACCGGGAAAACATAAAACTTTGTATTTTTAATATTTGTGCCAAACGTAGCTTTTTTTCATATTTATAAAAAATTGATTGAACAGCCCTTGTATATATTTTTAAAGTCCTGTCAAATTACATTCTTCAGATAAGATAGGCGAATTGTTTTACAATTTTGCTTTTACACTGCGAATCTGCCAAAATAAATTTTTGTCTACAAAAACCTAGCCAAAAACGTTCCTCCATTAAATGCAAATCGATTGATAACTCATTTGTTAAAATGGGTTCACAAATTATTCGGTTACTATCAAACATTCTTACATAAATACATACATAGAGAGCTTCTATGTTAGGAAATCGTAGAAAACTGTGTCGTTTTTAATTCACCAAAACATAGTTTTGTGTAAGTCTTTTTGAAATAAAACAAAAAGAGACAGTGAAAACTCGTTTTATTCAACTTACACTTGTTCACAGTAGGCAATTGGACTTATTAATCCAACCATTTTTATCATTTGCAAATAAGGAAAATTTATTATATGACGAGTTTAAATGCTGCTCAATATAAACATGTTTAGTAATTTCGAAGTTTTTACTATATGAATATTCAATTGGGGTGTAAAATCATTTTACCATTTGAAACTAATTCATTTACACATTTTAATTCCACACACTTAACAATGTCGTTTTTCAAAGTAATTTTTGTAGTAACAATTAAAAATAACATAAATACTTGGACACTTGTGAATTTTTTAAATGAAGACCTAAGTTAATTTCGTGAGCGTCACAATATTACTATAGACGTTCACGAATTACATGGCATACCAATTAGTCTCAAATAAGAAGTCCTAGTTGTCTGATAATTACATATATAACAGGATATCGGATATAAAGTCAAAGCGCAAGTTGCGATAAGAAATGATATCCATGTTTTCTATATTTAATGGCAAGACTAATATTCTTTCATTGTAAGAGTGAATGAGAAAAAAGACGGAAACGCGATGTATGACATTTATATTTGATTTTCACTTGTAATATTATTACATTTGTATGTGTGGATTGTTTGCATATTTGCTAGTTCACATATATATTTGGGTAAATTTGGTGCTGATTATTTTTTGCTTCTATAATTATTCATTTGTTATTTTTATTTGTCAATTTGCGAGAATTAAATAGAAATATATAATTCGGGTTTCATTTTTGCATTAATGTGTAGATATACAGTTACCGGTATTACGTTAATTACGATTACAGTATTATAAAAAAAAAATAAAACCTTTAAAAGCGATTACATATAGTAACATGGAGGGTAATAATTTATAATTTTGTAAAATTGGTAAATATGTGCTAACAAATAAGTTTAGGAAAAAAAATTCAATTATTTAAATTAATTGTATAGTTTTTTTAAATAGTGCGTTAGATGTATTTAATATAATTATCTCATAATCCTCGTAAGAACCACGGTTAACCGAAATGTCAATATCAATATAATTTACACACAAAGCAAACATTGAAGAAAATAATAATGAAAGAAAACATATCAACATTGATTTGAACGTGATGAATGGTGGTTTGGTTCCGTGCACAACGCGTTTGTAAACATTTAGGGATACATAATATACTCGTATCAATGAAACTAAAGACAAACATTAATTTTTCACAAATTACCTATTAAACCCTTCTTAGTTGTAAAAACATGGTATATGTTTCTAAAATTGTGAGATTTAGGATACTCTCTATAGTTGTCCCGTAGTCTTTTAGTTAAATTTTACGAACACCTACTTTTTCATGACCGATTTAATAGTTTCGGAAATAGCGGGGAATTCTCCGTTTTCGCACATTCTTTTAAAACATATTTTTATTTTGCAATATAAAATACCAAAAAAAAATTGTATTTCTCTTCATAAAACTCTTTAAATGATATCCGATATGATAATTCCAACATAAAAATTTAAGATCTTTTTGCCTCGTGTTTAATTTTTAAGGCCATTTTTTAAATTATAAGCAGATGCAAAGTATGTGCGTTATTCATATTTTTTACAATTAATAATTTTGAATTTATATTTCAAATTTGTATATTAAGGATGAATGACATGTATATAAGGATGATGAATGGCATTTGCATATTAAGGAAAATTATCACATCTAGAATCATCACTATAATTTTCCTGCAAATTTTGCCTTGGCTTCTATAACTCATATTCTTTTTCAAAATTTTAGGTTGAGTAATTTTGGAAAATGGGAAACGAACTGATATTTTTTGTTTGCATATTTTTCAGTATGTATATAAAAATACAATACTTAAAATTATATTGCTTTCAAACAACATTTCACACTAAATATGGAATTAAATAAAAATTTCGAGTGCTCAATTTGGCCCCAATTCCAACCTTTAAATGTCAGAATGAATATCTCAGTTTAGCAATAAAAAAATTGTGAGTTAATACGTTTAACTGCTATGCCAATTTCAAGTGTCTACTCGTCAAGCCTATTCTGAGAAAAATAACAGTGACGCACGGACGTGCAGCTACGTGAGTGATATTGTAAGTAGTCCGTTTTTCCTTTTGAGATGTAGAATCCTGAGAAAGGTACAGAGAATAAATTTAGTAAAATATTTTAATTTTACTAGAATAGAGACCCTAGATCTAATTTGATATATTATTCATGGATATATAATTTACACTTTTTTAACAGAAAAGGAACTCATTCGCTTTAAAATCAACACTAATTTTTCCAAAAAAGTTAATTTTGTAAAAAGCGTGAAATTTTAAGAAAATTGCTTCTTAGAATAAAATTAGAGGCAGGAAACGACAATTAGATATTTCGTTTCAATATTACGTTGATGTAGATATTTATTATCGATCGATTTGGCTTGTCTCCTAGAAAATTTCAAGCCTTCTATGTAATTATAGTTCTTTCCTGAACAGTCTTTTCCTGAATTTTTTTTTCCTAAATATAATTTATTAATATTGTAACACATAACAAAAGAAAATGTATTATATGTGAAAAAATTGCATTGACGTAAAGTAATTTTTTTTCATTTTGTAAAAAGTCTTAGTTTTTTCGCATCGTGAAATAGAAAGTATAATGTCTAGCAATACTGAGACAATGATTTTAATTTAGTGCGTATCTGCTACATGTGGCAATAGAACGGGAGGTTTTTGAATAAGACCCTTCGAATAAATAACTATAAAAACTGTAAATGTATCTTATGGGTGTAAAAGTGCGATGCGACATTTTGAAAATTTAGCCTACAAAAACTATATCATATTTATTGACATAGTTCGGCCATTACGACTAGTTAGATGATAAGAAGCGTAAACTTACAAAGACATTACCTTAAGTCGATAAAAAGTTTTATATTACTGTTTATATGGCTATTATCGAACTAAAATTAAAACCTTTATCAAACTATTAATGTTAAGAGAAATGTTACTGAAATGCTTCTCAATTCGAGAATTATTAATAAGTAAAATTGAATGCAAATTTGATCAGTTCAGAAATGTTGGTGTGATATTAGAGTATTGGTATTTAAATATATATTAATATAAATTTATTATATAAATTTATTACTATTATATAAATTTATCTTATAAATTTATTACTATTATATAAATTTTACCCTATATAAATTTATTACTATTATATTTATAAACCAAAACATGGTGTTTAACATAACTTTTGGCTTAATGTCTATGAAACTTTTTTCCTGGAATTGATTTCGCTACTATTTAGTTTCTTCAATTTCATACGTATACTTTTAGAAGCGTTTAATTTCCACACTTCTCTTTTCCGTGCCTATACTCTCTATACTTCATTTCCTAAGCTTTCACAATTAAATGAAACTACTTGTTGTAGTATTATTTCTACTTTCTTTAAGTTCATTACCACGACCTAGGTTTCGTTGTATTACCACATCTTCAGGTGAGTTATTAGCAAAGATTCTCTTATGCGATAAAGATCGTCAAGTTGGTTATTAGAAAAGATCTTTGCTAATAACACACTTGAAGTTGTGATACAACGAAACCTAGGTCGTGGTAAAGAACTTAAAGAAAGTAGGAATAATACTACATCACTTAGTTTCATTTAATTGTGAATAATGAATTTCTACAAAATTAACGCCAATTATATTCAATATTCCTAAGCTTTAATTTCTTCGAATATCGGCTGAAATCGACGTTGGCGATTCCATAAAATTATTCAGATTTACAATTTTAATACGGTAGCCCACTATGCAAATATAATAAAAAACATCCATATTCTTTTCCAAAAAAGATCATTTTAATTCATAATAAGGTCTCAAATAAGTACTTAGATTTAAAGGAAAAAAATGTACGAAATTAACAAAATCACAAGAAATTTTTTGGTATCCCACGTATATTCTGTGAGTGTCTGTACTAAAAATCAGAAAGGAAAAAGTCGGTAAGGTTAAAGTCAGAAAAAAGGAATATGAACTTATATATAATATGAACATATTTCCAAGACATATTGCGAAAGTCAAAGAAAAGAAATGTGTGTGTCACAATGAAAATGATATGCTTAATTTAAATATAGTTCTAGTCCTAGCTGTTCGCGTGTATTTTAGTTTCATGACATAGTATGAAAGAACCACTTCTTCATCACTCCTGGTCATTAGATATAACAACAATAAAGATATATAAATTAAATTAATGAATACAAAATTTCGATAAATACGCATTATACAGACAAAAGAAAGAATGCATTTTATTTTAATTCAGGTATTTTAATTAAGAAAATATACAATCAAATAATCAAAGCCGTTTCGTTTCACAAAATAATAATTATTTAAATAATTTTTTTATTTCTTAGATTTTATTTATAAAAATACCTTTATGGTAACAATGGAATTAGCCACAGAAGTGTTCCGTACACACATGCTTATATAAACATTCAATTTTAAGTAATATTTTTGTCAAACTGTTTATAAATATTTATATAAATATACACCATATAAATATTTTACCTGGTACTTCCACAAGTATTAATAACGGCTGAAATTTTAAGGTAAAATTTTTATAATAAAAAATGGATGAAGTAAAGCTTCTCTAATAATTTTTTTTATTAATGGCACCGATTTTTTGGATATTTTCCGCAATATGTCTAGATATATATAACATAATAATCTAACCAATAATTTATGGATCTTCCTCCTAAATAGTTACGGGTTATGGCGCTTGAATGGACAATTTTTCTTTCAGGTGATATCCTACTTCACATGAAATTAAATAAAAACTAATTTCTTTATTTTCCCATGCACAACGGTCCATATTAATATTTGTGTTATAAGCCCATTTCAAAAGAACCCCCTTTATCGTTATGTATTAAAGCATTTCCCTCCAAAGCTGTATTTCCAAAATAATTAACAGATATAATTCAGATCGTTAGCATGAAATGTTACGTGCTCATAAAAACACAACAATGTATCTTTTTTTAATCAACATCTGAGTATAAACACATGCCAAACATCTTTTCAGCAACAACATGAGACACTTTACTACCCTTCACTTGATCAAGAACTTATAGAGTTGATTTGTTGTGCACGCGGCAAAAAATTAGTGACGAATTTATTTCATTCAAATCGTTGCTCGAAATTCAGATTCATGAAATATATGGGCAAATTACTGCAATATTAATGTGTTAGAAACGATATAAAAAAATTAAAATATCAGAAGATAAATAATGGAAACTAGATCGAATCGGAAACAAGAGGAACGAATTCATTTTTTTAAAAGAAATATTTAAAGTTACCCGTGACCAATTAGGCCCAACAAACACTGTAAGTAAAGTATTGGATTCACGTAATGACATGTTTTGTATCATAACGTGTATGGAAATACTCCAATATTGGTTCAATGGAAGATCTATTCAAATTTTTATAGGTATTGAATATAATGGTCTAGTACCCTTCAGAGTTAACACATGTAAATATCATAGTAAAATTAAAATTGTTTGTTTCCGGTACATAAATTTTTTGGTCAAACTATCATTACACTTATGTATTAGAAATCATGTAAAAAATTAAGAATATCAGCGAATAAATAATTGAAAAGAGCTGTAAAAATTTAAGTCTATCATTTTTAAAAAAAAAATATTTAAATTGACCCATAATTAATCAAACTCAGAACAATGTAAAAAAAATATCAGATACACGTAATGACCCGTCTCGTATAATAACGTATCTAGAAATATTCCAAAATTGGTTGAAAAGAAGATATATTCAAATTTCTATCGGAGTCGCATATACTGACATATTATCCTTTAAGGTTAACACATATATATGTTATGGTAAAATTACCATAACATTTATGTGGTAGAAACCAGGTAAAAGTTAAAAATATCATCGTTATCTGGTTTATAACTTAAATGAGCTAAAAAAATTGGTTGCATCATTTTAAAAGAAATATTTAAATTTACTCAGGATCAGTCCGACACAGAAAGTATCGTGAGTAAAATATTGGATACTTGTAATGGCCTGTTTCATTTTATAAATTCTGTGGAAATACTCCAAGATTGGTTGAAAAGAAGATCTATTCAAATTTCTTTCGGTGTTGCACATACTGATCTAATACTTTGAAGGTTATTTATTAAACTTTATATTAGATAGAAAAAGTTTTAAAATACGTTCATGTAAAAATCAAAATCAAAGGAAGAAGGAAAGCGGCGAACCTAATAAAATTATCCTCTTTTGCAATATTTACATCAGCAATTTCAAATCTTATTTATTAATTTATTTCACTGTAAAGCTTTATTTCTAGATTTATTAGTATGTGATAATATTTTATTGTCGGTTCCACGATATTAGTTATGTATATTTATATAATATATTTTTGCCAAGGAAAACGTAAAACCTTGAACTAGAACGTAGTTCTCGTTCATGTTTAACAAGGTGAGTAAAGTTAAATATAATATTGCTAGTGGGGATTACGGACTCTACTTAAATCCTAATAGTTACACGGAAACAATATATGGCAAAATGTTTCATCTCAAAAAGCTCTAAAATAAATTTACTACGGTATTTGCATGTAAATGACATATAATTCACCATAAAACTTTCACAGTTAAAAAAAATTTCAACACAATTTCCTAGAACTCAATGTGCAAAACTGTTTTGATCCTTATCTAATTAGTTTAATAGCAAATTTCTCTACATAATTTTTTTGTATTCCGTAGTTTTTATGAATACTTTGACAGCGTTGACACTATTTTTAATCTACCTAAATTATAGGATTTTACTCTGTGGCACAGAACGCGTCAATGTGTAAAAAATATTTGTCTACCCATGCAAAACCTTGTCTACCCATGCGAGGTCGGGAGTAGTCTCCAGTTTTTATGCAAATTTATTTCAATAAATGTCTACCGTACTTCAAAATAAAAAACCGCAACTCTCAAAAGATCAATCAGTTTTTGTTTTTCAGTGTATTCCGACTTTTCGCTAAAATATTTCGACGAAATAATTGAAATTTGTATAATTATAAAGCATAAATTTTAGTTTCAAAACTTAAAATATTTATCTAAAAAATATTAGAGGACTAAGTTACGAAATTAAATTTAATTGCTTTAAGTTGTACGAGTTTCTTTATATAAAAGCTAATTACACAAACTTAAAAACTATTTTTTTAAATATTTTTTAAGAAACGTATCTTGATCTAGGAATTGAAACACATACAAAAATTTATTCTGTCTCATAATATATTCGAAGATATTGAATTATGGAAAAAACAGGATCTTTAGAAGCTCATTCCAATTTTGAATTTAAACTATAAAGATGATTCTAGCTTTTGTAATATTCATAATATCTTTGGGCCTAAAGAATGTACTAGTCGATATATTTATATGGGGAAAACTAATATTTGCACTTTAATTATTTAATAGAAATAATAAATACTTCCCACATACATATTTTTATGTGTACCTAAATAATTACGGAAAACTGAGAGACTACTTTTTCTCATGTTTTTTTGATATCGAAAGATAAAATTTTATTAAATATTTTGTACGTGGTAAATATATTGAATATACTAATATCAAAATTTTCAACTTTATATGTTTGCAAAATATATGGAATAAAGGTAATCAAAAGAGAATGGCATTAAATGATGTAATCACTTATAATTTACAGTCTGAGGGTACGTTAATTAGCTACGTAAATTTAAAAGCATTATACTAACTATAAATATCATACATTGGTTAAATATCTTTGTTACAAACAGGTATACGCAAAACAGAATAAAATTTTGATAGGCTTCGATAATAATAAAAGAGAAACTGACCAGAAGCTTTTTATCTTCATAAATTAATCAAAGTACAGAAGATGGTTAATCAATTACTTAGGTTTGCTACCTATTTAACTCCCTTGCCGAGTTGCCATAAAAAGCAACGGAATGGGATATGTCTCATATGACATATATTTTTCTTTTCGATCAATCTCACTAAATTATCTTTGATAGCATCGTCTCTAATGTAAGACGTACACACTAAGTTGCAAACATAAGCTCAAAGTAATAAATATACGAGCAAAATCCTAATTCCGAATAACAAAAATTAATTGGTTGTAATGCTCGGTAATAAAATCTGGAGAGAAAAAGTTGATTTACGATTTACAAATAGATTATGCTAAGAACTGGCAATAAATTTCAAAGAGCTTTTGAGGTAAGAATTATGCCCTATTTAATATACTTGAAAAGTTTTAGTTAAATTTAATACTTATTTCTTAATGACAAGACTTGTTAATTTACGTGCCTGAATTAAATTTTAAGTGATTTTAATAAATGTCAAACCAAGTGTCATTTTAAAATTTTCGTTATTGCAAGCCTTTTTATTAATTTCAAATTAAAAGGTAAAATTACGTTGAAAGTTTCAGGCTTTTAAAAACTTTTCTTATTTACCGCTAGCTATTAGTAGAAAGATAATAGACGAGCGATAAACATGTAATATTTTTAATTGAATTAAAAAATAATTATATATAATAAGAATACAATACACTCGTAAGGTATATTTTTAGTCATATCGTTTTTTGCTCTGACGTTAGAATGGCTGATATGATAATGTCAAAAGTCCCCAAATTAAATAAAGCAAAAAGTCGGCGCCGAAACCAGCTAGAGAAAGTCACAACTTACACGATATTATCTCCATATGCACCAATACCTTGATATACGACATGACAATTGAGAACATTTACATAACATTTCGATAAGTGTAACAGTCACTTGAGTCTCGACAACAATCGCTGTGTTGTGTATCCTTTTTAATGTGCACGCGGAGCTTTGGTTGATATGAAAAATGTTTTAACGTTTCCTTAAATATTAATGAGATATCGATAACCTCACTATCTATATACAAACTTATAAAAACATATTATGCTGTGATGGAGATGGTATTACTTTAAAAAATATTTATACATTTCTTATTACAAGATTCTGATACAGTAAATATTTCTTGGATGTAACCAGTTTTTCTTCAGAGGCGATAGACAATGCGACTGCCAAGAAGTTATATTATCCAATTAAAATATTCCAGTTTCAGTTTTTCTTGAATTAAAAGAAATTCTTCATTTAGAATAGCCATGGACAAAGCAATTAAAATTTGATTTTATACTTATATTTGCAAGAAAGTGTATTTACCTTCACCATAAGATTTGACGTAACTTCATAGAAACTACAAAAAATTTCTGAAAATAAATTGGTATTCGTTATAATTTTCAAAGATTTATGATTTGTAAACAACGAAACTATTGATATATTATCGAGTGGTAATTATCTCCAAACCGAACCGTGCGGCGTATGTGTAATTTTTCATGTATATTTTGTTAATAAGATTGTATAATATTTTCCTTTAACCAATTCGACGGGAAGAAAGTATTTTATATTTTTATACGTAATCACACCAAGTAGGATCATGGACCACCCACTTGATTAACTACTTTTTAGCGTCATTCTTGAGATATCTTACTACACATGAAATATACTAATGATGCTATTGATGACATACTAATGAATGAAAAGTATCAGTTTTGAAATGATGAGTGAAATTTAACAGTTGAGACAGACAAATGTAAAACTTAGATTCAGAGTGTCAAGTTTATCCCTAAAATTCTTTTAAATTTTATTGAAAACATTTCGAAACGAGCTGTAGCGGTCGTCGTGTGTGTGAGCGCATTTGCACGTGTGTGTAACAAAAACAAAAAAATTGTATATCTAACTTATACGACATTCATGAGTAGTAATCATCGTTCATAATTTTCATGGCTTTTGGTGTATTTAAATATTCTGCTAAACAATCTTAGAGCATATTTCATTTTAAGTTATTTATAGCGATAATGTTCCTGATATCCATAAAATAATTTAGTTATTATTAATTACAAATAGTTGCTATCCTTTGTACCCGGTCAACAAGTATTCCTGTTTCGTAAAAAATTAGTTTTTTATTCTCAATAAAACTTTGAACCTTCAACACTAATGATTCGTAAATTATATTTTACGGTAAAATGGTTAAAACATATTTTTATCAATAACGCTGTGTATGTTCTAGACGTATTTTATTGTTTTTTTTTTAAGAAAATATATAAAAGCTAAATGTTTCAATACCATAATTATTTGACTAAATAAGCAGCATAATTTCTATATAGTCAGTTTCTTAAATAAAATTATTTTATTGAACCGATATTCATTAAACAACAATTAAAATTTTTTGGACGAAATAAAATTTAAAAAAAGAAAAAGGAAAAAGGGAACGAGGAAAATGTAAGCAGTTAAAACAAAAATTCGACACAGTGGGTATAAATTAAATGTAAAGATGTATAATAAAATCTGGGGATAAAAATTAGGTAAAATATCGTTGATTTACGATTTTCAAACAAATTAAACTAAAGACCTGATATAAATCCCGATGAGCAAATCACATTTTAATGACAAGCTTTTACGAGAGGATCAACCGTTCTTATTTGCTGAGATTATCGCTAAGGTTTCCATTTCCATCCGCTGCTGAGATTATCGCTAAACTTTCCATTTAAGATATATTAAATTTATAATAATTGCTTATTCGTTGTGTGTTTAACAGCAAACAAATTTAACAAATGATTTGTTATTTGCTAAGTGGATTTTCATACTCTTTTTCCAATTTATGTACGTTATGAATTTAGATATATGTGTTAGTTATAACCAGTAACCTTTATAATCATATTAAACTCATTTATTTCTTTTCCTGAAGCTAATGTACTTTTTATATTCTCAAACCTAAGTTCTTTGATAACAAGTTTTAAGTACCTATATAAAAATGAAACTGTAAAAAACTAAAATCCGATTACGACAAAAAAAAGATTGAAAGTAAATAAAAAGTTGTGTAATCATAATTTCAATTGAAAGATAATCGTCACTGAGTTGTGAAGTCGTGGGCGGCGTTCAGTTTTCGGGTGTCAATATTTTTTCCAGTAGAAGTCAAGCTAAACATAAACTTGCACTTTCGCAAAAACGTGTTTTCCTAAGTCTATCGCAGTTCGTACTGAAATGAATCCTTGCTATTTGTGCACGCATGGATCTAGGAATTATAGGCAGCATTTCACAATGAATAACAAATTCATTTTAACCGCCTTATTTCGAGAAATATCTAAGTAAATTTATCTGGGGCCAATCTATTCTCAAAAATCAATGGGCACTGCAATGAAATAATATATAAAATAATACAAGTGTGCAGATATATATTTAGTTGCGTATTGAAAATTAAAAACACAATGACTAGTTCAGTCACTCAAATAAATTGGTTTGGTTATTTCCATAAACATAGTTCGAAATTAGGAGCAAATGGAACTTTGTATTTTTAAGGTTTATGCCAAACATAGTTATCTTTTTTATGAAAAGTGGTTGAAGATACCTTGCATTAATTTTTTGGGACCTGTCGAATTGCATCCTTTCAATAACATAGACGAATTATTTTTACAATTCTGTTTTTATGTTGCAAGTCTGGCGGAATATCTCTTTGTTTCTAAAAACTTAGTCAAAAATCTTCCCATATTAAATGTAAACCGATTGATAACTCATTTGATAAAATCGGTACACAAATTATTCGGCTACGATCTAACATCCATACATACTTTTATATACATATATTTATATATATATATATATATATATATATATATATATATATATATATATATATATATAGACTGACAAATTCAGTACCTTTCCTTGGTGTGCTGTAGTTTTTTAATTAAGCATTACTTCATTGATAAATCTAATTGTTTATAATTATGTTAGAGTTAATCATTGTCAAAAACATTGGTATGTATAAAACACGAACCGTGTGAATCATGTTCCAAATTAGATTATAAATTAAAATGGCTTTTCCAATATCTTTAATGGTATATAAGAAAACTTTTACCTAGAAAATACCAGCAAAATATATTAAATTTTCTATTCTTATGTAGTATTTAAGACAAAAAATATTATTCTGTACTTCTCGTGTGAAGAAAATTGCGAGCTTGTAATATATACCTACACTAACCATTTTAAAGTGAATGATCGGAGAGGAAACTTCTTTTCCTTGCGCAAGACTCAAATATTAATAGTAATAATTTTCTTTTCAAACCATAGAAGTGATAAATTGAGGATAAGTGAATACCATATCTCTCATATCTGAAAGCAGCACATAAAAAAAATTCATACCAAAATTTTTTTTATTAATAGTAAGCGCCTCTCGTAATTATACTTAGTAATAAATTAAATTTAAAATCCTTTTACCGTTCAATACGTCCACCAAATATTATGTTCCAATTGTAATTTCACAGAGATTATACGTTAAGAAATCGTAAGAAACCGTATTTTTAATTCGATTTTGTGAAAATTATATTTTTAATTAACCAAAACAGAGTTTTGTGTAGGACTTTTTCCAAAGATAGTAAGAAAGACGTGAGAGTGAACACTCGTTTTATCTAAAATACCGTTGCCTATATATTGTGAACAAGTGTTCACAATAAGCAACCGGACTTGTTAATCCAATAGTTTTTATCATTTGAAAACCAGAATTTTTTTATGTAACAAGTTTAAATGCTGCTCGATATAAATATGTTGTTTTTTCTATCTAAAATATACCTAATGCGTTTATCTTATTATTTCAAACTAATTTATTTTAACCTTTTAATTCAACACACATAGCAATGTCGTTTTTCAAAGTCATTTTTAAAAATAATAGTTAAAAATATCATAAATATTTGGACACTTGTGAACTTTTTAAATCATAACCAGAATTAATTTCCTAAGCGTCACAATATTATTATAGACCTCTCGATTAGTCTCAAATAAGAAGTTCTAGTTAATTGTCGGAAAACTACATATGTATGTACATATATACATATTTATTTAAATATATATATATATATATATATATATATATATATATATATATATATATATATATATATATATATATATATATATATATATATATATATATATGCATCACAATATATACATTTGTTGGTTCAAAACATACGCTTAACTAATAAAAAGATCACGGGATATCGGATATAAAGAAAACGCGCAAGTTGAAATAAAAAATAATCTCCATGTCAACCTACATTTAATGGCAGGGCTAATGTTCTTTCATTGTAAGAGTGAAAGAGAAAAGAGAGGGAAACGCAATATGTGATATTTTTATTTGATTTTTACTTGTCATATTAAGACATTTATATGCATGCGTTGTTTGCATATTTGCTAGTTCACATATATATTTGTGTAAATTTGGTGCTGCTGATTGTTTGCTGATTGTATTTTTTAAATAATTTCATTTTCTCAATTTGCAATAATTAACTAGAAATAAATAAGTTGAGTTTCGTGCTTGCATTAATGTAGGGATATACAGTTACAGTAAGTACAAATGTTATGGGATTTAAAAAAAAATAATAAAACCTGAAAGATAACTATATATAGTGGAGGCTAATCATTTATGTTTTTTTTAAATTGGTAACTATGTGCTAACAAACGAGTACGGACCTCATAACAAGCGAAAAATTTGAAAAAGTACGTTAAGTTTATTTAATATAATTATCTCATAATTGTCTTAAGGAGCAACGTTAACCGAAATGTCAATATTAATCTAAATTACACAGAAAATAAATATTCAAGAAGATAACAAAAATATACGTCAAGATTGAAAGATCGAGTACAACATGGTGAGTCGTGATGTAACCACTAGGTTTCCGTACACAACGCGTTTATAAACATTTAAGAATACATAATATTTCTATGAATTACAAATATTAAATTTGCATGATATACCGTTTATCTTCTTCACAGCCGTAAACATGGTCTATATTTAAAAAAAATATAAGATATAGTATTCTCTTTATGGTCGTCGTGTAGTCTTCTAGTTAAATTTCACCAACCCCGACTTTTTCATGACTTGACTTAGTAGTTTCGGAAATAGTGGGGAACTCTCTACTTTTGCACAATTTTTTGAAATATCTTTATATTATGCATTTTAAAATTGTAAAAAGTTATGTTTCTCATAATAAAACTTTTTAAATGATCTACATGGTATTTAAAAAATAAAAAATTGGTCCGTATTTAATTTTTATATTAATTTTTTAAAATATTAGATAATGTAAATATGTGCGTTAACAATATTTATTACTATACGTAAATTCAAATTTCTACCTCCGACCTTTCCTTAGAAAACTTGCTGTAAATATTGGAAAGTTTAAGTACATTGTCTATTGTATATTGCATAAATATAACAATTTAGTATATATTAAAAACGTTATGATATCTAGAATCGTCATCATAGCTTTCCTAGAAACTTTTGTGTTGGCTTCTAAAACTCAAATTTTTTTCATAATTTTAGGTTGAGTAGTTTCGGAGACTGGGGGATGGACGGACATGTTTTGTTTGCATATTTTACAGCACGCATTCAAATTTACAATACTTAAAATTGTGAAATATTTTGAGATCCTTACAATATTTTCAAACAACATTCCACACTAAATGTAGAAATAAATAAAAAAATGTAGTACTCAATTTGGCCCCAAATCCATGTCTTAAATGTCTGAGTAAATATTTTTGAGTTCTAGCCAAAAAAATTGTGGGTTAATCAGTTTTATTGCTATATCTACTTTCAAGTGCCTATCTCAAGCCGTTTTTGAGAAAAGTAGCAGTGACGCACGGACATGCAGATCTTTGTGATATATACTATTTTATGAGTGGCCCGTTTTTCCTTTTGAGTTGTAAAATCCTGTGAAAGGTACAGAGAATAAATTTAGTAAAATATTTTCATTTTACTTGAGCAGTAACCCTAGATCAAATTTGATACATTATGCGTGGGTATAAAATTCACATTAAAAAAACGCATTGGCTTTAAAATTAAAACTAATTCACTAAAAAAGTAAATTTTTAGAAAAAACGTGGAATTTTCAAAAAAACGCTTCTTTCTTAGATTTAAGTTTTAAGTAGAGAAACCATAATTAAATATTTTATTTCAATATTACGGTGGTGTAGATATTTCCTATCGATCGATTTGGCTAGTCTCATAGAAAATTTCAAGCCTTCTATATAATTATATTTTTCTCCAGAATAGTAAATAACGAAATAAAAGATAATAAATTTCCACAAATTTACTAATGAAAAATATTATTTATTATTAGTATAACATATAAGAAAAGAAAATGTATTTATTACATATAAAAAAATTGCAAAATAAAAATAATTTTTTTAGGTTGTGAAAAAAGTTTACAATTCAATTATAATTTCTCTCGAAATATGAGATAATGATTATAATTAACTGCGTGTCTGCTACATGCGGCATTAGAACAGGAGGTTTTTGAATAAAAACCTATGAATGTGTAACTATAAAAACTCTAAATGTATCGTATGGGTGCATATGTGACATTTTAAAATCTTTTTTCTTTTATCATATATGTATGTATATATATATATATATACATATATATATATATATATATATATATATATATATATATATATATAGATATATAATCTTTTATTCATAAAGATTAGTAATTATGTGGTAAACTGTGTAGAATTTAATGACTTAGGTATAGAAAATGATAACTTATTTTTAATGATGCTTTATAAAATTTCCTATTACTTTCAAATCATTCGTATCTGACATTAAGGACAATCTTATTAATGTGGAATGAAAATTACTGTTAACAATAATAAATATGACAATTATGCTACAATTAACATATTTAAAATAACTTTTATTTTTTCCCTTTAATGGTTGAATAAAATACAAAAAAAAATCGCTACTTCGTTACGAAGTTTTAAACATTACTTACGTTGTTTTACTTTATATTTCCCATAACCTGTAAACTAAGTGACTGAAAATATTCCATAGATTTGGCACTTCACTTCGCGTTGGTATTGGTCATTTGCTGCATTTTGCTTTCTTTGACAAATAACAAGTCTGTTGCGTGACGGTCTCAAGATACACATAAGAAAAGAACGTGTTTTTGACAAAATAGACAAACTGTTTTTGCGTAGTGCAATAAACACTTAAAGCTGACAATAATAATAAGAATTAAATCATTGGTCGAACGTTTGCATACATATTTGCAGTTAGACTAAAAAAATTATATCATATTTATTTACATTTTGCGGCTATTATGACTAGCTAGATGATAAATAGCATAACCTTATTTAGACATTTATGTAAGTCGATAAAAATATTTGATATTATTTTTATGTTGCTCTTTATACGACTCTTGACAAAGTAAAATTAAAACTTTTATGAAATATAAAGTCATTGAGTTTATTTGGACATTATTAATAAATAAAGTCTAATGCAAACTTGATCTATTGAAAAATATTAGTATAACACAAGAATATTGGTATTTAAATACTAAATCCAAAAATAAATTTTATTACTGTTATATTTATAAACTCAAACATGGTGTTAAACATAACGTTTGGCTTAATATACATGAACCTTTATTCCTGGAATTGATTTCCCTCATATTCAATTTCCTCTATTCCATACGTTTCCCTCTCTAAGATTTTAATTTCAGCACTTCTCGTTTTCGTGCCTATACCCTAACCTTTATTTCTTAAGATTTTATCTTTTTCGGATAGCCATTAAAATTGTGGCAACACTGGCGATATAATAAAATTATTCGGATGTACAATTTAAATATATATACAATTTATATATATATATATACAATTTAAATATATAGCCCGCTACAATATAAAAAAATTTCCATATACTTTCTTAAAAGATATGTTCGTTATGAGCTGTCTAATAAGTACTTTTATGAAATATAAATATATTTTTCATGAAATGTAAAATAGCCGAAACAAATAATTGGATTTTACATGAAGTGTACTTTTAACCCTAAACACAGTATAAATACGATATGTTGTAATCCCCAATATAAAAAATGTTGGGCAAATCTCGCCGTCTTATAAAAAAAAATCCACGCTAGCTAAGCCGCGCGAAAAGCTAGTGTCACATAATTGGGAATAACACAAAAGGGAATCTTTATTTTAATACCCAGATAATTTTAATATGTCACTTTAAAAATAAACTGTCAATCTTAAATATTTAATGTAAACCTCCTTCAGATTTGCATATAGTATTAATGATAAAATGCCAGCTTATAGTCCGTCAATCCTCTGCTACATAATGTTTTCTATTTGAAAAATTTTGGTGGCATTTAATAAAAAGCTTAGTTTTTATTTACATTTTTCAATATTTCATTTGCTCTCTAGCTGGCTATATATTTGAAGATACGAACAAATGAACTGAAAAATTATTTGCTATGTGTTATAAAATTTATTAGAAAATGTTCATGGCTGCTATTTATTATTACGAATCAATAATACGCAAATATATGTTTGAATCAACAAACTTTAATTTACGTATATACGAGAGGGCGTTTTCAAGTTCGCGGAATGGAGGATAAGGAGTGAGAATAAAAATACAAAATTATTTTTCTTTTTCAATATATTCATCTGCTACCCTAATACATTTTTCAGATCTTTCAATTAGGTTATGTACACCTTCACAAAAAAATGTTTCGTCTTTGCCCGAAAAATAAGCTGAAACTGCGTCCTACACTTTTTCATTGCTTGAAAACTTCTTTCCACGAAGTGCTTTTTTAAGGTTTGGGAACAAACGATAATTACCGGGAGCCAGGTCAGGACTGTAGAGTGGGTGTTCTAAAATATCGAAGCCCACATTGTGCAGGGCGGCCAGCGTAACGGGGCTCATGTGAACGGGCACGTTGTCGTGCAAATGCAGGACATCTTTATTCTATTTTTTTCTTTTTTTTTCTTTGATTGCTTATCTCAATCTTACTAGAATTGACGCATAGTATTCTCCGGTTATGGAAACACCTTTATATTTATAATCCGTCTCTTCTGAATCCAAAAAGACTGTCGCCATGATTTTTCCAGCCGACTGTGACACCTTAAACTCTTGGATGGTGGTGTGCCTTTTTTGTGCCACTGCATTGAGTCTTCTTTGGACTTAGGTTCATAATGATGAACGCAAGTTTCGTCTCCAGTAACAATTCGACTCAAAAATCCATCATTGTCTTCACTACAGAGGTCCAAACACGCGCGAGAACATTTCACGCGGCGTAGTTTTTGAGGCGGTGTGAGCATTCTCGGCACCCATCTTGCGCTGACCTTTGCCATGCCAAGATGATCATGGAGGATTTTAAAAAAGTTTGTATCCGATATTCCAACTATCTCTGCAAACTGTTTCTTCTGGCATCTAGTCTGGCATCTTCCAATACTAATTTTTCAACTTTTTCAATAATTTCCGGAGTAGTCATTTCAATCGGCCGACCGGGGCGTGGATTGTCATCAAACGAATCTCCACACTGTTTAAAGAGACTATGCCAATTGTAAATTATAATTTTACGCAGGCAAGAGACCCTGTAAATGGATGCCATCTCTTTCAGTATGGTTTGAACCAACTTTCCTTGCTTGGTAAGGAACTTTATAACGGCACCGTACTCGATTTTTTTCATAGTTCAGACTTTTTTCCAAATTGAGTTGTTTGTTCGACGATAGTTCAAAGACTAATGATCCGATTATAATAAAACTTGGTATTTATACTATTAATGAGTTACTTAACTAGCTATCAATCACCTTTAGTAATGGCCAACCTTTCCATTCCGCTAACTTAAAAACGCCCCCCCGTACTAAGAGTGCCCCGCAAATTATTAAGTCAAAACTATATATGACTTAATGGTTAATTTAATACGATATATAATTTGACAGAGGGAAAGTTATAGTATAAATTTCTGTGTAGTTCCTAAGAAGGAAAAAACAATCATTCAATTAAAAAAAATTTTTTTCTCCGATCCTAATTAATCATAGCCTGCTAGATATTTTCGAAAAAAGAAAAAAAATTACATTCAGACTTATTATTAAATAAATATCAGCGGCTATTTTTCTAAGTAAATTAAAAATAAAAATTAAAGGACTCAACTTCACGAAATTAATGCATAAAGATAAGGGCATAACAAGTAGTTTGATTTCAATAAATAAATTTTAAATGCATAATTGTAATTATAATTCCGGAATATTTGACGACATAGAGAGTACATGGATGTTCGTGGAAATATGGGGGCGATTTTTCAATTCCAGTTTGCAGGGAAAAATTAATAAATACTGAGGTGAAAATATATGCATACTGTATTAATGATATTAAAAACTTTTGATAGTGACTGACCTTGTGTTAACGTTAAAGTGACAATATATTCATATTGTGAACGAATGCGAAATATTATTTTATATCGTTTATTATGATACCTATATTTTATGTCTGGCGTGGGTAGATTGTTACACAGAGGAAAATTTTTGGTCTCTCTTTTTGTTTTACCTAATAAAATAACAAAATTTGTTAATAAATTTTTATAAGTTTATTTGAGATCTATATATATATATATATATATTTTTTTATATATATATATATATATATATATATATATATATTTGATTTATATTATTATATTTGATTTATAAAACTTAAGTTAGCCGAATGCACTGCCTCAAATAACTACAGAATTTTGTAGATGTTCAAATCAAAGCTGCCTTCTGTCAAACCATCTTACTGCCACTACTTGACTATGGAGATGTATAATATCCAGATTTTACTGAGAATAGTCTTAAAAAAATCATTTCAAAATTTGTACATCGTCTCTGTTTTTGGTTTCAAAAAGTACAAACATGTTTCTGAAATCAGAGCACACGTCTATTGGACGGAAGACCGCAATCGATGCAATTTATATTTTCTTACGATATTGGACTATGGTCCAATAACAAACTCATTTGTCTTTTTCTCAAATTTTCGACCACCTTTTATGAAAAATTCAAATTCCAAGCTATAAAATCTCCGAATAGACTCGATTCCGATATTAGGAAAACTCCCTTGGTAAATGGGTTGAAAAATCGCCTGAAAATTGCCTGATCCTTCCTCACGACATTCCTTATTCCTATTCCTCCTTATTCTATTTCCGGTTCCTTATCGCCAGCTAAATTTGTCATTAATAATTTTTTAAAAAGTGTGAATTTTTCTATATTTTGTATCAACTTTTATTTTCGTTTATTTGTTTTATAAATTTTTTTTTCTATTAATATATTAATTACTATCATATTTTAAAATATATGTCATAGTCTTCTACATTACAAAATTTTCATATTAACTGGAGGAGATTACTCATGTAGCAAGAAGTCCGCAAATGCGTATATAAATATTTATTATATATATATATATATATATATATATATATATATTTATACACACACACATATTTTAGTGTATATTATAGTTTATAATATCCATATCATATATTCTTAGGTTTTTTAGAGTTATCAATATAGGAATGACACTCCTAGTCAATCATAACTATGGCTAATCAATTAATCTGAAACTGGATATATAATCTCCTGTTTTCTATTCCTATAGTCGTTAAATTCACTCGCAGCTTAAACAAGAAGATAGTTTCTGTGTACTAACAATACCCATTTACGAGTTAGATGGATTGAAAAAAATCTATATTTTTGGTTCGTTAACAGATTCATGGAGATCCGCCTTCGAGAAGTTTATAACATTTAAAATATAACGCGGATCCATGTACATATAAATATAATCTACATGTAACAGTTTTAACAAAAGTGATTTTTTACAATAACGGCTACTGATTTGGGGGGAGTGATGGAATATTAAAAATAATGCAAAAGTACGTCTCTTTATGGAACAGTAGAATATTAAATTAGTTTACTATGAATTATAATTAGATATATTCCCTGCTCCCTTGTGACGACTTATAATGTTATAGTGATTACTTATATGTAAATAATTTTAAAGAAAGCTGTGTACTATTTCTTTGGTTTTCAGGATATCAGTAATTAGGTAAAGTTAATAAAATCTATTAAGCCTATCAATTAATATAAAAAAGTGAGTTGAGTTTTGTCCATTTTTAAATCTAATTTCATAACACTTTCTTGTTCACTAAACAAAAGAGATTTGAAAAGTCTTCAAAAATTAGTATATCAGTTGCTAATAAATTTTGTGAAGGTAAAATTTTAAACGTTAATTTCATCTTATAAATTTGTACCACCTTAAAAAACCTGATTCGTGAATATTATTTTTCGCGTTCGTTATTTGCCGACCCATTTGTTTCTTCTGACAAAATAGTCATATATAACCATATAATTATTTCAGATGTGAAATTATATTGAAATTATTTTCAATAATAGTTTTGGTGATGTTCGTTGACTTCGGGTCAAAGTTGAAAAATCAATTATAGCTTCCGAAATCAAAACTTTGGAAGCAAATTTGAAGTATTGCAATGTAACATGCTATTTAAAATAAAAATCTAAAGTGTTGTACGCTGTAAATTTTGTATGAAGTACTACAAAGTAAATTGCGTTTAATAAACCAGTCATCCATAGCCAAAATGAAGTGTCCAATTATGTGAAATACTCTCAAGTGATTTCTTTTCCTTGCATATAAGTCTTTGAACGGCGCTACCAACGTGATTTCAAACATTTTACAATGTTTGCATTCGAAAGTCAGCAATGTAATTCCCTAAAAAAATATGCAATTGAAAGGGTTATTTACAGACAGAAATATTCTGGTATTGGATGGCGTGTTTACACGCCATTGGAAAGTTTTTGTTTAACTGTTTTACTATAAGAGTAAAACATCGACTGTATTAAATGCCGCTCTATTTGAAAATAAGGTTCGGAATTATTTTGAAATTTTATTTCCAAAAAAGCATATTCAAAATTTCATCACTTCAAAGCCATGGTGGCTTGTCTAAATGATTAATATATTTTGCGATGTACAACTCATAAAATGAACACTACAAACTAAAGGATTTAGTACAGATAAGTATAATTTATGCATCTCTACTCCAAATACCGCTTCACTAGAATTATCCCAAGCGGTAGACATTTATGGACGCAGCACTCTACACAAATGGTTTTTAAAGTGGGTTTCACGCGCGTTAATGGAGGAAGCGCACAGGTATAGAAAATGTAATGATGCCATTTTTTATTCCTTATTACTCAAATGCGGTATGACAAATAAAAAGTACAAGAGTAGGAAAGTATTTGTCACTTTTCATTTTCTGTTTGCGGAAAGATTTAGTAATGGAATATATGAATTTGTTATGTATATTTAAATGACCCTTATTAGTTTTATTTGCACGATTTCCGGTATAAATTTAATGAGCGTTGCTATTGAATTTTATTATAAAGGGAAAAGAAAATTCTATTAAATTTAGAACATTTGCAAATTAACAATTTTCCGTAATAACTTTTTAATAGGTAATAAAACATTTGTTCCTTTTTTTATTCTTCATATACTATTTAAGATATTCTTGACTAAAAATCTACTTCGAAGTTTTAACTCCTAAATTAACTTTATTTAATTTAGAATCACATTTTATATTAATACCATGTATTTAAATCTTCTTCTATATTAATTATTAAATTTAATAATGTATTGAAAATTTATGGAAACAAATAAAAGTTAATCAATTAATATAATAGTTTATACAAAATAATGAAATTAAATTTTTTTTTTATTTTTAGAAGAGTAAATTCTCTAGTTACTTAATATATGTTTATTAACGCTATTACAGAATATTAATAATGTTGTATTAATAAAAATTAATTAAATGTTATATTAGATAAAAAAGGAATATCTATGCTTATCAAAAAAATATTTTTCAAATTTATATTTTCAACATAACATTTAAAACCAACGAATTATTAAAAGGTATGTATTTCTCCGTGACTTAAAAGAAATTAAGGAGAAAATGGCACGGCTTTTTAAAGGAATGTTATTAAGTTCAATTTTATGTTTCTTCTCGTTTTCGTTATACCCATTGTATGAGAGCCAAGCATGGTGCAGATGATGTTGGAAGGAAGAGGGAGGAAAATGCGTTACCAGAGACAACGTAGTTTTTTATAATTCTGTAATGGTATTTGTACATCATATCTTCAAAAAGAAATATTATGTACACCTGTACATTTACACAACCAAATTATATTTACACGGTAGCAGAAAAGTTCTTATTTAAAAGAAAGATTACGTCTATTGAACATTTCTTGATAGAAATATAAAAGGAGAAAAAACGAATTCTTATAAAATCACTCAGGTTTATGTAAATTTTTGCGTTTTTCATAACATGTATAAATGTATATGAACCAATGCAATTAATGATCAAAAACTTGAGAATTAGTGCTATTTCTGGAGTCAAATTTAGAAAATATTATATAATTCATCATTCTATTTAAAAAAGAGAAGTTTCGTGGAAGGCGAATAACAACCTAGGCTATAAAAAATATGAAAGTTTGCATTTCGCAGTGTGCTGCTTCAAATAGATCCAACCATTATATGAAAATTTAAAAGAAATTTATACATTTAAATTTTTCTGCAAAATAATTTAAATATATATATATATATATATATATATATATATGTATATATGTATATATATATATATATATATATACATATATATATATATATATATATATTGATTGAAAATAATAAAAATAGGTGCATTCGTTAGTAATGAATATTAAATATATTCTAATACATTATAAATTTAAATTAAAAAATTTCATAATTTCCTGTAATGGAAATGTTCAGATCCCACAAAAATTCCATAAGAAAATACATATTATTCGATAATTCGTATCAGAGATCGTCTAATAGGCAAAAGTGTCATGAAAAAGTAAGGATTACCATGATACTAGACATTATTTACTGTGTTAAGTTTTCTAAATAGCGACTAGTTTTTTTTAAGCATTTCGAATTTATTTATTAAACAAATCAAATTTAATATCAGCTACAAAACACAAAGAAAATGGTCTCCAAAACATTACTAAACAGAAATCCCTTTTTGAAATCTGAAGTTCTCAGTTCACCTTCAAATAACAACCAAGTAATATTGATAACAACAACATATCTACTGTACTACGTGTTCTTTATATACTCTTTGATTCCAAATCTGCCAACGTTTTCATTTTTTAAAATGTAGTCATCAAATGTAAATATGAACAAAATTTTCAAAAATTGGATATTTCTCAAATATTAGATGTATTGAAATTATGTCGTTCATGGCAAAAACGTTGCCATGTTCATGACCAAATATTGTATAATTTAATTGTATATAACTTTATGTATAATTTAGTAACAGTATTTTATTACATTTAAATATATTTAAATTAAGATATTCTAAAATTAGTTTTTGCATTTTATGTCATACGTATCCAAGTGATTAAAAAATGAAAAAGGCTTAAACGGTTTTGAATTTTAGAGCAGCATCAAGCATGCATTTATACAAAGAAAACATTTTAAAGTGTCTCTCAACCGATTTTTTAAGCTTAGACCTATAAATTGGCAATCTCATATCACTACACCAGAATTTACAACAATTGTTTAAATTAAATGCTACCAATCGAATCCGTATCTTAGGTAATAAAACACACCTTTGGAAAATTTAAATTGGGTGAAATACAATCAAACCTGATTTAAAGTGCCCTCTTGTACTTTAATCACTGAAAAGAATATGAAATTTCTACTTATTGCCTTATGGCAAACATCGATACTCGAAAAGGTATTAAGATCCATTGTGAAAATAGCAAGATAATGGTCAAAACACAATATGTTCTTCACGTTTCGAGAAAATTAAGTTGTTAAGTGATTGCGTTAGTAGTCTGAATGCAGTAAAGTAGTTTGCGGAAGCAAATTGGTTATCCAACGCAAATTGCTAACTTGCTAAAAAGACGCGGTTAACTTTTCTCATAGTTTCAGTACATATTGCTAAGAGTGCGTTACTGCCCTGTAAAAGTCACGTTATATCTGTGGATTGTTACACGATGTATTTTAATTGAGGTCGAATACAATGTAATGCTGTTTATTGATTAATTATTGAAATGAATGTTTGATAAATATTTCAATGAGTATTTCTGTATTATTTTTATTATATTAAAAACTTAATACAAGTAATAGCCGATTCCAGTTATGGCCATTCAAAACGTAGGTTAAATTAAAAATATATCGGATATTGCTGAAGCCATCAAATTTTCACGGAAGAAAAAGAATTGTGAGGCACACAGAATTATCGTTCTTGATTAGCTTATATGAACTTAAGGCAGTAAAAACTACGAGTAGATGGATGGTTTAATACTTATATTTTCAGAATTAGTTGAGTCCAACCTGTTGTTGATTTTTTAAATTTTATTTCAGACTAACGGAACTGCATAAAACCTCGTTTTTTTAAATTTTGCTAGTAGAAAATTAAACATATTTACATCTCAGTGTTAAGTCAGAACTTATCGGGATAAAACTTACATAACTGATTGACAAGGGAAAACAAGCTTTATTTATAAAGAATTTAGCAAATAAAAACATATATATATATATATATATATATATATATATATTTATATATATATATATATATATATATATATATATATATATATATATATCATTAATAACTTTTTCTTTGCTTATGTTTTAATCTCCACCAGTGAATCCAGGACCTGAATTAAAAAAAGAAAAACAGATACATTAATAAGCGTTGTAAGTTAAGAGGATTATAGAATATTAAATATGTATTTGGCTTATTGTAAAAATTCATTACCACCTAATTTTTACAAATATATGAGACTATGTGATATAACATTATCTCAACTTTGTTTAAATTCTTATTTGCGACCTCGATTTTGTCGTAAAACAACATATTCAGGTGGGTAATTTAAAGAGGTTGATTGATGCAATTTTAATCTCTTCAAATTGCCCCTCTGAAGATATTGTCGTACAACGAAACCTAGGTCGTGGTTAAGAATTTAAATAAAGCAGATGTAATACTATATCATGTAGTTTCATTTTGTTGTGAAACAAATTAGGGGTCATAGGAATTAATATGTTCCAAATATTCAGTATTATATAAATTGTTGTGTTACATTATTGGAATTGATGTGTTACACTATAATAATCTTTTGGCAGATAAAAAATATTAGGAGCTGTTTTATAGTTTATTTTTCTAGTATTTTCAATGCAGCCCAAATTATTAAGTCTATTTAGCAACAGGGTCGATAAAATTACTTCAACAAACAAGTTAGCTCCGTTCAAGCGATGCGCATTAATCGCATGCGTATCGGTTCGAACCTTGTCATGTTAAAAATTTACAACTATTCTTATGCCTTTTATAAGAAAGCTTAAGGCGATAACGATATATTTTCTTTACACTAACATAACTGTACTACGTTAATTCTGCGCTACTTGTGTACAAGTTTATATACTTTACGCTGTCGACCTTTACTTTTGCTAGTGGACTATGTACGAGTGAGTACGTGCGTGCGTGTGTGTACAATTGGCATACTGCTTTCACAAGCAAAAGGAGATCCTTATGCTGAATGAAATAAAATAAGAAGATGTAATCCAGTTAGTCCCTTGCTAGTTTCAAAATAATGTGAGTATTCGGACACAGTAGAATTTTAAAATAGAGATTTTTAATCATCAGGATAATCATCAGGAGACAATACGAGACCAGTTGCAGCTTGATGATCGAAAATAATTCAAAGACTTCCTTCTATACGTCTAAATAATACTATTGAATTATATACAGGTATCAAGTATATGGTATAGTTTTCTCCATTTTGTCGTATGGCGTATAGTGTTTATTCCTATTATGGAAACATAGAAATATATTTTTTTTTATCAAAATTGATATCTAATTGATAAACAAAAAAATGTCAAATTCAGAAGAGTTTTATTTTTATAAGGTTCTTGTGTTTAGTGTATTCTTAGTGAGCTTCTACGCACTTAATGTTTTCGCAAAAACAACATTTGAAAATTAATATCTTTGGTATCTTCATTTTACCACAATATTTACTTATTTAATTAACAACATTTTCACTAACGTGTCATTCTATTGAGGTATACTGATATGATGTTGTATTATGGTTTATAAAGAAAAATTAGCTTCTGATATTTAATATCATTCGCAGACTCAATAATATCAGACAAAACATATTGAGTATGCCAATATCATAGTGTACGAAGCATCAATAGTCTACTAATCGTAGCTGGTTTTGTGAATGTTTTTGAATGTATTCATGATCACCAGCAAATAACATGATTTTTTTATTTCTGTCATAACACTTTCCGTTTTCCAGATTATTTTCTTGTTTTTTAAGTTGAAAACTTTATCGATAATAAAATTTACGTTTTCTTACATATGTTTAATCACTCCTTCGAACATTGTTTTCATAGAAGGGATTCGGTTTGTTATTTAAACAGGCTTTTATACTTTTCCATCGGTTACCTCAGTAAACTTGTCTGAGTAATTACTCATTTTTAATTTTACAGCAAAAACTCATTTTTCTTCAATCAAACTGGACTTGAATATTTTGGCTACTTATCTAATGCTACAAAATATATTACCTAGAAGGTTGCTTTGCCTTTCTCTTTTAATGATTAAACATAAACTCATTTACATTTCCAAAATAGCATTTCGCTGTTTAAAGACTTGGAAAGATTTCTTTTAAAAAATTAGCATTTTATTACCAATTAACATAGAATTTTCTTAGTCTAGTTTAAAAGAATTTGGAAGCTATACTAGTTTCCATTAATATTGCAGTAAAATTCTTTATTTTTTCCCTATTCACGCTGTACCCATGCTTACACTCACGTGCATCTGTTTGCTAGCTTGCACTATCTCGTGATTAATATACACGGTAATGGAAAAGTTAAAATAGCAAATTATCTGTATAAATTATTTGCTATCTTAACTTTTCCATAAATCGCAATATTTTTGGAGAAAGTATGGCAGTAGGACTTAATGATTAAAAAGATTAAAAATTTGGGATAGAAATACATCTTGACTGTCTTGAAGGAAAAATTTGCATTATTAAAATGTTGGGTGAAAATAAAATCCATCAATGCTACTAAGTAGAAAAAACGGAATAAATATGTTTAAATATTGTTCCCAAATAAAAAAAAACCAGCGCCTTCCTACTTTGGTTTCATTTAAAATTATATTTTATTTATCGTTAATTTATAAAATATTAAGATATTGAATATATTTAGCGTTAATTTTGTAGAAATTCATTATTCACAATTAAATGAAACTACATGATGTAGTATTATTTCTACTTTCTTTAAGTTTCTTCTCCATGACCTAGGTTTCTTTGTATTACATCTTCAGGTGGACTACTAACAAAGGTCTTTGCTAATAGCCCACCTGAAGATTTCTCTAATGTCTCATTATATAATTCAAAAATATCTGAGAAATACTCATAGCGACAATCGTACCAGAGTCAGTACTATGCGCAAAACATTGTCTGGGGTAAATCTAATAAGAAATTAAAATGTTAGAATGAAAAGTTTCACCATATTTTTTTTACATGGTTTAACCACATGTAAGCTTTTCCTCTTGAGGAGTTTAATTCAATGCTCGGTGTCGAATTTTTTGGGAAAAGATAATACTTATCTGGGAAGAACAATTTACAATTTCATTTCTCAGACCAATTTTAACAGAGTATTCTTTATTTTAATATATGTATTTTGTGTTCACTTTTTCACCAGAAAAAAAACTATAAAATCATAGAAAGCTTATTAAAAGCTCAGAAATTGGAACTTTGGAATACGTCGGTGGTATTTTGACAAATCAATACCATGAATAATTTCCATCTGATGTGTACATCATGTAATGTCCCAACTCCTGCTTTGTGTTTAAGATGCTGAGTTAGTTTTTCTTTACGACTAGTAATTTCGTAAAAGTATTTTGCGAAAATTTAAAAATCAAAGAAAACAGATGCTATATTTTTAGCAACTGTTTTCTTTTAACTAAAAATTATTTATTGGATAGCGAAAGTTAATGTAACTTTACCTGTCCAATAAATATCCAAAAAAAGCTAATGTAAAATTGTAATTGTATTTTTAAAGAAAAACTAACTCAGCATCTTAAATAAAAGCATGGTTAAGAAAGTTACGCAAATCGTCATTGACAAAGAAACTCTAAAATATTAGGAAGTATATTTCAAAGTTGCGAATGAGAAATTTTAAATAAGTGGGGGACGTTTTGAACGTAAAATTAGAGACAAAAATGTCCTTAGTGAGGTATCACAAAGCGGGAGTTGGGACATTACATGATGTACATATTACATCAGATGTAAATTATTCATGGTATCGATTTCTCAAAATACCACCGACGTATTCCAAAGTTCTTATTTCTGAGCTTTTAATAGGCTTTCTATGATTTTATAGTTTTTGTATCAATAGCGGTTTCCGACACTTTCTTCACAGTCTTTTTTTCATGCTTAGTTTTTTTTTAAATAATTTCCTAAAAGTGTTTTGCGGATGTTTAAAAATGAAAGCAAACCGGTGCTAAAAGTAATTTTAAGTAAACATTTAAAATTTTTTACTGGAAAATAAAAGTCATATATTAAGTATTGCCTTTATGAAAATGATAAATTAGAGGAGACAAATATGGAGTGAAGTATCACAAAGCTGGAGTTGGGACATTAAATGATGTACACATCAGATGGAAATTATTCATGGTATCGATTTGTCAAAATACCACCCACCTATTCCAAAGTTCTTATTAATGGGCTTTTAATACACTTTCTGTGATTTTATAGTTTCTTTCCCAATACCGATTTGCGACATTTTCCTCATAATGCCTTTTTAATTATAAAAATTTAAAATCATATATTAATAACTGCCTTTATAAGAAAGAAAAATCTAATACGTATATTAGAATAAAATAATAATAAGTAAAACATTCGTCGGAAAAATTAAGTTGATTATTGTATTTCCCAAATATATATTTTCCTATTTCAAAACATTAAACCATGTGGATGATAAATATTACTACTGAAAGCAAACAAAGTTTACAGAAAAAGGGTACTCACAGTACACGTAATGTACTAAGTGTAGCCCTGTAAGTAAGTCCTGAACAACATGAAATCCTCTGTGACCTGAACATTAATGTTTTCAGTATTATTCCAAATATCAAAATTTTAATATCCAAATACTCTATGAAGCCAGATTTAAAGTATCGACTAGCATGCTAAGTGCAGGAAGCATACTTAAGGAAAGAATAAAAAAAATATTATGTATTAGAACTGAATTTTGTTATATTTAATAATTTTCGTAATACCACTAAAGCCTAACATTCTTTTGTCAAGAGAATACGTCACTATTTATATATGGTGGCATTATAAAGACATGATGATCATTCATTTTCCTTCCATTTTAATGTTTTTTTGATACACTCATACAATGTTTCTTTTTAATATAATATTATCTCTGATGCACTTTTCGGTATGAGCATTTCTCAAGTTTTTTAATTCATATTATTACACAATACAGAGATTTACAAAATGGTGCTGATGATCATCTGTTTTTTATTTTTGTATTGCGCCCTCAAACATCACTAAAATTTTTGGTTTTTGTTCAAACAACTTTTTAATTAAGTGTAAAATCGAAATCCCTTTTGCACGGATAATAAAAAGTAGACCAAAATAACAAAATTGCCTAATACATTTTTTTAGTCAATTATACGTATGTTTCTTCTTGAGCAGTCAGTCCATTATCAGCATCCCCCTTTACAAAATTTTTCTATTTCCAAATATTTTGGCTAACCTGAAAAAAATTAATGCGAGTCAAAATTAAATTAAACAAATTATTTATGAATGGTCGTCAATGTTATCATCACATGAAACGAAGTGACAAAAATAAAATTATTTTTGAGTCCTTAGTTTTGACCCCGGGAAAAGAAATAAATTATTTGAAGTTTTCACACCGATGGCAACTAATCAATGTATGTAAATTTTAATATCGGTAGGATATACAGTTCCTGATATGATATGTCGTGATACATAGAGAGACGGACTAACAACAAAATCTCATTATAAAAATTCTTACTATACCATTACGACACGCAACCGTAAAAATATTATTTATCACAAAATATAAAATTCATATTAATTATAAACACAAATGTAATAGAATAAACAAATAAATTAAATACCCGATGTATTTACTAACAACAAATTATAAACAATAATTTAACAGAAGGATGCTGAAAATGGACCAAACAAACAAAAAAACATTGAAAAGTGTTCATAAAAAATTTTACTACTTTAATATACTTTTTATTATTCACTGGATGTTTAAAATCCACACCTAATAAAAAAGTTGCTTGTCTGAAAATAAAAAATTACGTTTTAGACACCGTGGTACCACACCGTCCAACATTTACTTCCATTCACGCCACTTTGCTCTCATCACAATTGCTTGTATTCAGTGGTATAGAATGACTCGAAAGTACGTCAACTGTTCATTGTATCACGACTGAGTACAGCGTGAATCTAGTCTCGTGTAATTTTCGGCGTAGTTTTTAGTGTATAGTGGAGAAGAATAGCAATTATTTTAACGCAAGGTTTGATATAATAAAATATTGAATATATTTGGCGTTAATTTTGTAGAAATTCATTATTCACAATTAAATGAAACTACGTGATGTAGTATTATTTCTACTTTCTTTAATTTGTTTACCCCTACCTAGGTTTGGTTGTATTACAACATCTTCAGCAAAGAGTTTTGCTAATATCCCACCTGAAGATGTTGTAATACAACGAAACCTAGGTCGTGGTAAAGAAATTAGAGAAAGTAGAAATAATGCTACATCACATTGTTTCATTTAATTGTGAATAATAAAATATGTTAAAATTTTGCCTTTGCGTTATCTCACCATTAATAAGTGTTATTTTTATATTACATACGAATGCATAAACAATAACTGAACGAGATAAAAGATAAAATAACTGTTTATTACGTTTAAATTAATCGGGAAATGTGTTGCCTAGTGATACCTCACAGCGTAATAAAAAAAAGTAGAAAAAAATGGAAGTGCATCAAAACGAATTTAGGTGGCGCTAAATCTGTATAACTATTATTGTCTTCTTTAAATATTTAAAAGACGTAGCGCAATATAAAATGCAATGTTTATAAAGTATCATTACAATAAGTTTAAATTTCGGAAGAAAGTAAATTTTATACGTGCACAATTAAGGTTAATCCTAGGTTCAAAACCCTTCCTTAAAGGAGGATCTACTTCTGATTAGTGGGGAAGTGGGAGTGAACCCAACAATTGCAAATAATTCTAAATTTTAAGGAAGTTTGTTTCATTGCAAGAAAAAGAAAGTTATCGAACACTCATTGGGCTTGCACATTGATTTGCTTAACTGCATTTTCCGATTACTATATACTACATATATGTGAACGCATGGAATGATATTCTTATTATAGAAAATAAATTACCAGTTGCAATTTATATAAACATTTTAAGAAATGATAATCATTCGCAAAACAGTTAAGATTTTTAAAGTCAAACATCCTATTGGGTCTTATTTTATTCGCAAATGAAAACTTTGTATAAAGTGAGAAATGTTTTGAATTATATGAATTAAAGTAAGATTTGTAAATTTATTTATCACTGGTGAACAGATCAGAAAAAGTATTATCTAAACTATTAAAGTATATACAAAAAGGTTTTAGTATACAACACAAGGTAAATATTATTGAGGGGTTACATAAATTTTTTTTTGCCTTTGACGAAGCGGTGCACCGCGGGGACACTGGTCCGATTTCCGGCCGTTCTTCGAACAGGGCTGGATTGGTTTCAAGATTGGTTTTAAGAGATTGCACTTATAGCAATTAGTCCGCCATATTTAATTAAATACATAAAAAAGGCAAGAAAATAGCGTCAAATATTAGACATGGGATAATTTTTTTTCAACTATTTACGAAATCTATAATTAAAAACCTGTATTTAGCTTGTCTTTCAGCTAATTGAATATATATTATTAATTAATTATTTCAATGGTTACATTAAGGTAAATTGATCTTTCACGAGTAGTGTTTCTAATGATGTATACATACAAAGAGGCATCGAAACTTATGGGAAATTCACACCAGTCAAGTTTTATTTGCCCAATATTTGTATCTGCAGCGTTTGTGAAAACCATGTTATGTTAACTTTATGATGAATTTATCAAAAAGAAATTATGATGAAAATATTCAATTTTAATAAAAGGAAATTTTTTATTTTAATTTAAAGAATTTAAATTATTTTTTTCTTCATTTTTAATATTTTCGTCATAACTTTAATCGATATAATAATATTTAAAAAAATTACGCCTTATGATTGTGGCAAATGTCAAGTTTCCAAGTCAAGTGGTCTCGGAGATCTTTATGGAAGTAATCAGCCGTATCTATAGAAATACAGCCCTTATAATTCTAAAATAATTATTATTCTAAAATATAGTTATGAAATCCTTGTGAGTTACTCTTTCAAATAATATCAAGAACAATAAATCAAATTTTTAGCAAAATTTAATACTTTTTCCCTGTCCAATATTTCCACTTTAAAATTCAATTAGTCTGATTAGGAAACCAAATAAAAATATGCAGACAATTTATGAACTAGACTATTCAAAATATCGGCGGAGGATTATTTTGTATTCTGAAATCCTCTTACTCACATAAACATTCGTTAAAATCTCCATCAATCAAGTGACCAAACCGCGTCCGTCACGTCGCGATTTTCGAGAAATAAATTGAGGTTGAAAATGTCAACTGTTTCACTGTCTCATTTAGACAATGTTGACGTCTGTTGTTCGAGTTATCAGAATGTACGCTCTTTATCATACACATACTTTATTAAAATTTTCAGTGAAAATACGTTTTCATGGTTATAGAAAATAATGGAAAAGGGAACATTTCACTAAATGTTAACATATCGATTTAATATAATTTTTTTCTACTTTTTATTTAAATATTATTTTATTAATATGAAGCAAATTTATTACTCTTTTTATTTGACAAACAGCCAAATTTAGTATTTTTTCTTCCTTAAATAACGTTTTTTAAAGTAGGGAGATTGAAATATATACATATTATAATAATTATGTTATTCAGTTACTCCTTTGTAAGGATTTTGTAATAAAATGGGAAAACTGTATAGATTTATCGTATGCGTCTTCAGTCCGTCCAACTGTTGCAACCTCAGGATTCATAAAATTTTATATATAGAATTTTAAATTTTGCTAATCAATTTTGTGTAATAATTTGTTTATTCCATCCGACAACATTTTTTTAAACGGATAAAGTTCACTTTCTTACGTAAATAAATTCAGGACTGTTTTTCACATAAGGATAGATCCTTAAAAAATTAGAATTCCTTATCCTTTTGTCTTTTTCAGCCTTGTTTCTAAACTGTGGAATTCCAAAATGTCTTTCAATGTATTATTTTTAATTTATCAAACCTAAGTTCGTAAATTTTTAAATAAACAAATAGCAGCGTTCGATTTCGCTTCAACTTTGTATATATTTAACTTAAATTATATATAATATTTTTCAGTTTAATTTATACAAGTTACTTTCTGTTTACCATTTCAAAAGATAATATATATATTTAGACACGAATTTTAGAATTTTTAATTTTTTTGCATTTTCCCCTGTGATTAGGAGATGTAGCAACTGAGTGATTAAAAAAAAACTTGAACCTACCCTAGATCTAATAGAACCCTAGAAGATATCCTAGATCCAATACAAGCAATAATAGAAAGCTTTACTGAAATTCTTTTAGCAGTTCTTGCGTGATGTGCGAACAAATAAATAATCCTCACAGGGAAAGAGACAACAATTCTAAAAACAATATTTTTGTGTTCTATTACTTTGGTATTTTTAATTATTTATTTCGTAAACATCTTCAATGTAAATATAGGCCATTTAAACAGATTTATTATTTACTTAAACACCTATAGACAATGTAGTTTGTACCAACCAAATTTATATAACCTAATACTTAATCAAGCAAACTAAAAATCAATATTGAAAACAGATTAAAATTTTAGAGAAATTGAGGAAACAAAGAAAACTTACAGAGAATACATTATAATTTGCCCTCAAAATGTCTGTTCTTATATAATATTTCCGCGCATTTGGCTTACTCACACAATAACCTTACACACTTAAACACTACTTCCCACTATACTTCTGGCTTTACCCATTTAGCCAAGGTATGTCCTGGGAGGAAACTTTAATACGCAATTTAACATAGGTTACTGTTGCATTGTAGCACTATCTGTTAACGTATATAAGTACACTATGAATTTATTACACCTCAGAGAGCTACGCGCTTTTTTGTTGTTGTTTATACTAATGCAATTTAAATTAATTTTTGAAAACAATGAATACGTAGGTGGAAAAAACAATGAGCTAAATAATAATTATTTCTTCTAATTGATTCCTATATTTTTCCGTAATCACTATAAGAATCGGTTATTAGTTTTTAAGTGACAGGTGCATATATGAACAAAAACCGACAAAATAGTAAACAGAAAAAATTACAAGAATTATTTATTTACTTTTCAAATACTTTTCTTTTTTTCTCTTAAATATTTTTTTTCCCTAAATAACTTCATTATACAACTGAGCTAATTTTACAGTTTTATTGTATGTATGTGTACTCAAAGGGAATTGAAATGATCAGTTATAATTAGAGCGCAATATATTTTAAAACAAAAATAGCGACGATATCTGCACCAATATATATAATATGCACGATATATATTTTTTAATTATTAAATTTAAGAAAACAATAATTTTCTGAAAAAATTTGTTTTACCTATTTATGTTAAAAACTAAGTATATGGGTACAAGTAGTCTAGTAGTCTACTATGGGTACAAGTAGTAGTATATATTAAATTTATTGAAGTTCTAAAATATATCAAACGACGTTTCATGAGGATCTGCACAGCTATCTTCTTATGATTTGGTAACAAATATTCAACCATATTTTGTATACAATTTGTGCTCCATTGAATTAATTCACATGGGAATATACAAGTCGATATGTATTCATACTAAATAGGTCATATACATGAAAAAGTCAGCTATTAGTTATTTGGTTACTGAGGTATTGTTAACGAATGGACTGCTAAACAAGTCAAATATCGGATTTGTAATATTAGTAGGGATAGATATTCTTAAAAATTGTAAAACAAAAAATTTAAACCTTTTTTCTTTTGTGTGTAAACTTTTGAAATAACAAAAAGAATACTCGACCTTTTTAAATATCATGCAGAAATTAAACATTCCCAATTATTAACAAAAATATTAATATCCGTAATTTTATAAATATTTAAAAATAGACATTCAAGAAAATAAGCTGGACTGTTGTCCGTAATTACAATGAAGGACCATAAATTATCATGAATAGTTACGAAAAACCTGATAGTTAGCTATAATTATGAAAATAATTTTGGAAACATCTAAAATTTTACTTACTTCTAAGGCAGAAAAATAAGTCATTCCAATTTTAATACTCCAGTCTGTTCCACATAATATCCTTTGTTACATTCCACCTCTCGATAACATATTTTAAAATTTATCTGTAATTCAATTTGTGGATTATTTCCACGAATTTTCGCCATGGTATCTATTTGTAACACCAATTTATTCATTAAGTATTTCCCTCTTCTATTGAATTGGTCGATCATTTTCTAATACAATATATCTTGGTTTTCTTTCAGTGGAAGGCAATTATTTTCGTTGTTAATAATATTCTTTGTCTGTCGTGTCCTCTAGTGGTTTTGTATTTTCTTTTATTTGAGTGCTTGCAATGAAATAAAAAAAGTAAGAGTGGAAAGTAAATACCTAAAATTAGGAGAATGATAAACCGTTAAATTTTATCTGTACAAAAAGTGAGCGAAGAAAAATAAAATATTAGCAGCTGAAAGGGATGTAGAACTAGAATACTCCTTATAATGGTGAGAAGTCTGTGTAAAAGAAGTACGAGAATTACAGTATTTCTTGTCTTAAATTTGTTTTTAAAAGTATGTTAGACGAAAAATAAAATATTCGTCGCTGTTTTCCGTTGTTCAGACGACAGTATAAACTTATAATTACAGGATGGAAGTAAGTTAAATGAATGACGAAAAACGATTGAATCTTTAGAAATGTATCAGCACATATATTTGAGACGTTAGTATCGGTATAAAAAGGTTTTAACAAGTTTAAGATTTGTTTAGAAATAAATGTCTGTATTATGTACATACATTAGGTTGTATATCATTTAGAGAATACTCAATTATGAGTTTTCCTTAGTCATAAAATACTATTAGCATAAAATGCATAGTCATAAAATACTGTTATCATTTTACCCACATCAATTCGCAATATTTATATTAGGGAGAGATCTTGTTATTCATGACGACCAGACATTCGAACTTGTAATATCACAAGGTGTAAAAAATAATTTTTTTCTAAACTAAATGAAACTATTTCATATAGTAATATCTCTACTTTATTTAAATTCTTTACTACGGCCTAGGTTCCGTTGTATGACAACATCTTCAAGTGGGCAGTTTGTAAAGATCTTGAATTTTTACAAATTCGTGGTAAAAAATTAAATAAAGCAGAAATAATACTACATCACGTAATTTCATTTCGTTGAGAAAAATTTAATTATAATGAATTTCTACAAAATTAACGCGAAATATACTCAATATGTGTAAAAGATTGAAAAAAAATATTTTTAAAGTAGATCATAAGATTCAATTCACCGAAATATGTAACTATATTAAATCAATTTGAGGCAATATTGACGGAAAAAAATATAACAATCAAGGTAGATCTTTCTAAATATCATTGCATGTATACGAATGGCATTTGATTGCGTTTAAAAATATTGTCATTTCATTTCGTAACTGAAAACTCTATATTAATAGTTTTTATTACATTTGTACACATTGAACCAATTTAAACGTTGTCGTAAATAAGCAATTCTGTTTAGAAAAAGAATTAAATTAAAGCTATTTTTAAATATTTATTTTATTCAATTTTAAATTGGAAGTAAAAAAAAGAATTAGCTGCCCTGACCTGCAATCCGTAATTTTTATTTTATCTTCATTCAGAATAAAGTAGTTTACTGACCTAACTATTTGTTGTCAAGGTATTATTAATAAGGTATTGTTGGGACAATTCAAACGTGTGAATGGCTTTTTTGCAAATTGAAAATATATTGTTTCGTGCAAGTTTATTTGAAAACTTTTCTGAAAATACAAAATTTCATAAATTAAACAATATATTATGGACTGGCTCAAACAATACTAAATTATGATTGCCAATTGCCATTACTTACTTGCCAAAACCAAAACAATAATTAGGCCCCCCTTCAAAGCCCAAAAAGCTTTTATGACCACTGACTTATTATTTACTGACTTTCAGGTACTTGATATTCGAAAATTATTTATTAGATCCACATTATCACACGTTGATAAGAAACAAAAATATAGTAGATAGTAAACCGGTTCATCATACCTAC
This sequence comes from Druceiella hillmani, assembly GCA_039881145.1. NCBI lineage: Eukaryota > Metazoa > Arthropoda > Insecta > Lepidoptera > Hepialidae > Druceiella > Druceiella hillmani. The sequence continues at coordinate 10,509,596 of JAYKKI010000034.1, forward strand.
AAAAGACGAGCGCGTCTTTGTGGCGCCTTGCTCTTGACGAATACAAGGACTACCTATGGATATAGACATTATGCATTTCTTGCACCTAAAATTTACAATGTACTCGCTTCTGATCTCACAGAAATTAAAAATTCTACTTATAAATTATTATATTTTGAAATATTGATCACCCGCTATTTCCTTGATAAACATAGATCGGGTAAATGACGCTTAATTACGTTGGTTCAAATAATACAGAAACCCTTGAAAAAGCCTTACGGCTAGTTGGGTGGCAATATACTAATGAATCGCTACAGACCTGTTAGCAGCCTTACGTCATCATTGTATTATTTTATTGCAGAATAGTAAAATCATAAATCAAACATATGTACAAAACAACTTTGGAAATGAAGAATATTAAAAATATGAAATTTTAACACATTATTATAATTTATAGCTTCACAAAATTTAATGAAGGATCGTTTTTATTTAACGAAGGATCGTTTAAGTTAATCAATTTGAAATTAAGTTGCGGAAATCTAAATTATGTCTGCTCATTCAAAATATTGTTTTACTATTAAGTCGCATTATTATGCGATATTAGTTAAAATTATTATTTAATAAGATATTATTATACTAAGTCATATCTATAGTAACTCTCAGAAGTTTGAAATATATCGTTTTCATGTAATTTTTTTATGAACTCTCGGTAATTACAAATATAAATTTTTTTTTATTATATTGAAACCATTTTATGCTTTATTGTCATACATCATAAAAAAAATGATAGATATTTGCATTAACAAGACTATTACTAAAATATCCAAAAATATTATATGAGAAAGAGTTTCATGGAGCTTACAATCTACTTTATGGAGACTTGTTACATAGCGGTATTGCACTAGATATATCCCGTTGATATATGTTTTAGTACGAAAAGCAAATATTAGACATTACACGTGCCCAAAGCATGTAACACGAGTTTTAAAAAAAATTCATATCATATATTACAAGGACTTGTTATTTTTATTTTTTTTTAACAGCATTGATTCTCATAAATTACATTGAAACCTATGTTTCACATTTGTGGAAGGAGAATATTTAAGCCTTGTAATATGACTGTTCGGGTTAGAATTAACAGATATTTATATTCAATATCATATAGCAAAGAAAGAACTCTCAGGGTTTGTAGGTTACGGCTGATAGTAGATTACGATATAATTACTGTTAGGGTTTTTCTTAGCAATGTACACGATACAGATACTGTTCTATGCAAATGTTCTGACCACTTTCGTTATTAATACTTCTTATCAACAGTTAATAATTAAGCAAAAAGTTTATAAATTTTCATTAAAATACTCCAAATTTTCCAAGTTTCGAAACATCAGTTCTTCGACCGACCGCTTTAAATATGATATAGAGATTGTAAAAAAAACTTAGTAAATTAAACAAAACAATATTAAATTGCCATTGAAACATAAACCAAAATCTAATAGGGTGCATTTTGGAAGAAATATTTAATAAAAGGTTCAAAAATATAGGTGGTTTAAAAACCAGCACTGAAAGAATTAAACAATATAATTTAAAATAAGCGAATTACCTTGAAATTCTGATTCGCATAATAAAGAAAAAATAATCTAATACCATGTTGGGCTCTATATTATTCGGAAGTGAAGATTTTACTACCTGAAAGACGCTTTGATATATTTGGACTAAAGTAAAATCGGAGAAAAATATAACGAACCCAGACTTTTAGAGCTATGTGTAAAAGGCACATATTACATAGAAACCTTTTGGAAAACATTAGAAAGAACTAGACATTTGGGAAAAATTGGAAAACATTGAGCATCCAATTTTTTAAATATTTCGTCCCATAATTAAAGATACTCCGAAAAACTTTGTGGAAATTTAGAAAATATTAATTAAGTTACGCATGCCCTTTTCACTTTTTATTTACTAGAGATTAACGTTTTCTCTCGCGTTCAAATCATGAATAACAAATTATAACGAAGAGACTGCTCTCAAACTAATTTGCTTGAATATCTGAAAAAGACTTGAGGGGTGAATTTTTTAATTTTTAGTAAGTGGCGAAGAGGTATAGGGAGATAAAGATAAGTCATAGGACATTAGAAAGGAATCAATAGCGTAAGTAACTTGAAAATTCTTGAAAATGTTAAATGGATTTTGTTTCTTTCTAAGGAAAAATTATATGATCAAACACTTATACTTGCACATAAGTGAGTATATGCAAGGATATATTTGCTAACATCATATGCCAATAATGGTTCATAATGACGACATTAACTTGCTGTATGTACATAGATATTATTATAATACTTTTTCATGTTACGCATTACTTACTTAATAATATTCTGATTCAAAATTAAATCAAACTACGTGATATAGTATTATTTCTACTTTCTTTAAGTTCTTTACCACGACCTAGGTTTCGTTGTATTACAACATCTTCAGGTGGGCTATTAGCAATGATCTATATCTTTGCTAATAGCTCACCTGAGGATATTGTAATACAACGAAACCTAGGTTGTGGTAAAGAACTTAAAGAAAGTAGTAATAATACTACATCACGTAATTGCATTTAATAGTGAATAATGCTTTTCTGCAAAATTAACGCCAAATATATTAAATTTTCTGATTAGTGAAGTAAAATTAAAAGAGCGCAGAGTTCATATTGCGCTGGATTATTAAAAATTTCTGCGGAGCATTATTTTGTCTACTGAATCCATTTGTTAAAAACGCCATCCACCAGAAATAAATTGAGGTTGAAAATGTTAACTCTTTCGCCGTCTTGTTTAGCCGAAATTGGCGTCTGTCGTTCGAATTATTTATCTAAATAGACGATAAAGTATGTGTTCTACTTAATATATATGAATGCCTTGAAAATTTCACATGTTATAATTTGTAAAATTATTGCTTAAAATAAGTTTTGTAAGTTGTATTTAACCTAAGGGGAAACGAATTTTAATAATGTAAATATTTGTAACAACGAACATAATATTAATTGGTACTTTTAATAAAATATTGAAAAAAATTTAAATAATAAGTCATTTTTTGTCAAGAAAATGTGACAAAAAATAGAGGACGATGAAATAAGTTATCAAATTTGAATGTTGACTATGACAACATATTTCATAAAGTTAATGGTAATTTTAGGATGGAACACTTTCTTGCGGAAAATAAACTGAAAATGCCAAATTCATAGTTTAATTTTCAAAAGGAAATTTCATAAAATTTAGCGGTTATTATAAAATAGTACAATATACAGTATATAAAATAGTACAATTAGTTTAGTAAACACAATAATTAAATATTCATCAGCAAGGTAATGCCAAATTCATAGTCAAACTAAAAATGCCGAATGCATAGTTAAATTTTCGAAAAAAAATTTCATGAAATTATCGGTTGTTAACGTCATACAAAATAGTACCAGTGGTTTAGTAAACAGAACAATTAAATATTCACTAGGAAAGTATAGGATGTAAGAAAATTAAGTTCCATTTATATTTTAATTTTTCAACCTCCTTTGTAAAATTTTAAGCCTCAAAACGACTTGTGTTATTTAAAATAGTCTGTAATTTTTTACTATCGGTTTCACAATTTGAAAATCATATATAGTTTAGAGTAATTACCTTTCACTTCAATTAAATTTTATTTATATGTTATTTCGGTTTAATTTAAATTTTTAATTTAATTGAATTACTTAAGCAATTTCTAGAGATACTGATGACTACTCTATTTTATGTTTCTTTAGACAGGCATTTAGGCAGTTTGCGATTTTTTATTTGCTTTTATTTGAAAAAGTTTTTCAAGACAAAATCTACGCTATACGAAATGTTTCGATATGATTGATTGGGTGCCAAAATTATTTATATGCACATTGCAGTCTCCTTTCAACAGATCTGAAAAAGACTGATTTAAGGAAATCTAACCAAAATTCCAATGAATATGTTTCAACAACGAAGGGAACATCAATTTATCAGTTATCGACTTCAACTCTCGGGTGTTATCGACCTGAAAAGAAGTCGATTATTCCGGTTAATACGCTTGATAATCTAGATTCATCAATTTCATCCTGGGTCAAATTTTTAACTATCCCCAGCCGAAACACAACAGGTGTATCTACTTACGTTAAGGATTTGGCCTTATTAATATATTAATTTTTAGCCTTATTGTACAAATCTGATAAATAAGAAAAGCCGTTAATATTTAAAAAAAAATGTAAAGAAAATTTAATTATAACCCAGAAACATAAAATAGAATATTTTCTGTTAAATTACGAGTGTAAGTAACGTTGGATAGAGTAGTAAATCTTCCTTGTTATTTTCCGCGATCTAGATAAACACGCCCTTATAATTACATGATTGAGGTTATTTAAATCAGCGCCGAGAAAATGTTTGGGTTATCAAAAATGTACCTTTATTATTCCTAGTGTTATAATATAATTTTGTATAATATAATAATGTTTTGATGAAAGGACGACTCAAATGAAGTGTTAAAATTATTTAACTAATTCTTGTACTGGTTTTCAAAAGTTTTCTTATTATTTACATTCGAAGTTGAAGACATTTTTGTTTCAATTACTCGGGAGGAAGAGAATAATTTTGACGATATTATTTTTAATTGCTTCGACATCCCAATTTAAGCTTAGCTGTTTTATTTTCCATATGAAGAATTTATTTCCATATCAAGAATTTAAATGGTATGTAATTATTTTGTAGTATTTGACTCCTTATATTAGATTAGATTTATTTTTGTATTTATACCAACGTAGTACTAATGGAATTTATGACATAAGTATAAATGAAATACCTTAGAATTATTTCTGACCGGACTTTAGATTTATGTTGGATTTTAATTATTATTCTCATTCACAAGTTTAATAATTTGTATTTGAGGAGATGAATTACTCAAGTATCTCCGAAAGGATCGGTTTCAAATAAACAAGAAGAATAAAAAAAACTTTGATCTCGGTCAAAATTTTGTTCAAAATTTTAAGGTTTTTTTAAGTCAGTTTTATTTACTACGAATAAATTAAATTTAATACACAAATTGTGCTTTGTATATGATGCGCAAACTGAAGTGCTATTTTTTTTATTGAAAATAGTATTTTCGTACAAAAATCGCGTTACCAGTTTCTTTTCAAAAATAATTATCTGACTGAGAAGCAGCCTATGTATTTATTTAAACGCGAGTTACGAAAACATACACACCTACTTAAGTATGATTAAACAATAAACATCCAATTATTAAAGAACGAAGGAACCGACAAAAATTTAAATATATATTTATGTTTCTATTGTATAATATTTTTTACGACTAAAATTAAAAAAAAGTTTAAAGCATAAAATATTGAGATATATAAAAAGAAAATATATAGAACATTTAAAAAAAAATTTAATAATTATAAACAAATTCATAATTTATTTCACCATAATTGTTAAAGGAAACAAGCCTGAAATTTGGGCTATAAAGATGCATATTACGCGTCACATCAAAAAGTTTTAATTGGTAAAACCTATGTAAACTACTGTATCACATCTATAAATAATAGTTACTTTTAAAGCAGCAAAATAAAACTCATATAAATTGTATTTCTGCTGTGTGGTTTTTGGAGCATATTGTTAAATTTTCTTTCACCATCGACCTCTTTTGTGGCATGTTCTTAGATCTGATATAATTTAAGAATTCTTTCCATAATCCCTAATACTGCATAATTTCATACTGTGAATATATTTCAGATGCTGTTTCCTATTTTTCTTCAGTCGTTAGTTTTCCAATACAACATTAGAATAAAACGGATTGCTATTTTCTTTAGATTGTTTTTGCTTTCGTCATTAGGTTTTTTCATCTGTTCTTAGTGTTTTATTTTGCTCTTTGAGTTTTGGTTTTTTTTTTGTTTTAGTGCTCAGTACTTAATAAGGAAAGAAAGAGTGGGGAATAGATATTTACTAATATTATAATAAAATTTGTACAGAAAAAATCAGACAAAATTTAATATGTGGAAAAAAGTGAAGAAAAATAAAATGTGAGTGACTAGTCAGTGTGATAGCGATTAGTAGCTTCCTTGCAAATATTAAACCTATTTGTAATTTGTGCAAAAGACAATTTAGACGTTATTGTTTCACGCTCAAACACCTTAAATGACAAGATTATTCAAGGATAATACATATATATATATATATATATATATATATATATGTATATATATATATATATAAATGTATTTGAGTGTGTGTGTGTGTATGTGTGTGTGTGTGTGCGTGTGTGTGCGTGTGCGTTGAGCATTCGCGTGTGTGTGTTTGTTGTAATCTACAGAATATTCAGGCAATTGACTTTATAGATTTATAGCTCGTATTATTATGCAAAATCATATTTTAAAATATTCCTATTTTCATTTTTATCTAATTCACGCCGACTGCGCATTAAAACTCACATGCACGTGTTTGTACCTATTGATTCAAACTTAGCACCCCATTCGTGATTGATTTCATTATCGAGGCGTATTTATTTGCAACTAGTAATAAATTTTAAATTTTCTAAAAACAGTAATCTTTTTGAGATAGAACGTGTTTATATGGTGGTTAAAACTCAATTAAAAACTTACGTTAGATAAATAATATTTTGAGATAAGAACATAGGTAAAATTTGAGGTAAAATTTAATACGTCATTAAATTATGGTTCAATTATAAAAGGCATCAATGATATTATGTAGATAAATATAAGGTAAAAAACTTTAAAAAATGGTCTGTGGTATAAAAGTCAATCTCTGCCTACCTCGCCTTTTTTTCAAATAATATTATATTTATATCTATGATGTTGTTAAATGTTAATAAAAGATATTATATAAATTATCACAAAAAGTTCAAATGTGTGAAAAATTTATTCATAATTAAACAATATATCATATCATCCTGTGTTTTAAAAAAATTATTCATAATTAAACAATATATCAATTAAACAATATATCATATCATCCTGTGTTTTAAAAAAATTATTCACAATTAAAAAAATTATTCAAATAAACAATATATCATATCATCCTGTGTTTTAAAAAACTTATTCATAATTAAACAATATATAAAAATTTAATCATAATTAAACAATATATCATATCATCCTGTGTTAATAAAAGATCTTATATAAATTATCACAAAAAGTTCAAATGTGTGAAAAATTTATTCATAATTAAACAATATATCATATCATCCTGTGTTTCCTTTAAGAACTTTCTAAAAAGAAAAATTGCTTACTTTATTGCAAATATCTGTATTGTATTTTCATACAATTCAAAAATATCTGAGAGTTCATGTAATATTCGCAAACATTGTTTGTTTTGGATATACAATGTAAGAATACGACCGAGAGAAAGCTTTAGAAGTTGTTCAAGCGACTGTTTATACAGTATCTATCATATGTTTAGCAATACTTTAACAGTTACACATTTTCTTGATAAGTGTTTTAACATGAGAGGCGAATATCAGACTTTACACGTGTTTGGAGAATCCCTAAATATATATTCGTGGTAAATCCATATAATATATTACCAGACTTTGTCATTTTTATTTTCCACTTAAAAATAATTGTTTCGACACTTAAGTATTAAAATCTATGTTTTATCTTAATTGAGAGACTGAAATGTTGATATTTCGATTAGCGTCGACAGGTTTTGACTTTTGATTTCTCAGAAAAGAATATGCACCATATTTGAAGGTCATACTCGTTTTATATTTTTAAATACTTACATGTAGGGCTATACTTAATACGTTATATCCACTATATCATACTTTTTTCTTTTATTTTTTTATGCACTTGGAACTTTTTTTTAATTGGCGGTGTTATTAAAATAACAACATTACTTTCTCAATTTTAAAATAGTATGGGTTTCCCTTTCCAGAATAAGTCTCAATATAAGAAAATATGTCCATAAAATATAAAATTTTGTGCCATCAATGAGGAAAAACTTTACCAAAAATTTGACTTCAATATTCTTTCTCTCAAATTCTATATCTAGTACCTCTATTTGTATTGACTTTGCAAAAATGTACATTATGGTAATTTTGATCAAATATGGTAATAATTGCAAAAATGTAAATTATGGTACATTATGTAATTTATGGTAATTAAAAACTTTGATCAGTAATATTTCTGCTTTACCGAGAGGTATTTGTATTTTATATTACTTTTCCACGAAGGTCTAAAGACCTTTTGTATTTACAGAAATCTCCGTATCAAAACCTATTTCGTTACATTTCATATTTCTTACTAACAACTATTTTTTATGAACAAAATATAGGAATTGAATAACCTTATTCAATCTATATAAATAATATATTTCCTTTTAGATTATCTTAAATTCAAATTTCATACTAATTTACCAAGTTAAGTACATATTTTTCCTAGTCATTTGTATCTAATTTTAATACGATCTACTGCATTCTATTGAGTTATATATATAAATAAAATTGCTGAAAAACAGCAAATTTAAAAAAAAATTTTTTCCTCGCTCCAGTCGTAGGAAAATGTGCGACCCGGACGCCCCACATACTAACTCTCGTGGTTTACTGCCAAACATTGTTCGCGAAATGAATAGTTTTAATGAAAAGGAGTTTCTGAAATACTAAGCTAATGGTGTTTACTTTTGAACATTTGTGTGTTATAAAGGCGGTCATTAAATAGTAATATTCTTTATTATGTCAAAATACATTCTAAAAACGACACTGAATTTGTGAATCAGATACATTTCCCTTTTGGTTAATACTCAATATCGATTTTGCAATCGATTGCGAAAGACTCTTTGTTTGGAATAAATTACGTTTTGAAAAGAATGATTTTAATATCTTAGATATTTATTGTAAGGGCTTATTTAACTTATTTATTATTGTAATTACGAATTTAAAACAATTTTAATATTCATTTGGTTTACAGATTAAATAATTATTTATAGCAGGTTTTTAAGTACTGATTATGAACTAAAGTTTTAGAAGCTGTTATAAGTGATACAGTATTATTTTTCCGAATTGCATCATTTTCGTAGGCAAAGGAATACTTTTGTCGTAACTTAGCAAGGTGATAGACGCAAGCTAAGTTCAAGTGCAAGCTTAGTTCATGTTATAATTTTTCAATAATATATTTTAAATCTTCAATAAGAAATAAATAAATTTGCAATTTTTTTAAACACATAAACGTTTGACAATATGTAGCATTATCTCTCGTATCCGCTTCTCATTTTCTTGTTTGTTATAAAAGGTTTGATTCTAAATTATTATTAATGTAACCCGGATGTTGCCCATTTTTTTTTTCAGCTCACACCATCAATAATTCATGAAATAAGGAATAAGTGTGAAATTCTAATCAGTGAACATTTTTTACATCAAAGATGTTAATAACACAAATAGGTTCCGAAACATAAAAAGTAGCTAAGTGAAACAAAGGTTTTTTATGTGAAAATTCCGTAAATTTTTAAATAAACAAATTTTGTACATTTGATTCGTTTTTACTTTTAAAGATATTTATTTGCCCTTTTTCAAAGAATTGTGTTTAAAGTCTCTGTGTTGATTTGTTTGTCTCCTTGGATTTTATTAAGCAAAACAATGAAATTACCTTACTTCAAAATGATGAATGACTCATGAAACGTACATCATTGAAATATATAACCGTAAGACTGTCAACTTGTTCCACGTTTTTGCTTGGGTCCTGTTTTTATAATTTTAGTACAAGAATTTTTTTTTATCAAATCTGATTTTTCTTCTGGTAAAAGAAATTAACACTCATGTAGCCTACTTATTTATCGGATTTATTCCAAAAAAAGTTATAGAAGTATAACGTTACGTATATTTACTAAAATATTTGCATATCCTGGAAATAATATCACAAATTTCTCATGTAAATGACAACTACGAATTTATTACCAATTTCGAAGTCGAGACTGAATTTCATAATGTTGGTTTTTACATATATATAATAAAATGGAAATTGAGAAACCAAAGAATTCTGACATTTTAAGTTTCCCGAGGTTTAATAATGTTTTTTTTTCATATTAGAGAAGCATAGCTCGAATATATTTTGACAATATATCTAATATCACTCTATAAATAATTTCAAACTATTTCTCATGAATAGAAGGTAATAACATCAGTGCCATTTTGTTCATAAAAAATAAAATAAAATATTTTTTTTTATTTTATCGTTTGCGTGTTTGTCTATTTGTTACGGTTTTATTTTTTAGCAACGACATATTCCATTGACTTTATATTGGTATATTTGTTAAACTTTCTTCTAAGTGTCAACTCCTCAAATATTCTTCTTCCTTTTTGGGGAAATTGATAAGAGGTTGAGAAATTACACTTTCTCTTTATCAGAAATTCAATGAATAATAAACGATGAAGCAATTCAAGTCACAATAAATGCCAATCGTCGCCCCTGAACTGTATTTATTATTTCAATTTTAACTATATATATTTTTTACATAGTATCAATAATGTACACAAAAACTATGTACTACCGTTATCTCTTTAGTTAGTCACGAACGAAAGAAGTTAAAATGGTTTTCCTAAACAAAAAATAGTTGAAATATTGCCGATGGATGTATAAAACGAAATGCTTGAAAGCAACAATTTTCAAGAAAAAAATTAACTACCAAGACATATCGAGAAAAACTCAATCAAAGCAAAAAAAACATATTGCACTTATTGCGAGCGAATAACAAAATTAATTAGCTGTTTTCCACGAGCCTTCGATTCATGATTCCAACTCATATTTGACGGAGTTTTTAATTTGACGATTGAATGTTTACCGGTTTTGAATTTTTACTATCTATAGATTTATTTGTGTAAACTATAGTTGCAACGAAGATTCGGTAACTAATCGGCAACATTTTTAGCATTCACCAAACACTCAAGTACTGGTCTGTTGCAAATTAACACATATAATTTATTTTAAAATTTGATTATTTCATCAACTCACATTATGTAAACTGTTATTATTTTTTATTTGGTATGTGTACACTTTATTGCTTTACCCATTAGTTTTAATTGTTTTTAAGATTTAGTCATTAAAAGTTGTTTAATGTTATAATCAAGAAGCGAAGAGTGGTAACACAAAAATAATACATTTTTCATAGCTTCCTCATTTCAAAAAAATTGACATAGGCCAAATCACAGGAATTGATGCCAAGCAACTTAATTTCAAGACGGCATTTATCGTTATTAGTCACGATCCACATCAATGGGGGATCGGTTAAGAAAGAGAAGAAAAAGGCTAGGAAAAAATATTATTTCTTTACTCCCTGCAGAATACAACTTTCCGAAAATAGTATGTTTCCATGTTATTGTAAATATTTATACTCAACCAGCAAAAAAGTATTTATACTCATCAAGTCTTATGTATCAATGTTGCTTTCTTTTATTGTAGGGTTTCTATGATAGACTTTTCTTTGTTTGGAACATTTAACGCATCAGTCTTATTACAACACCGTTTTATGGTAACAATATATAAATATTTGGCAATAGTTCTCGCTAAATGTTCTGTAACCGGTGTGAATTAATTTTGTGTGTGTTTATTAAATTACTAAAATGATATTAAAGTACAATATATAGTTTATTACACAAGCAAGTACTGCAAAATATCAGGCGGGAAAATGTTACAAAAGTATGGCCAAATTGTCTGTTTTCATTTATTTTATTAAATAAACTGGATTTCTGAAGATTGCCTTGGATGATACTTTTATTGTAGTTACCCAACTTTTTTATTTTTGTTATAACGAATAATTTTACTGAAACAGAATATATGTCCGAATATCTGACATCAACTTGTATTTATTATAAAATAAAAATACTTCTCGTTCAAAGATGATCACTGAATAAAAAACAGCAAGGCAATGCTAGCGCTTATGTGTATACACACACACACACACACCCATATATATATATATATATATATATATATATATATATATATATATATATATACATATATATATATATATATATATATATATATATATATATAATAAATACTAGTTTTCGAGGAATATTGCCCTATCATATTACTATATTCCTGCATATTGGTAATCTCATATCGATTCTGATGATTTTATTTTGAGAAGTATGAGACTGAGTATGAACTCACTTGACCTGTCTTTATAATTATACTAATCGCATATGGTGGCTAGGGTCTGGCGGGTAGAAGAGACAAATTCTAAATTTCACCTTGTCTTGAAGCGTACATTAGTCCGAAGTAGTGGCCAAAATCTGATAACAGAAAATAATGGAAAAACTCATCACTGAAGAGGTATAGATTTATTTACTAATAAAATAAACAGATTGATAAGTTCTAAATCCATACACAATTACACAAACAGGGGAGAAATAAACTAGGATATAAGTAGGTAAATAATTATATATAGACATTTAAAAAGACATGTCGCAAACATGATATTAATAGGCACATAGGCCAGTACAGACTTACATAATGACGTGAAGCGCCAGCTGCGGTGAAGCCGAAAGAGAATAATGTTGTATATATAAAAGAAATTGCAAAATACTACTACGGTCAAAGATTTTTAGTCTGGACTGGAGTGAAATATGGTTCTTAGGTGTGTGTGTGTGTTTTGTTTGGCATGGACGTGATTTCCTCTCACGTACAGGCAGACAATGACTTTCACCAATTCTAATTGTCCGACAGTAGAAGCTTTTTGCAAATTGATTTACGTTCGGAAACGACATTGTACCATAAAAATTCCAATTGAATATTTTAATGATTCCATACTCTACATTGCATTCCATGTTCAGTGGTTATTTGAAATCAATTCACTTTTTTTTAAATCTTTCATTCATTTAGGAATTACGTTTCTTAATTTTTAATCTGGTATCAGTTTCATCAAATACTGCATCAATTTTCTGTCATTGTAATCTTAAGTAATTTTTTTACGTAAAATATTTTTTCATCCCTCACAAAAACCAGAAGTCTTTGTGATTTTAGGTCTGTTTGTAAATAATTTTTAAAATAAAACTTAAATGGCAAAGGGGATCGGTAAACGTGTTAAGGAATATGCGTCTTCCAGATTTCATTTTCCTTCCATACAAATGTTTTACAACCCTTATAATGTTCAGATGATCGATATAAGTACGCAAATTTATGGAATTTCACTTTTTTTAAAAAGATAATTAGTGTTGACTTATTGAAATTAAAAAATCATACATAAATAGATATAAAGATAATTTTTTGAATTTTATATCAATATTACGAACCATTTTCGATTTATAGGTTTAAAATATAGTACACAAAGTACAGGAAAGGATTTATTTTAGTCATTCAGATATTTACAATGCGTTTATTATTCTCTGAAGCTTCTTTTTTTTGGGTTTTATGTTGACAGTTTAATTTCAGTTATTTTCACTTTTACTTTAGTATTTTTTATATATGATGCACATTAATAAGATAAAGTAGACGTAGTGCGATTTTCGTCAGTAAAAAACAGCTTCAAACCAGATTTTGGTTAATCAATACATAATAAAAATGTATTCGTTTCTAAAACGAGATCCGTAACATAATTAAGTCTGTATCGATTGCATTTGCTTTGAATAAACGAGTCATTTGGTAGCGAAACAACATTTTTCTCAAGACCAATTTAGACTATCGTCTGTACTTATATTACAACCTTATTTACGGATCTGAAATTTCAACCTTGTTAAAATGGGATTCAGAAATAAACACAATTTTTCAAATGTCGCGGACTCAATGGAGTGTAGCAACACAACCGCATCTAGAACAAGGTGATTCTACCGGATTCTGAGAATAACCCAAATATCGTTCACTAATCCAAAGAAGGTGAGTATTTCAGTATAGTCACGTTTATCAAATGAAATGTGATTGAATTGAAAATGAAAATGATTGAAAGTGCTAATCATTGCGCAGAATTAGTATCATGGATTAGTAACATTAGTGAATATCTGTAGACCCAATGTATGACTCTGAAAGCAGCTAAAACGAAAGAGATTGCTACCTATTCAAAAATGCTATCTACGCCACTCCAAACTTCGCTGCACACACCAACGACATCTTTCTGAAAAAGGAACCACCTTTGTCCCTCAGTTAGGTGTTAAAGATTAAGAAGGAGGATTTTACAACTTATTTAAAAACTGTTCATAAATTCGTTTATTTAAACTGACAGCATTAGATTTCCTAACATAAATTATTTGTCATAGATAGAAATATAAATTCTTTTCGAACATTTTCATTCTAAAAAAATTGTTCCACACTTTTTTCTAGCATATACGTGTACGTATGCATGTGTGAGTATGGGTGCGCGTCTGCGTGTAGATGTGCGTTTGCATGTGAGTGTGTATGCAAGTGTATGTGCGTTTTTGTATGTGTGTATGTGGGTGTTCGTACGTATACACACACACACACACACACACACACACACACACATATATATATATATATATATAATATATATATATATATATATATATATATATATATATATATATATCTCATTGACGATATTTGTAATATACGCAGTAAAATCTTTCAAGTAGTCGCTTATTTTGATTATTAATTTTTGATCTCATTTTTACATCCTAATTTATTTAGATATGCAATTTTAATTATTCGGTGAGTAAAAATTTGATTTTAATCGGATAAGTTGTTTAGAGTCAAAAAATTATACGCAGTAAAAATTATAACATTATTTGTTTAATAAGTGTGAGTTAATTCTACTGCGAATAGGAAAATATTTAAGTGGTCTTAACAAAAAATACCATTTTCCCTAATATATTTTATAAATAAACTTATTTTATGGTCTTGTTATAATGTGATCACATAGGGTTAAATAAAATATGAAAATATTTAAATAAATACATTTTTAATTTACAGTGGGGAATTCATTATTTGTACTTGAAGAAATTATCAATGAAATCGATAAAGAATGAAACGTTTTTAGGAGATGATACTAGAACTTCGAGTTTCATCAAGACTTAAGGTTACTAAAATCACTTCTGCGGTTTCCGTAATTAAGGTTATTGAAAGTTTTGCGGCTTCCGTAATTATTATTAGGTAATATTACTTTATCTTTATATTTTTTTGTCATTGTCAATTTTATTACTTTTTTACCCAATACCAAATACTGGTTATTAATGTTATTTTCAGGCTAACATTAATAGTAAGTGATTAATCTTATTATGGTACTTATTTAATTAGTTTGCCGAAATATTTCTCAAATCACATTCCATTTGAACAAACAATTAATTTATTCTATAATTATAAAAGGGAAGGTCCATACAGATATACACAGAAATCATTTTCGAGACCAAATATTACGAAAATTATTTCTGCGTGTTCTAAAATGAACCAGTCAAAAATATAATTTATGCAAAACGTCCACTATAAAGGTTAAAGATTAAAAATAACTAACAGAGTTTATTTCTCATAATGACTAAGATAAGACTCAAGATAGTTGTTTAAGTCAGAATTAAACGAGGGATTTCAATTATTTTCAGTAAACCTACCTAGTTTTGAATACAACAAAGTTTAATACTTTGCTAAGGAACACAATAAATAGGATTAGATGTGGATTAATATGTTTATCTCAATAGATATTTGGTATCATAACTGTATATAAAGTTTGAATTAAGCAAATTAGTAAAGCCAGTCTTAGTTTTTGTTAAAAATAAGTATATTTGCAGGATAACTTTAAACTTTATTACAATTATATCTAAATTTAAAATAAATTATAGGATTAATTTTCAGATACGAAATTTCGTGATTTGCATTAAAAAAAATCATTTAAAGATCCCAGATCTTGTAAGTAATTTTCAAATATATTTATTTCCTTACCCTTCATACCTGAGATTCTCTGAAAAATTTCTAATTTTTTATTGTATTATGACAATTAAATGGCAACTTACACACGCGCGCGTATGTGTATGTGTGTGTGTGCGTGGGCGCGCGCGTGCGTGCGTACGTGCGTGCGCACGTGTGCCGTGCGCGTGCGTGTGCGCGCGCATGTGCCGTGTGCGTGCGTGTGCGTGTGTGTAGAGCTATAGTCTTTTAGGGTTTTTATTATGGACTTGAATCCTTTTGCACATCCAATGAACATATTTGTTACAATTTTTTGTCATTTGATAACTAAATGAAGACTAATGCGTACAAATACTTGTCAAAATATAATAAGTGTAAAGTCCTATACAGAGTGACTGCAAATTACAGCGCGCAAGAGAAAGAATATTTTGACTCAAAAAATACATGTTGTCAATATTAAATATATATTTTTATGTGGAAAAGATAAAATTATTATACGCTGGCAAATACTTATATCAAATTAGAAAAAATTTAGGATTAAAATGTTTTTCCTTACGCACTCGAATAGTATCAATCAACTGAAAATATGTTCGAATTAAAATCAATACAGAAACGATATATTGTTACTTAATGTCTGATTGAAGATTTTATTTACAGTTTCGAGAAATAGGAAAAATGATAGTATGCATTTTCTTCATATCACTCTGTATTCATAGAATAATAGCCATCTCCACATACATGGACTTGAGTATTCATTACTATCCAGTCCAATTGATCAATTTAAAATCACCAACCTTGATCATTCCACTCACTTATTATTAAAATCAATAATGTTCTAACCAATATAAAAAAAAAACATTTTTTTTAAGATACATTATCATTATTGGAATTCAGCTTACATTTAATGCACTGGAGTGTACCAAAGTAGCTGAATAGTACATTATTTTTGGAAAATAATTTTCGTACGTACATGCCGTATCGTTAAATTTTTACAGGAATTAAATTTTCCTATTGGATTTAATCAATATCATGTCCCTTTTAACGCATTAGTAGCTTTGATATCCGGTAGAGTAAACTGGAGCGTACGATCACTTATCTCGGCGTAACGATAATTATGATAATATCTACGCAATTTTATTCCAAATCCGTATCTAGTTACGATGAATACTCTTCTAATAAGATAATGCATAAATTCCTCTCGATTTATGAATATTTGCAACCTAATTATTTCGGAATTGTGACTTAAAATCACTTTCATTATGCAATTATTTAAAGCGGGATGGGTATAAATCAAATATGCAGGATAATGTATTTTATATTTTGCAAGCAAGAAATATATTGTCTACGTTTAATTCAGAAATTGTATGTACCAAATAATATAAGTGTTTAATAATATTATGATTAAAATTATTGTGGAGTTTTTGGATTAAGGTAAAAGAAAAGTTGTAATAGTAAGGGAAGTTTATCCGGAGGATACATGTTGCAAAATTAATTAATATAAATCGAGTTTGCCTAATTGAAAAAGACAGTAACCACATCGTTTTTACGCAATTTTTATGACTTGATTGTGACTTGATTACGGCTTGATAGTGACTTGACCATTCTGACTTGATTACGGAGAATGGCCAAACAATTATTGAAATTGTGCACTAGTTTGATATATATTTATTTTTTTCAGGTTTTCATCGTTGCGCTTTTACTGTTTTTTTTTTACCATGAACCAGATATGATGGTTATGCAATTTTTTTCCTATAGAAGAAAATAGAAAAAAATATTAGTATGATATCAAATGGTGTCGATCTATTAACGATCGCGATAATAGCAACAACTCTCAGACGCACATATTACAATTTGGTTCTAGGTTTATTAAGTTTCAATATTGCCTCCTTATAAATTTTAAGTGTTTCCTAATATGTTAATACTTTTTGATTAGCAATAATAAATTTGTGTTCAAATTAATTTCTGCGCTATGAATTAAAACTTGCCTCTTCCTTTTCATTAGATTATATGTGTGTGTGTGTGTGTGTGTGTGCGTGGGTGCCTATGTGCGTGCGTGTTTCCGTGCGTATTTCATATAATAATAATATTGATTTAATATCTAACCGCTCCTCCATTCTCCAATTTCCCTATATCCCTTACTTATTTAAGATAAAGATATACAGTCACAGGCGTAAAAATATTTGGTGTGAATTTATCGAAAACTAAGAAACCTAACAAAATATCTCTAGTTTTTCTAAAATATTCTAATCAGACGCTATCAACGATGTATTTTATGATTGAAGATTCATTAAATTTAGAAATAAGGAGAGGAAAATTATTTTTGCAAATATAGATGCATACTGCTCAGGGTACGCTTTAAAATTCTAATAAAAATATTTTTTAAGTTCCACAGATATAAACGATACATCCATATGGCATATAAATCTTAAAAGTAATTACTGTATCTAATTTCAAATTTCTTTGTCAAAAGATTTCTAGTTATTTGTAACATACTTAACGGTCAAAAAAATATAAACCAGAAAGACGTGTCTATTGGAAAATTATTATTTTTGTACCTCGATTGAAGGTTTTTAGTGTTGAAAACAATAAAAGTAAATGACATTTATTGTATTTCTAATATTGTAAAAATATCAGTCAGTAATGATATTAATAGACAATAAATTGCAGATTCCTCCTATATTTTACTTTTCCTTTGCAAGGCTCTAACTTATTTTGAAATTCCAACAAGAAATTTTATGTATCCTATATTTATCACATCTTAGATATATATTTATATATATATATATATATATATATATATATATATATATATATATATACATACATATATATATATCGTAGTATAATATTAAGTAACCCGAGCTGGGAATGGAGACAAGACAGGCCTATAAATTAAAAAAAAATTTCTTACTCCAAATTGGTTATCGAAATAAGCAAAAAATTAGTACAAAAAATTAAATGTGTAGTTTATGTTTTTTTATTAAATGGATAATGGACATGCATATAAGTATGGAGGCCTGTTTTTTTCGTCGAAACTCTGTGGATCGGTTTCTCTTGTGAGCTTTATTTGAGTCATCAAACTTCAGGATCCAGCAATAATCTGCCAACGTGCTTGAATTCCTATACTATTCATCTGTATTCTGTTGAAATCTTTCACTTGGCTCTTCACTTACAATTCCTAAATTACCAAGAGAGTAACTAAAATTAAAATGAAGGAAGTAAAGTTTAAGGCTCGGCCTTTTGAGTTTAATCTTTGGGAATTTTGGACCTGTTATTTATTACGTTTTCATAATTTGGACTTTCATGATTTCCTAAGAAACCATACAATTACTTCTTATTTTAACCTAATTCAAATCTTTGGGTTTTTACATACCTCTCTGAATGATGCACATAGTGCAAATTATTGAGGATTGCGTTTTCCATAGTTTTTTTCTTTTATTTTTTCCTTTTATTTTTCATGATGGTAGAAACGCTTTATATATATATGTGTATATATATATATATATATATATACACACATATATATATATATATATACATACACACATATATATATATATATACACACATATATATATATGTATATGTGTGTGTGTGTAGTATAGTATAAACTGTATTGAGAAAATTACCATAAACGTGTAAACGAAATGGATTGGTTATACTTACGATAAAGCTTAAAAATCGGAGCTAGTAATGGAGACAAGACAGGCCTGCAAATTGAAAAAAAAATTCTTTCTCCAAATTAGCTATCGAAATAAACACAAATTTAGTAATAGAAAATAAATGTGTAGTTTAGGTTTTTTATATTATATGGTTAATGGACATGCGAATAAGTAGGGAGACTTCTTTTTTTCGTCGAAACTTCTGTGGAGCGGTTTTCTCTTGTGAGCTTTGTTTGAGTCATCAAACTTTAGTATCCAGCAATATTCTGCCAACATGCTTGAATTCCTGAATTCCTGTATTGTTCATCTGTATGCTTTGAAATATTTAACTTGGCTTTTCACTAACAATTCCCAAATTACCAAGGAAATAACTAAAATCAGAATGAAGGAAGTGAAGTTTAAGGCTCGGTATTTTGAGCTTCATCTTTGGGAATTTTGGAGCATTTCATTTATTACGTCTTCATTTTTTGGTATTTCATGGTTTCTTAGGAAACCATACAATTCTTTTTTATTTTAACCTAATTCAAATTTTTGGGTTTTTAAATTCGTCTCTGATTGATGACATGGTGCAAATTAAATTATTTAGGATTCCGTTTTCCAGGGATTATTTTTCTTATTTAATCGGTTTTTCATTTTTCATGATGATAAAAACGCTTATATGTATATATATAGATATATATATATATAGATATATATATATATATATATATATATATATATATATATATATATATATATATATATAGATAAGGTGTGATAAAAATACAGAAAATTCATTGTTGGGATTTCAAAATAAGTTAGAGACTTTCAAAACAAAAATAAAATAGAGGAGTAATCTGCAATTTATTGTCTATTAATATAATTACTCACTGATATTTTTACAATATTAGAAATACAATAAATGTAATTTAACGATATTGTTTTCAACACTAAAAATCTTCAATCGAGGTAAAAAATCATAATTTTCCAATCATCACGTCTTTCTGGTTTATATTTTTTGACCGTTAAGGATATTATAAATAGCCAGAAATGTTTTGACAGAGAAACTTGAAATTAGATACAGTAATTACTTTTAAGATTTATATACCCTATGGGTGTATCGTTTATATCTGAGGAATTTTAAAATATTTTTATCAGAATTTTAAAACAACTATCATAAAATACATCGTTGATAGAGTATAATTAGAAGATTTTTTAGAAAAAT
This sequence comes from Druceiella hillmani, assembly GCA_039881145.1. NCBI lineage: Eukaryota > Metazoa > Arthropoda > Insecta > Lepidoptera > Hepialidae > Druceiella > Druceiella hillmani. Next base: position 10,530,264 of record JAYKKI010000034.1, read on the forward strand.
TGCAAATATTATCTTAGGTTTCTTAGTTTTCGACAAATTCCTACCTATTTTTACGCCTGTGGCTATATATTTTTATATTAAGTAGGGGATATAGATATATTTGAGAATGGAGAAGCCGTTAGACACTAAGGCAATAATATTTATGAAATACGCACGGAAACAAGCACGCACGCACGCACCCATTCACACACGCACACACATATAATCTAATGAAAAGGTAGAGGCAAGTTTTAATTAACATCGCAGAAATTAATTTAAACACAAATTTATTATTGCTAATCAAAAACTATTAGGAAACACTTAAAATTTATAAGGCGTAAACTTTAAAACTTTATAAACCTAGAACCAACTTGTAACAAAACTATTTTCGTAAATTATTTACCTGCTACTTCGGCAGTATAGACTATTTGGTTTACATTTAATTATATATGCGTCTGAGAGTTGTCGCTATTATCGCGATCGTTAATAGATCGACGCTTTTTGATATCACACTAATAATTTTTCCTACTTTCTTCTACCGGAAAAAAGTTACATAATTATCATGTCTGGTTCATGGTAAAAAAAAACAGTAAAAAGGCGACAATGAAATCCTGACATAAAAATAAATATACATCAAACTAGTCCACAATTCCAATAATTGTTTGGCCATTCTCCGTAATCAAGTCATAATCGTCAAGTGATAATCAAGCTGTAATCAAGTCACAATTAAGTTATATTTGGCTTAAAAACGATATAGTTTCTGTCTTTCCAACCTTTTTACTTCTTTTAAAATATAAATTATGAGAAGTATACTTATACCGACAGAAATGAAAAACAAAAACATTATTGAGCAATCCCTGAATCTTTGCTAAAAATTAATACATTTTAATTTTATATAGGTAACGCTGGAAGAAATCCATTCAGCTTTGTAAACAACGTGAATATTACTGGCTAAAATATTGAGATAAATAAAAATAAGGAAATACCAAACAAGGGCTTGGCATAAAATTTACTTATCTAGCTGACAAATAACTCGTATAAAAGAGTCCAATTGTCCATCTAGAACACATTTTTGTACAACCATTACCCAATAAGATTTGAAGTGCAAATGTGAAGTTTATGTAATCATTGTGCCATTATAAAAGTTTCAAAATATTACAGACTGTATAAATCTACTCAAATATTAAGTATTCGCGTAGTTACGGGTCTAGTTAATTTATTTTAAATTAGAAAATCTAAAATATTTTACAAAATCGGTGCAAAGTCATATATAAATCGCAACAAAAAACATTTATCTGAACGGATGTATTGCATCGAGAGCCGCGTGGCACGTTGTTTTACTGAGCTGCTTCCCTCCACGGTTACTAGACAACCACGCTACGTTGGCTGCGAGACATTGATTGTCGGGATCAAGGGTATATCGGTATAAATACCAAATAAATAACCGCTCTCTCTCTCTCTCTCTCTACGTTAAACTGTTTGGTCGTAGGTCCCCTATTACGCTTAAATTTCTATTTATTGTACCATTGAGAATACCTTTAATACGTTGATCGTATTAACGTCAGTGGTATTAATACTGATACTATTAGCAATTTTTCTTAACACAACAAATGTTAAGAAACATTGTTAATAACATGCGGTCAAGATCTCACCTTTACCTGGGACGAGTAGTTAGATTTGATGAACATATTACAATGTAACAGTAAAATAAAATATATAATTTAGGCCTTTGAAGTACAACAAAATTACGAAGAGAGAAACAATTGAATCCAAAGTTTTTTCAAGCAACGTAATGTTTGTGAAGCTTTAGCTTTTCATTGGTAACAATACACTCTAATTCAGGTATTTTTATCATTAAAGAAAAAAAAGGTAAAAAAAAATATATATATATATATATATATATATATACACTCATAGCTCATAGCAGATATACTGAAAACAATAAAATGGACGCAAACCCAAAAGATACTTTGGAAAAAAATTGAGTGATACTAAATGTAAGGAGAAGTATTGAGTAAGAGAAAGATATACTTATATTAATTTACAAAGAAAGATGTTGGATACTAGGACTTTAATACAGTTGATTATACTATCGACTGTATTAAAGCTCTATTTATGTTTATGTAACGGTACTATCATTTATTGAAAATATATTCTTTGTGGTATGCCACGAGATAAAATAGTATTGTTATAATATTTACGTAGAAGCCTATGTAATTGAGTGACACAAAATTTTATTTATTTTGAAATATTGATATTTTCATTTATGACATTGATTAATTTGAAGTTTTTATTCATTTGTCATTATAAATAATTTGCAAATCGCATTAATATAATATCCTACACGATCGCGTATATTATAACATGAAACGCAAAATTGGGTTGAGCTACATCCGAGTTTACTGTGTAGAAATAAGAGAGTGTTTCCTTTTGAAAAGTAGTGCTCATAACACAATCGATGACGTTAGCGTTATAAATCAAATGAATAATTGCCCACAAATTTATATATGTGCATCTTATACAATAAATAATCTGTTTTAACATAAAACCACTTTCTCTCTGCACGTCTATTTATTTTTCAATTGTATATTAAAATGGTCATAATTTTTTATTTTTGAATGAGTGGACTGAAACAAAATTGTTTCTGTATATTTCTCTTCTTGTGGGTTTCATTTTTTTTCGTGGTTGCTGAATCTAGATTTTGTTGCTAACCTAAAGCACTGATACTTTAAGTATATATCAATATATTCCAATATCCATATACAAGCATATAGAGGATGCAACAATTTTGGAATGCCACAGAGTTGTTACGGTTATATTAAAACACAACTTCAAACGCCCCCTTCCACGTAAACGAAATATATTATTTTCTTTTAAATCAGATTTATGCCTCTTTATTTCCTAATTTCATAAATCTTTCACGAATATCTTCTTCGTAATATTTCACTTCCCTCTCAAATATTGAAAATAAATTAACATAATCGCGAAATACTTTCTTTTGAAAGCAAAATTTTGTATCGTATTTTATTTAGTTTCTTTGCTGTGAAAATTTGTTCCAAGTTTAAATTCAGTATGAGGTTTAAGTTTCTTTTAATTGTAACCTTCAATTTATATCTTCATCGCTATTTAACGGCTAATTTATCATTAATTCGACTTTAATTAATTTTTCAAATAATCTGGCCAGATAAACGATGAGAAGCAATATTTTAAAACTGTCTAAAGTCCGTTGGGCAGTTGATGGAAGCGATTACGCCCACGTTCTCCTCGGCGATAACTTTGAAATAACAGCTTTTTTTATGAAAATGTCTAAAATTAAAGTCGGTTTTAAATATTTTCACGTTACGCTCAATTTAGTTGCGCTTTACCCTTGAGTTTCCTTGAAAGACCACTGAACGTTCAAAATTCTATTTGCGCAATCTTTATATAACACTTAGAACAAATTCCTATTTAGCCTCAAGAACTCCTTGTGAGGTAAATACACTGTTATTAAATATCACACGTTTTAATAGTCAAAGTCTAAGGAAAACTTTGGTCTCATTAACTATATAAATATTCGTTATATCCAGTGAACTTCCAGTCACTTGATTATATCTCCATTGACCAATCTAAACTTTGAGTTTTTAATAAAAAAATAATCCTAGTAAAGTTAGACTAAACTCACAATACATATTTAAAATTATTTATTACATAAATATTCAATAGACAATGAAGCAATTTTCTTCATTAGCAGGTTACTTTACAAATATCATCACAATTATAGTGTTTAATATTTGCTATCTACGTTAATTTATAACACTTACGAAAGATTAGTAATGCGAAAATATATTTTTTTAAATACCAAATTGGTTATTCACTTGACTGAAAGAGTGTTGTGTAAATGTTGCGTTTGCATGCAAATAAATTGTTTCTCGGAATTCCTTTCTTTACCCGAGGAGCCTCAGCGACTTAATGGTTTAGAATCTTGTTAGATATCCTGAAGGCGGAACAGATTTTTATGTATAAGGTGTTAATGAATTTATCTTTACGTCAGTAGCCTTTTATTTAATTTTTAGTTAAAAGGGCATGAAATATTGTTTTATTTTATCATATGTAATATTTAATATTATATTTTATCATATCTTATGTTTTATTTTATCATATGCAATATTAAAACTTTGTTAAGATATAAAATAATATCCATAGCTTATGGCAATACTAATTTATTTCGATAACATTTGTATTATTCAGAATAGTCGCAAATTTTTATTTTTTCGAAAATTATAAATTCGTAATTTGACTCATTTTTTTATAACTGAAAAATTTCATTTAATTTTGCACATGTTTTATGTGTGCAAAATTGAATGACATTTTTATCCTTAAATTTCGTCAACAAAAAATGAGTGTTTTCCCGACTGGCCTGTGAAAGAATTTGAAACGAAATAATGAATTTGTTTCTTCCATGGATTTTTTTTACAATTATTTACCATGCATTCGGTATAAGTTGGTTATTTATGCAAATCAATTATCATCATCATATATATTAATACGCTAAGGTTAAGATGTTACTCGCCCTTTTTAGAAAAAACCTGACAACTAATCCACATAAATTATATACCATTTTATAGATAATTGCTTGCTCTACCGGCATCCACAACTAAAAAATGTATTATTGCTATTGTTTTTGCAAATTAATTAATTATTAAAATTATATACACAAAACAGCAATGCTGCCATCTAACGGCTCAACGTCAATATGATTGACGGTTGGTAAAATTTTTGTTTAATTTCAAATCCACTCACGTATAATCCACGTAAAAATCCACTCACGTATAAAGTGGCGCTTTAGCTCAATGCTTTTGATACTTGCGCCTCTATATGTCAATTTTAGTAAAATATTTGTTTGATCTGTCATCTGAGCTTCATAATGGAATAAATAAGGCGAAGACGTCGCACGGGTCACGCTAGTTATTTTATATTAAAAAAAATGGTTCTAGGTTTACCACACATGCTATTTTAATACCCATGTTATTTTTTAAATTTAGACCGCATTTTTCCTGTCTAAAATTTGTATGTAAATATTTTTTAGTTTAAGCTATTTTAATATATAGAGGTTAAGAGCTTTTTCAATATGTCAAATTCCACGATTCCAAAAATTTGGAGGAATAATTTAATAAAAAGGCTATTAGAAGCGAACAAACAAGGGAATGAATTTATAAACGTCCTAACTTTTTTTGAGATATAAAACTTTAAAAATTCCTTTTTTTTATTATTTAAAAATTTAATGAATTGAATTCGAATATAAATTTCTAGGTAATTTTCTGAACTAATAATGGCCATAGTATTTAAATGTTATATTTATTAATATAACTGACGACATAACCTTCGCTCTTAACAATAAATTTTATCTTAGAATTTGATATTTTTGCTATTTTACTTCTACACCATTTATTATTGGATAATTCAAGAGTATATTAACGAATTAGATTAAACCGGCTTTCCAAATGGCGTATCTTAAGATGGTATTTTTTCACTATTTGTTATATAGCTCTTCATTAAGACAAATTTATTTGAGTAATTATTTTGATGCTTGTTATATTATATGGTTTTATTTTAATCAAAATGTATATTTTATTGCAATGATATTTATACCTGATTAATTATGAAATCAAGAGGCAAGGCTTATTTATGAATATTTTAAAATAATAAAATTTTATTACTGGTAGTCAAAATTGGGCAGCAAAATACAATGGTTTTCATTTTAGTACTTTACATAGGATTCCCCATTAAGTGATATTTGAGCAAAAGTTAAGGGAAAACACAGATACGGCAGTTTTGATTACCATAAATCGCTATTACAATAAATTACAATAAATTTTTAAATGTTTGAAAATTAAAGTAATCCTAACACATTTGGAAATAGACCGTGGTCTTCATTAAAGTTTTGTACCAAATAAAGTATAGTGTGTACTCAAGTATTTCTGTTCAGCTATGTGTACATGTTATATTTTACTATTCCATTTTATTGCCTATTCTTTTTTTCACATTATTATAATATTGTAAATTTCTCCAAAACTTTGATCTTGTTTTGGAGAAATAAAATCAAAAAATCATCGCTATAATATTCCGGTAAACTTTTGATTAATTTTTTCAGTCTATTGTTTTTATAATTCTCGATTTAGAAATTTCTTTTCATGAACATTTTTTTTCATGCACAGTAACAAAAATTTAAAAAAATTAAAAGATCATGTCTCTAAAACTTAGGCCTAGGATAACAACATTTCTTGTTTCGTATATGTAATATCCCTCTTTAACAACGACATTTCGTTGTGCCACTCCTTACGGGACACCTGTATGTATATATATATATATATATATATATATATATATATATATATATATATATATATATATATATTTATATACATGTATATATATATATATATATACATATATATATATATATATATATATATATATATATATATATATATATATATATGTATACGTATATAAATACATACAATCAATGTATGTATTTGAATGAATTGTAAGCTATTCTCTCAAAATAATTGACAATTTGGAAGAATAGAATAATTTAACTAATTGCTTTTTATCACTTACTTTTTCCATAATTGTATTTATATCGGTATCAATAAGTAGTTTATTATAAATTGCGGAAGTTAGATACGCTCATGACGCTAGATTTGCTAGAGAAAAGAAATGTCTAACAACAGGTCATGAGGCAAGACATGTGAAAAATATGGAACAACATATTAAAAGTTATTACAGAAGTAAAGGATAATAGAATCATAAGAAAACGGGTATTGATGACCCGTTTTCGAAATATAATGCAATTTACATACACAGCTCTTAAAGAACATACATCAAACGGACTCTGAAGATTAATTACTAGATAAATAAAGTATTCATCACAGAAAACATTTTTCCGGTACCTTAACAATGTGTACGGCTATCAGGAAAGCGTTAGTTTTTTTTTAGTTAGGACGGTGTGCTGATAGTTACAATCTGGACCGGACGCTGATGATGTGCGAGAGTATTTAGAAAAACTTAATCAAAATGGTTTTGAATATATACGAGAGAAATGATACCCGATGCTTTGAAATAAAATCTAAGTTTCCAAAGAAGAAAATAAGAAAATAATACCCTAATTTGCTGACATTGGAGTTGTTATTAAATTTATCTCATTTTAAATAGCTTTTAATGTTATATTTAATATATAATAGCCACAAATTTTGTGATCATAAAATAAACAATAATTACGGTTATTATGAAAATATCTTTGAGTTAAAATTTTGAATCTGCTACTCTATTGGCTATTTTATAGCTGCTATATTTGGGTAGTTGTGAGCAGATAAAAATTAATTTAATGTTTTCAAAGAGAATAAAATATATACTATACATCATGTCATAAAAAAAGATAGAACGCTGAATTCACATTACTTGTTTAAAATGAATATTTAACAAAAGAAAAATTTTATAATATTTATTATAAGAATAAAAATATTTAAAAGAAAAATATTATAAGAAACTGCAATTGACAGACTGAAGTTAGCAGAAAAAACAACAGGATCCTTGAGAGAGGGCGTCATAATAGAAAAAAAAACATATTTAAAAATTTTTTAACTTATATTTATTAATTTAATTTTCATAAAATGAGTAATTTCCCACAAAGTTTACGAAATATTTTCCAGCAAACCTTTCTCACGAATAAACGTCTGTGTTTAAATCTCGTTAAAAAATTAAGTTTGTTAAAAAATAAAACTAAAAATGCAAATATTATCTGGTTTAATATCACAAATAATATATAGCCAAATAATTTTGAAATAAAGTTTTCTTATTTTCAATTGTTGCTTTTATATAGAACAATATCTCAAAATCTATTTAACGTACTTACCCATTAAAAGAATTTTTCTAAAATCAAATTAAGACTTTAAAATATTTTAACCAGTTTATCTTCTTAATTTTAAATGCTATCATATACCCAAATGTACACCTTATATCACTTTAATTCAAAATACTTAAGCATAATTTAATAGTGCTTTATCAGATATATATCAAATGTTCTTAAATGAAAAGTATTAAATACTTCATATGTATTTTTCAAGATTAGGTTTCTGTGGAATGTTAAGATACTTCTCCTTCTTAAATGCATGAATTGAAGAAAAAATAAGAGAGAGAGAAAATTAGAAATAAATAAAAATGTTCCCCGCCTATGAATAACACTTTTAAGAATTGCTTCAATTTGTAAAAAAAATATTGAAATATGCTATAAGTTCAGCAAAATAAGTGTTTCTGACATAATATTATTTTTCCAGAAAATATAAAAAAGTCACTGGAAAAATTTATGAAACTTTTACCTCTATGATTGAAATTCTAATATTTTTCGGGAAGAGGTATATTAAGTCCCAAAACATGGCATCAATTTATACCTCGAATATTCAATTCCAACTACACTGAAAGAAAATAATTTATTTTGCAGCATTTCATAAACATTATTGTAGCAATAAATCTAGTTGTTTATCATAAAATCATAAATGAAAAAAAACAATTTGTTAAATTTTCTTCACCACTTTGAAAGTCATGATGATTACTCAAGCAAATGGGTGCAAAATAACAAATATACGATGAGTTTTCTTAGAAATAATGGAATACTAACCAGCAGTAGAATGTGAATTGCATGAAAATTAAATTAATACGAAAGGAAAATTATCATTTCTGTAAAGCCTTTCCCCCTCGACGAAAATATGTCTTCCGCTTTTGACGAAATATTGAAAACAAAACTCACTCTAAAATATGATAATAAAAATCGCACAGAAAAATTTCATTTAAAATGTTAAAGGCATGAGATTATGGTACAATAAACAATCAATAAGAATAAATAATATACTTATTAATGGTAGAAAGAATAACAAGTTATTTACAGCTTGGAACTAATTATCTAGGTTAGGTTAGTATTTTATTTAGCTAAGCTATCTTTTTAATACTAAACTCTAGTATTTAATTGACCTCTACTCTTAGTTAATAGTCAGCATTCATTTAATTTTATGATCAATAGGGATATATATATATAATAAGATGATAAAAGACTATCCTAAATATTTGTAACCCGCATTTACTTAACTTGATGAAAATTTTAAGTAATTAAATGGGTAAAACGTTATAAAAAAGATAAAAGTTTTCGTGATATTCATATTGAATGATATCTCTATTTCAATAAGAATTATTATCTACGATAAAAAGAAAATTATTCCACTTAGGGTATTCAATAAAACGGTTTTTTTCTATTTTACGTTCTTTTTATTACATTCATTTTCTTTCAAATTTAGATAATCCTTTCATGACTAATCCAAATTAAGATATTTTAGTAGTATGGAATTTTAACTTCCCTGAAATAGATAGGGGCAAAAAAAATAATTGCACCTTGCCAAAAGGTTAAAAATGTTTATACTTTATTCAGTTACTACTTGATTACATTGATTTAAATAAATTTACATATTACGACGATATTGATAATATTAACAATAACATACCTCATCTGCTTTTTAGGAATTTCACCTCAATATCTGTGTACCGTTCCGAACGACCCCTTAGTAAATTAAATGATTTTCATACGGCTTTGGCTATATCAATCCATTACTAAGTTAAACATTTATTGGGGAATTGCATTAGATTAATATTTAATTTCCTAAAAGGCAACTAAAATAAAATTAACAAAAATTTAAATAAAGTGTATTGGAGTGAAACTTTTTTTCTGAGTAATAATCAAAATATTGACAATGCATTAAATAAATTTTATTAAGTACTCTTTAAATGTATATTTAATTACTTTTCTGAATGGAATATATTCGTCCAGATATTCATTAAGTCTAAGAAAACTTATAATAGAAAAGGATAAATTTCATAAAAAATACAAAACGTGCGGTAATCCAATGGATAAGTTAAACTACAATATGTTGAGGTCTCGCTATAAACAATGTATAAAATATTGCTACAAAAACTACTTAAATATTTTTGAGAGTAAAGTTATAAAGAAGTCAAATTTCTTCTGGTCATATGCAAAATCCAAAAGTAAACATTCTAGCAATATTCCATCCGAGATGAGTTATGTGGAATAAAGCTCTTTCTATCGCTAACCTTTTTGCCGATTTTTTCAGTTCTGTTTATAGCAAACGTGCAGAAGATGACGTTAACAAATGTACAAAGGTCAAAAATGTTTCAGCCAATACGATAGGTAAAGTTAGCATATCCCGGAAAGAGACTCTCCAAGCACTTCTAAATTTGGACGCAGATAAAGGACCAGGTCCTGATCAAATGCTTGCCAACTTTATTAAAAATTGTGCCCATATACTTCCAACTCCGCTGAATTCTATATTTAATCTATCATTACAAGTAACTTTACAAAATGCTAGCTAGAAAAATGGCTAGCGTAACGCCTATTCATAAAACAACCGACTTAAACAACATAGCTAATTATCGCCCTGGATCAATTCTATCTATTTTTGGTAAAGTTTTCGAGTGCCTTATTTACAAAACTATATATTGTCATATTAAACACCATATTACTCGCAACCAGTATGGCTTCTTACCGAGAAAATCTACGTCAACAAATATGGTTGAACATATAAAGGACATTGTAAATCTTTAAGATAAACGCAAGCCATAAACAGGTAGTATTGCGTTATAATTAATGGATTCTCATCTAGTCAACCTGAATCAGAATCTAACGTACCACAGGGCTCCCACCTCGGGCCATTATTATTCGGCATTTTTATAAATGACTTAAGCAAAGAACTGTTACATGCCAATAATTTTATGTTCACAGATGATTTTAAAATTTATAAAACAATAGAAAACGATTTAGATATTGCACAACTCTTTTCTATTTCTATAACATGTCTTTTCTATCTCAAATTAAACACTTTAATTGAAAGTCATTTAAAGATATTCGTCCATAAGATTACCCACAATAAAATTGGCAGCAGTACACTTCCGCAGCACTTTCAGTTTAATATGCCACCCAATGACAGTTGACCGCATATATATCGTCCCTTCTTCGTATCAAAGTGTCGCACGAATTTAGGATGTTTTGTTCACGTAAAGAGAATAAGCCATAACCCTGAATGATCTTCCTTCAACTGTAGATTTCTTTGTTTTTATCGTTTAAAAATAAACTTGTTGCGATCGAAAAATACATGTAACTTCTACTTGTAACAAAATGTTATTTAGTGTAATGCTATATTTAAATTGATTCAATTTAATTTATTTATTAACTTGGTTGTTTTGTCCTAAATTGTTGTTTTGTCCTAAATTTACTTTATTTTATTGATAAAATCGATTAATCATTGTTACTTAATCCACTAAAATTTGTTTAAAATTTGATTATAAATTTTTTTGATCAACGCTATTATTGATCATTTATTGAATTTATTGAAATTAATTAAACTGTTTTTATTTGGAATAATATTACATGACAATGGTAACACTAAATTAATCACGCCGTATGCACAGATATTACGTTGTCACAAGAAAATAGTACACACTCACACACACACACACACACACACACACACACACACACACACATATATATATATATATATATATATATATATATATATATATAATTATGTGTTCTCGAATAAAATGGTTAAAACTGTGGCATTAATGTTTGTGTGCCAATAATAAATAAATATTCTAAAACAAATTACGATTTGTTATGGATAATTTTCATTTACAAAGCCTAGAAAGCATTCAAAATTATAAATTAATCTTTTATTAATATTTACAAATTAAGTATAAAAACTTCTTTTTGGTTAAAAGTAAGTTATAATCAAAACCTAATTTTCACATTTATACAATACTAGTTTTTGCCCGCGCGGTATTAGAAAAATATGTTCTTCGCCTTATATATATGCTTGAAGGTTCCATCTGCATAAATGTTTAGCAAACAATATCAAAAACCTTTGTAGCTAAGTATATTTAGTTACCAAGATTGAAATTTAATCACGAAACTTTTCCGATACATATCATTTAGTATAATTAAAACACTTATTGTGATATGTTGTAATTAAAACGCTTGTATCTGCGATAAATATACGTCGCCGTAAATTTTGTCTAGAGATTTTGCAGCGCATTCAGTTTTTCATGTGCGCGAATATTTTTTTTTAACCTTTTTGTTTTCTGCACTTCTACAAATTAAAGTGCGCTTATATGTAATTAACCTAAGATACATATTTCATCATTCTTTAACCTAAAATATATATTTTGTTTACTCAATACTTTATTAATATTTGAGGTAACTTTCTCAAAAAAATGGCATAAATCGTTCAATATAAGGAATTAACCTTATTTCCTGTTCGATATAGGGTAAAGATTTTTTGAACTTAGAGAATATATACCGGTCATAAAATGAATAAATGTTCATTCTTCACTTTTATCACTAAAATACTAAGTTTGATGGAAAATTATCAATTTCATGATATATATAGAATTATTTCTCATATTTTATTACAGTTTGGCAAATAAAAATTAAGCTTCTTAGAAAAGAAAATCTTAATGAACACACCTAGCTGGGATTCTACATTCTCGAAATTTTGGCTAGAAAATATTTTAAATATGGATTATAATTAGACACCTAAACTGACTGAGTCAACAAAATTAAATTTCGTACACAACGTTGTATTATTAACTTTTATCGGGTGCGCGAAATTTTGATTCATTATTTGTGCTCTTCATATAAGCCTTTGATCCTAATTCTCAAAATATTTCATGTGCATATTCCACAATTATACTTTTTAGGTTTGTAATTTTTAACTCCAAAGATCGTGTCGAATATTTAATTTTCAGTTAAATTAATATCACCAAATGTGATTTAAATTATGGCCGTGTCCAACTGAGAAAGTTTAAAATAAAGTACCGTTAGAAATGCGAGCAAACTATGATTGCATTTGAAAAAATATTGTATTTTACTCTGAAAAACTGCATCGACTGACATCAGTGCCACCCATTATCGACTGGAGTATCCACTTACTGATCTTCCGATCTAAAAAGGGTCCGAGATCTTTTGGACTTTTTTGTGGCCTAAAGCCTAAGCAACCTTTCAATCAGTGTTCAGTTCAGCCTAGATGTATTATCAGATCATACCCTAGTAATCCTAACCGTGAACTCTAATGTAGTAGTTCCTGAAGAGCCGAAATTACTGCACAATGGTAAAACTAAGTGGGACGACTTCTGTTCAAACCTTGATGACCAATTAATCTGAAGATTTCGCTTAAACCACACGAAGGAGTTGAAGAGGGCAGCAAGTATATCACCAAAATTATCCAGGTGGCAGCATGGAAAAACACTCCGTCAGCAAACCAAGCGTCGAATTCCAGAACAATCGAGCCTACGGAAATAGAAAATAAAGTAAATGAGTTATGACGTCTGAGATGAATCTGGCAGCTGTCGCGATATCACTGACATAAAATGTTACTTAACAAAGCAATTAAATACCCACGAACAACAATTGAGGACAAAGAAATAACATTGTGGGTCATTACGGGTCCCAGGAGAGGCCCAGAGACAACCCGGGTGGATAGATAAGGAATAGCTCCGGGAAAATCCTTGAATCAATCAAGTCAAAAGTATAGGTCGTATCGAGAACCTACTCTTTTATTTTTAACCGTTCAAAAATATGAAAACTAAGTAGTGAAAAGCCAAGTCAGGAAAGAAATTCAGTACAATTATTTATTTAATATCTCTGTATAGAAAATGGCCTTCTCCTCAGTCCTTACTTCTTGTTGTTTTCTATTCATTCCCCAATTCTAGAGGATCGTAACCAAGAATGGAAAGCGCCGTTTGGAGTAAATTGCTGACGCCAATTCCTGCGATCTATTACTATTATATTGTCGAAATATATTTGGAATACTTTTCTGGAGTATCAAATGGAGCCTAATTTAATTTTGGGAAACTTTAAATAACAGAATCCTCTAATTCATTTGACTTTTATTTTATATAAGTATATAAGGAAAAACGCTCCGAAATTCAGTCTTGTCTTCGTAGTTGGTTATAAAATCATAGCTGTCATTTTCAAGAAAAGTTTGTGATAATATTTTTATAGGATCGCCTGTTTTTTACGGAATATAGTAGTATTATAATCCTGCGACTTTTTTTCATTTTATATATCAATAAATAAATAAGATGTGTATGTGTTATTTTTTCACGCGAGGGGAAAACAATTTCAATAAAACACTATATTAATTTTATGATAAAAAAATGATAGTTATTAGACACTAGTATGGGCCAATATATAATGCTATTTCAGTAACAAACCACAAAATGGTTCCCAGTGCAATTTAATATTTACTTTTTATTTTACAAAACGATAATTGTGTGAGCTTAAGTAATTTTATCGACATTCAAATTATGTCAAATTTAATTTAAGATCAATTATTTCGTAATAGATAAGAAAACGAGCCACGAATTGTAACGATGTTGTAATATATAAAAATGTTTTTTGAACTCAATGTGAATTTAATTTCTCACCGAATTTGTAATTTTGTAAAAATCTAGTAATATATGCCCAAGTATTTCCGCGTTTAGACAATTACAAATTTTATTACCGTTGTATAGAATATGTAGAACAAAATTTGGACAAAATTTTGCTAATTTATGGTATCATTTAAATCTTGCTAATTTATGGGAAACAGTTCCCTATACCTACAAAAATAATAGGATTCCAAAAAAAACTTAATTAAAATTTTAATTCACTGAATCATAGCAATTTTTTACACGTCCTAAAAGCTTAGTTCATTACCAGTACTTATAAACGTCCTGTGTAAACTATTGCCAAAATGAAAACTAATATTTTTTTATTTTTCAATAAAATAAAAAAAGACAAAGGATATTAAAGTATCCCTCACCACAAGACTGTTCATTCAAAATTGATACTCCTTATGAATCAACTGCAAAATTGAAACTGCACTGTAGGAAATACAATTAAGGTATTATTTATTTTTAGAAACCAAACCCGTGGGAGAGAATTGGGTAACGAGAATTTTATTATAAATTTTCTTCGAGGATCCCATAGAACCTCAAATATTCTATGGAAATTAGTAATACATTCCACAGTATGAATCTTTTGGAGAATTGGTTCGAATGATTAACCTTAAATTACTTTTATAGCTTTTATTAGGAATATTCAATATATACAGCGCATAAAATAAAAAAAATACATTTAAATGAATATTCCAAAATACATTAGGTCGCTTTGTGTGGTTAAGTGGGAAAATAAATTTTTTTATAATTAAAGGCAGTAAGTTTTTTCACAATAATTTTTGCATTACAATTTTTTCAATTAATTTCCACTTTTTTTTTGCAGAATTGATAGTGAAATCAGGTGACAAAAATTATGATATTCTGAAAAGTACAATTTGGGATTTTTTTGAGAGAGCCGGCAGAAAAAAAGTTTTGTTTAATTCAGTATACCTGTTACTTATCCGTGACACCCAGAGATCGACCCAAAAGAGTCATATCCGCAAATTTAAAAAAAAGTGAGTAAATATCGAAAAATATCCAATCAATTAACTAGCTATGACCTGGTCTATCTCCTATTTTTGGCTGGCCCATGATTTATATGCCACTATATAATTGTACCATTACATAATTTTGACTGCATAATTGTATCTAGTAACAAATTTCCATTTTTTTATTTATCATACTGAATTAGCTTTTATTTTCTAAGTGCGTAATTTTTAATTATTTTAACATTTAAAACTTTACTACTAACATTTGAGCAGTCAAATGTTAATAGCAATTTTAAATACAAAATATATTTGTTTTTATGTATTTTAAATGGCGTTACAACAGAAGTTATACTTTATAAATATTACTATTTTGTTGGCTAATTAAAATTGCATCCTGACTATACTCTTTGCAAAAAGATAATAAAAAAAGGCACACATTAGAAAGAAAGAGTAATATAAAAGCACAAAGTTGATTGTAGGATCTCAAGTCAAAATTTAACTTTATAAATTTAATTTTTTTATTACGCAAGGATTTTAAAAGTATGATGATATGAGAAATAATAATATTGAAGACAAAATAGGTTATTCGCGGAAGATATCCATAATGCATACTTTATAGATTATTAAAAAAAAAATATTTAAAAATACAAAATCGCCTGTGAACTTCATACATGGAATAATTCATTTGCTTAGAAATTGAATGTTAAAGCCTGTTTATTCTAGTCAAAATATCAAAAGTTTAATGCCCGACTACTCAAGTAAGACGGATTTTGCACTATCGATTTTAATGTTTAAATGTACAAACCGACAACATGAAGGAAAAAATAAAGATAACAAGGTTTTTTAATATATTATATGGATTTTACTACGAATAAATACTCAAGGATTCTCGAAACATGTGTAAAGTCTGACGTTCATCTCTCATATTAAAACACTTGTCAGGAGAATATATCACTGTTCAAATATGAATAACCATAGAATAAACTTCTGTCTAAACAATCTTTTATAATCTTTCTAAGTATTTCTCCCTGTCGTTCAACCTTCACGTTTTATATCCGTAACAAACGTCGTTTATGAATATTGTATTAACTCTGGTGTGTTTGCCCGGTTAAGTATTCATATGTTGTTTTTGAACTGTACGATAATACAGTACAGATATTTTTTAACTAAGAAAAAAAATTCCCTTTTTACAAAGTTCTTCAAATAAACTCTGGCAAAAATATAATATATTGCATAATTATGAAGAAGTCATTGAAATATTTAAATTACCTAATAATTATTTAATAATATTTTTATTAAGGTTTATGTAATGAGACTGACTTTTCTACTAAGATTCAATATTTAAAATTATTTACCTTGTATACATCTACTTAAAATCATTAAGGTTTTTATTATTAACCCAAAATTATGGAGATACTCGTATATAAATAAAATAATAGACAACAGGAAAGCAACATTATGGTCTTATATTTTCTAGCGTTAGATCCAACCAAAATATGAAAGTCCCATATGACTGAAGAAAAATTAGAAACCAATTCTATTACTAAGATAAGCATAATCAGGCCAGAACTAACATAGAGCGCTACAACGGTTACTAGGTGACAAGCATCAATACAGATATCCTGTATATCCGTATTAATGTAGTTACATTGGACAGGAGACCTTGAGTGTATGTTTAAGATAAAAGTTTTGCGGCTAGTCTTCAAAGATAAACTATAGAGGGAAGTCTAATGGGTTATCCCCGGAAACTTT